>OX419343.1:18345703-18370703 GCA_948470475.1 Galaxea fascicularis | reverse complement strand
TCTAAACAGTAGAGAGGACACTCACTGATCTAACTTGTCACTGATTTTCTATTAAGCTAATGAAACAAAATTTATAACTGCAAGCTATTTTTTTCAGATATTGACGAATGTTTGGTAAAAAATGGCGGATGTTCTCACGATTGCACAAACACGAATGGAAGTTACACGTGCTCGTGCCCTGACCCAGAGTTGTCATTAGCTAATGACAGCCATTCTTGTGAAGGTAAGATATCCCGTTAACTAATTTCAGTAATCTAAAAACAAATATTCAAAAAAACTTTCTTTGTATCTGCAGCAAAAGATGTTACCGTCAAATGCTTTCAAAACGAGATGTCCATTACTATCCCCAAGGCCATACTCAAAGGAATGGACCGAGAGCATCTTCGACTTCTGGACCCGAACTGCGGAGCAAATGAAACTCTCACCCACTTTAGTCTTACAACGCAGTTGACAGGATGCGACACCAAACGAAGGCACACCAAGTCTGCTATTGTTTACAGTAACAGAGTGCTAGAGATTCCACTGAATATATCGGACATCATAACACGCGTCAGGGAGATTGAGATCCCTTTCAGTTGCTATTACGCAAACTCCAGAGTGGCCACAGCTGTTGGAATGAAACCCAAAAGTCGGAAATTAGTTTTCTCTGAGAAGGGAAATGGAAACTTCACCATAACACTGGAATTGTTTCACAGTGAAAAGTATGCAATTTGTCGAATTTTCATCTGAAAAAACAGCTTTTTACAAAATTAAGAAAATCCAGATAATTGCTTTAAGAACGTTTTAAAAGTAAAGTTTCGTGACAGTGCAACTCCAAAAGAATTCAAAACCCTTCTGATGGAAATAGAGAAGTCGACAAGCAATTTAATTTCGACTATTTTCAATAAATACTAAAAATTCTCTACGAAGAAAACACACCCAGACATCCAGACCCTTGTTGTTTCCTTAAAATATCAACTTAGACGGCTGCAAAAGGTTCAATAGTAACATCTAACTTCTCTCCATCGCACCCAACGAAAAAGGAAAGTAGATCACTTCTCTAACGCTCATAAATAACCTATGGTGATTCCTTATATTTATATTCAAATCTATTCCCTTTTAATACTTGTAAACCACCCTCGTCATTTCAGGTTTGCCGTATTGTACCGCCCTGAAGATTTCCCTCTGTCACTGAAACTCCGTCAGAACATATATCTTCAAGGAAGAGTTCAGACTAATGACAAGCGTCTGTCAATCATCGCTGAAAGATGTTTTGCCACACCAACACCAAATAATAATGATCCTAAGAAACACGTTATTCTGGATAATGGGTGAGATCAAATAAGAATTTCATTTGTAAAGCTTTACCAATGTCAAGTTACTTTATAGAGTGTTCTGCAATTACCCGGGATAAACACTTTAACCTTGCATTTACATTTAAGAGCTATCGATTAAAAAGATTCTTTCTGGATCATTCCATATTATAAGAAAACACCATTTGAATTACAATTCAAACGTTTACATGAATCCATTCCGTTTCAAAGAACTCCCAAAATTGACAAAATATATCATGACTATTTCTTTTGTATGTCGGAAGGATAAGTCACACCAATTAACGGTATTGCAGTTCTAACCTGACTACATATGCATTACGGAAGTAATATCTTGTACTAAACATAACCATGCCACTTTATTTATTTCTTTTGTCAGCTGCGCCGTTGACGACACAGCAGTAATTTATCCTTCCCCAAAAGGCTACTATCGTTTTGGCTTGGAAGCCTTCGAGTTTATCAATCAGACTTTTGTCTTCATTCACTGCCGCGTGATTATTTGCAATGCATCCGATTCTCAGTCCAGGTGTGCTCAGGGATGTCAGAAGAACGTTCGAAAAAGACGCAATGTGGAAAGAAGCAGTGTCTATACGCTGGCACAAGGGCCAATCACTGTGGACTTCAATGACGACTGTGAGGAAAAAGATGACCCAGCTCCCCAAACATTGGACACAGAAGGTTCGAAGTTTAAAGGACCTTCTTTAGTGATGGCACCCTTGCAAAAACACTGACACCCATTTATGTATCCCTGTCAGAAACACAAAACAGTCAAAGTAATGACTGTGGTTTTTACTGTATAATATAATTAAGGTTTGACTTAAAATCTTAACTGATTCAATTCAACACGCGACTGACTAAAATATTCAAGCAAAGTGATGCCTCTTTTTTCCGCTTCCTTCACAAGTCTTATACAGTACTCCCGCTCCTCAGTAAACTATTACACAACTACCAAAATATGACAAGTTGATTCCTGTCTACTTGTTAATGAAAGTGCATGATAATTAACTAATACAAGAATTATTTCTCTTTTCAGCTGTAATCAACGTTCCACTTGTTGTAGCCATGGCTACCCTGACAGCTTTCACCATGTTTGGTGTTGGATTTATAACGCTGAGAAACAGATCACCTGACAATGACTATCAGTTGATGAAGAAATGAAATCTCTGGGACTTTAAATTGAATTTAATAAAAGTAATTTATTGAAACTAATTCATGTTTCTTTATTGTGGTGGTCTAAATTTGGGTTCCCTTTCCCTTTCTCTGGCTTATTTCGGCATTAGTTTCTCTCACCAATTGACCTCGTGCACTGAGTCAGACCTCGCCCTAGTGCAAAGAGATACATCATAACTTCGGATAGCCCCATGAATCTACCCACAAGACTCGAATGATTGTAATACAACATCATTCACGGCTCTAAGTTTACTTTTAAAGCTCTTCTCCCTAAATAACTAAGGACAAGTTAGATACCTCTGGATTTCCAAGACACCAAATAATCTAATAACCAGCCTGAAACAACTTTTTAGAGCAACGAAAATAAACAAAGCCTTCATCGAAACTCAAATCTGTGACTTAGGTTAAACAGTCAAGGATAAAATCCCCAATGTTCGATTTATCTGCAGTACATCTGTCCACGAAGGGGAAGGGGCATGCATCAAATTAAAAATGTTATTGACCGGGTTAGGTCGCTCCGTATAGTATTCTATTGCACAACGCTCTCTTTTCACGCTCAGCCTGATAAGGTATGGGTAGAAAGTTGATCCACGCGCTACCTTCCGCCTCGCTTTGCCTGTATCCTCACCACAGACCCTCCGAGACGAAGGATCATCCCAATCTTATTTACCCCAACCTCATTCTTCCCAGAAACTTCCCTCCCCCAAACTCACTATAATATAGCTATCAGAACATACAGTTTATTTTCTCATTTCTATTAGATAAATGGTATCATTCCAGGCGAGGCCGTTTCTTAGGCGTGTCTGGAGGAAAAGCACACACAAAGCGCTTTAGTTCGTTAATGTCTTGCAAATCCATGAGGGCATCTGTCTCTGTTGCAGCTAAGGTGGCCGTGGCTCCAGCATGGTTGAGGACTCTGGCTAACTGCAAATAGTGCAAGGCAGTGTGGTGTCGTGACCACCCAACGTGGTCCATGATCTCCGACAATTCCACACCCGACAACGCCAGGGTTATCGCACATCCGGACCTAAAACCATGTAAGGTCTCTCCGTCATCAGCCCCCATCTCTTTCAGATATACTTTGAGGAGTGCCTCAGCAGCCGAGGAACTGAATGGCGCATCTATAACACAACCTTGGGGGGTAATTGGTCTGAAGAGATACCCGGTAGTCAGGTCGATCTGTAATTGTCGTGATATCGCCATGCATTCCTCAATACCTTTTACCGGGCATATAGTTGAATAAGAGTTACGTCTGATACCAAACACATTAATTTTCCCGTCCCTTAGGGTCTTTCCCCACACATGGTTAAACAAAAAATCATCGTCATTCGGAAACCTTAAAATTTCCGGAACTTTAACCTGACCCATATCCCCTGGTCGGTCCCCACTTAAAAAAGACGCTTTTAAAGTAAGCTTGGTCCCGTGCGAAGATAAAATGCTATAATGGAGTGGACGCTCCAGATTGAATACACTGGTCTAGATACTTGGCAAGCTGAGCTAATTTGTCCACAAAAAAGGGGGTGGCCTGTCTGATAATTACTCGTGCCTGGAGTTGCTCAGTAGTAACCAGACGAAGGTAATCCTTTACTGAACTGTCAGCAGCCGGATTTCCTAAACCTAAACGCAAATCCCATTCCCCATGTCGGCCAACGACATGAAATATTGCCCTTAATTTTCCAATATATGAATCGACTGTGATATAAGAAAGTCTTAATGGGCAGCCACATTTAAAAGGACCTTTCTTTCCTAAATAAATACATCCATTCTTATGAACTTGCGTTTTCCCTGATTTATCTTTATAAACAAGAAAACGGCATATGTCCCGAGGACTTGCCGTCATCACCGTAGGGAGCTTGGGAGTGAGGCTAAAAAAATTTCTAATTCTCTCTGGAGGGAGTCTTTTTGCTTTGCATACCTAGTCGCCTGATAAAACAAGGCTAACTGCTTAAGTCGGTTATCTAACGTTTCTAAATTGACATCAGTATAAGAGTTGATATTAGTAGGAGTCGTTTTCCTTTTGTAGCCACACATCTGGCAGAAATGAAAGGTGCTGTCATTCGCGTAACTGCAGTGGGGGCATCTCACAGATGGTAGAAAGAGCTTCGCCACAGTAGGTAGCTCCTGCCAGCAAAGATACAGAGAGGTCGATCAGGCATCGAAGTGTACCAGTCAGTTATCTAATTATCCTATTCGATTACTGTAGAGATTCAGTTCAGATCTACAACGTTGCAACATGTTTTACCTTGGTGGAAATTAAGAGCGTAAGCCCACAGGTGTCTAGGGATTCCAGGATGAGGAATCCAACCGGCTGCTGATGGTTTCAAGAGGGCGTTGTGGTCCCCTTTATGGGCTAGTCTACAGGACTTAGTAGAGTACTTCTGGATCAGTGGCCACCAGTATTTCCTTGGGTATATGTCTAAAACTACCATTGTGCAAGATCTGTGATGGCGTTCCAAGTGTGTTTAACTTGACCGTATTAAAAAAGAGCTCTTTAATAGCTCTGTTCAGGGTTACACTCCTACCACCCTGATTACACCAAGAAAAATAGAGAGCTTTATTGTCTATCTCTGCGTCCACTCTAACATCCTTAAGGACATCAGCGAAAGACAAAAGGACTTTGTTTAGAGCGATTGCTTCTCTTGTGTTGATATCATAACCTTGTTCCGTCTCCGTCCAGTAATCTGCGACACTTGCTGTGGGTGGTGATAACAGCTTTCCACCCCATCCTGAGCCGGAGGCATCAGTTGCAAGGCATATGCGAAGATGGCGTTCATCCCTCCAAGGTAAAGGTAATTTAGATTTAGAAAGACCCAGGAAATATCCTCAGTCAATGAGGTAATAAGCGACAAGAAAAATCGCTGATTTGGCCGCTGCGAGGTTACGTTCTTCCACAGTCTTGAGTGATCTGTATGGGCCTTGGTCGAGGGAAACTTTTAGTTGACCATTATGGCGGTCGTCTATGTAAAGAGAGAAGGGGATGCCAATGGAGCGGAAGGAATTTGAGACCATGAGACCTGTAGAATGGTATATAGAGGGGGAGATTTTCCACCCAAACGGTAAGGTGTTGCATAAAAAAGATCCAACCGCCCCATTGGATAACAAAGAACGGCCTGCTCTGTTCTGTTCAGAACAAATGGTCGTATCCAGACTTATCATCCAAGATCGTCTCGTATGTGTTCTGGGTCACATAACGTGGCAGATTCGTGATTGAATCCAGTTTAAAAGGGACATCCATCATCCATAGGTTTAAGAATCATGCATCATAGCATAATCTGGGTTTACTGGGTTCGACGGTCAATGGCAGGACTAAGTGTGGTAGTTCAACCTCACTAATTCTTCCTTTCAACGATATTGCCCCTGTCCGCAAACGCTCAAGCAACGTTTTCTTCACAAAGTCAACAAAAGGCTTACAGGAAGAGCTATTTCTAAAATACTCCGGTGGGGGACGATCCGATTGGTAATGACGGCCTCTACCAGAGAATGACTGAAAAAATTCAAAAATGGAGACTCCATCGCAAATCCACCTTAATATCGTAGCCTGTTCTGGTGAGGGGTTGTCGCCCATGATTTCACACCATTTACCGTAATGTTTGTGCAGTTCGCCTGCAGGAAGGGCGTTTGGGTCTCTAAATAGTAATTTTGCTGGGTCTGCTAATTCTTCACCATGGATCGCTCTGTGTATGTATTGTTCGGAGAATTCCTGGACTGTCACCCCTGAGCTAACCTCGAGTGACGTTCCCATCCAATTCACCCATGTGATTGGTTTTCGTAGCATGTTTGAGTATTTAACAACTTTCTTATCAAACTGCGAGTCAAATTCCCATTCCCAAGGGAGATGATCTAGGTATAAAAACAAAGGAATAATAAGGTGGGGAACTGAGGTCAGCAGAGGGGTGACAGTCATGACCCAGCGATAAGACTGGGGGAGTTTGTTTAGATACTCTTTTTTCACAACTGCCACTACTCTACTAGGGGAGAAAAAGAAAACAAAAAGTATAATAATAATATCACGAGAAAAGAAAAAAGGAGTGGGGAGATAAAATAGCAGTGTATTGCAACACAAGAATGATATTTATTGAAATATCTGTATACGATTTTACAGCATTATCATATGTTAATGGTTTAACACAATAGTAATTTCTGTGCAACAATGTGTTCTTTGCGATCCGAAATGTAACAAATGTTCATTTATTATTCTTAGTTTGGGAAGCAGACGTAAACGAACGCCCGCGGGGTTCCCGCCTTCTTTTGAAAGAGTTTGCACTGATATGCCCAAACTTTCCACAATTATAACAACGAACATTACTATGTTGGGCACTTGGTCTCCTCGCATGAGACAGTGGCATTGGTAGGAGGTGACGTCGGTTGTTTTTTTCCACTTTCGCCACAATTCCTAAGATTTTGATGATCTTTGTCGCCCAATTGTGGTAGCAGGAAATTACGGAACATCAGGTTAGGCTGATCCAGTTTTCCCCTCAAGGTTTCATAAGCCAGCCTAAAGTACCCCTCTTTTTCATGGCGTACGTCACGAGCAGTATTTTTCAGAGCTTCCAGTAAATCTAAGACCTCGTACTTGTTAAATTCCCCGATGGGACGGGAGGCGATGTTCTTTATTTTAGTGAGGAGGCTGTCCACTGATGCACATGACAGGGTATCCATGTCTGCCTTCATCTCATCGTACGTTTTCTGGAAAACCTATAATTTAAGAGTAAGGCAAATATTCTTAGATGCTTTATAGCCGTAACACAAGTCCATAGAACACCTCCGATCCCTTAGCGGCCAGTAACATTTCCATAATTGAAATTAGGTAACACATTCTTGCTAAGCGTATCGTGTTACCCGATGTTAATTCAATAGACATCTCAGTAACTGATAACATTTAAAATGTTCCACTAAAATGGCCAATGACATTCCCCATTTGCACATAACAAATAACAAATAACTCTTTACAAGGTTTCACTCCGTGGCCAATAACATTTCGTATTTGCAAATAGCAAACTCTTGCGAGTTTCACATTTGCGAAGAAATTCTCGAGTTTCACCCCGTGGCCAATAACATTTCACATTTGCAAATAACAAATTCTTACTGACGAGTTTTCACTCCTTGGCCAATAACATTTCACATTTGCAAATAGCAAACTCTTGCGAGTTTCACATTCGCTAAAAACAAACTCTTAACGAGTTTCACTCCTTGGCTAGTAACATTCCACATTTGCAAATAACAAACTCTTACGAGTGTCACTCCGTGGCCAACAACATTTCACATTTGCAAATAACCAACGATTTTGGACACTAGCACGTGGTGAGCTAAAATAAAGTGCTAGAAAGACTGACACATAGATAAAGAATTTTACCTCAAGTTTTTCTTCCGTCGACAGGGACAGATTTCCCGTCGCTTACCTCGCTCTTGACCTTGCGCTTGAACAGGTGGGTTTTGCCCTTGTTGAATCTGAACAGGCGCTGGTGGATTCTGCGCTTGTTGCGGGAATTGTACAACAACAGCTCTGGGGTCAGCCCTGTTTCTTGATAGTGCTAATTCTCTGCTTGCCTGGAAAATTCGTGTCCGTGGTGTAAGCAGAAGAGTTCCCCCTTTCCTCATTCGCGCTGGAAAACTGAGAGGCTGAACGAGAAAACAACGGATCCTGTATTTATTGTTATCCTGCGGTGCGAAAGACACGTGCAACTCCTGATATGTGTTTATTTGGCAGTTCTGTGTGATATCACGCTTCGTGCTTTATTGTCGAGCATTGTGAATAGGGGAAAACTGCCGTACTCAAGGCCCAGGGCGCACACATATTTTTTTTCTGCTTTTGTATGAAGATTAACGAGAACTAAGTTTGCAAAGTCTTTCTACGCGGGCTAAGTATGCTTAACAAGATGATAGTTAAAACTTTGCTAAGATTAAACAGCGTCCGTAAATAGAACTCAGAGAAGCAAAGGTAGTCTTAACGATAAAAAAGGAAATTCAGACATAAACTGGAGCAATAATTGGATAAAGGGGGTAGTTTCTAAAGAAACTGTGGTGCTGCGTCGGTGGGGAAGTAATACACAAAGATTTTGGTATTATCAACAGAGTTGATAAATGTAAATTGACCACCGTACAGGGATTCTAAAAGCTGACGTTTCGAGCGTTAGCCCTTCGTCAGAGCGAATCGAGGAATTATGGGTTGTGTGTAGTTTTTATAGTGGAGTAGGAGCTACGCTATTGGTGGTAACATGGCAACGTGAAAATAGGAATACATTAGTTGAATGAAAAGCGTTCGTTAATACCGTGGGGATTAAGGGTGCCGATTTGGAAGATGAATTTTTGTTCCAGATTCTTGCGGCTTTCCGTCGTACCTTGATGTAGGGAAAGGCTAAAATCGAAAAAGATCTCACCTCCACAAATCAAAAACTTGTCAAAGACACGATTCATAATCTTATAGTTAACCAAGAATTACCGGACACTGCAACTAATCTCATCATCACAACTCCTAGAACTTCGTGCATTTACTTCTTGCCAAAAATTCACAAACCAAACAACCCAGGTCGCCATATCGTTTCTGCCTGTAGTTGCCCTACCGAACTCATTTCTAGCTACTTAGACAGGATTATGACTCCTATCGTCAAATCTTTACCATCATACATCAAAGACAGTACACACGCACTAGAAATTTTCCGCGATTTCAGTTTCTCCGGCCAAGACAAACTTATTTTCACCATGGACATTACATCTCTGTACACAGTCATTCCCAATAGCGAAGGTCTTCAAGCACTTAAACACTTTTTCGATCAACGCACTGTCAAAGAACCAAGCTCAGAAACACTACTCCGCCTTGCCGAACTAGTTCTTACACTCAATTGTTTTTCATTCGCCGGCAACTATTACAAACAAATTAATGGTGTGGCGATGGGCACTAGAATGGGACCTAGTTATGCCAATCTTTTTGTAGGATATGTTGAACACCAATTTTTTAATCAGTACAACGGCCCGAAACCCGAACTCTACGGCCGCTACATTGACGATTGCATCGGCGCTATTTCATCCAGCACACAAGAACTCGATCAATTTATAACCTCCGTTAATTCCTTTCATCCGGTTCTTAAATATACCTGGGAAATTTCGGAAACTTCATTGGCTTTCCTAGATATCAAAGTTTCTATCAGTGGCAACTGTTTATGTACCAGTGTGCACTACAAACCTACAGATTCTCACAGTTATTTGTTGTATTCATCGTCACATCCATCACATGTCAAAAACTCCATTCCTTATTCTCAATTTCTTAGACTTCGACGTCTATGTAGTGATGACTCTGATTTTTCCAGCAAATCGGAGGAGATGTGCCAGTTCTTCGAAAAACGTGGCTACCCTGCCTCTGTGGTCAAAGCGGGCCATCATCGCGCCCAACAATTTGATCGACAGTCATCACTACAAACGTCACAAAAGGATAAGAACGACAGAATTCCATTCACCCTCACTTTCCATCCTCATAATCATGTAGTCAAAAGTATCATTCTCAATAACTTCAAATTACTCCAAAATGATCCCGAGACTGGTAGAATCTTTTCGCAACCTCCACTAATTTCATTCAAACGCGACAAAAACGTCGGCAACTTTTTAGTTAGAAGCGCATTTAAAACTAACGAGCAACCCGGCACTTTCAAATGCGCGCGCTCACGATGTAAAACTTGTCAATTCATTCTTAACACTAGCAAAATATTGGGACCTAAGCGATCTGTTAAGATCACTGATCGTTTCACATGTACCTCCGCAAATGTCATTTATTGCCTAACCTGCACGTTATGCAATAAATTATACATTGGCGAGACAGGAAGACGACTAGGCGACCGATTCCGCGAACACCTTCGCGATGTTGAGAAGAATGACAAGGATGCATCTAAGCCAGTCGCTCGTCATTTTAATCTCCCTAACCACTCCAAACAACACATGGCTATCTGCGGCCTTTCCCTACATCAAGGTACGACGGAAAGCCGCAAGAATCTGGAACAAAAATTCATCTTCCAAATCGGCACCCTTAATCCCCACGGTATTAACGAACGCTTTTCATTCAACTAATGTATTCCTATTTTCACGTTGCCATGTTACCACCAATAGCGTAGCTCCTACTCCACTATAAAAACTACACACAACCCATAATTCCTCGATTCGCTCTGACGAAGGGCTAACGCTCGAAACGTCAGCTTTTGGAATTCCTGTACGGTGGTCAATTTACATTTATCAACTCTGTTGATAATACCAAAATCCTTGGAGCAATAATTGTTTGATCAAGTACTGTCGTAGTGAAAAAAAAGTACACACAGACAAAGTTCATGATCAGGGTTTGAAGGGTGCGTACATGAAAATCTCTTGTTAGCATAACCTAAGTATAGAATACAATCCCATACAGAAGGGGAATGCGACGGGTACGTCCGCAACCCCCCCTCCCCCAAACGAGCTACAGCGGTCCCCCTCCCTAGTCCACTATCATGGGTTGATGGCTCAAATGAGAGTATAAAAGCCAAATCAGCTGTCGTAGATTGAAAACAAAGTTTTAATCCAGTTGTCTATGGGATAACAGTCACTAATATAATTCTTTTATTATGAATCTTTACTGCTAATTTGATGTTTGACGTTCGAAACAGAAAAGCTCCGTCTAATATTCAAGATTCAAGATATGTCTAATGGGCATTCTCACAATACACGGTCATCTGCCTCTTATAACTTCCATATCAGTCAAACGTTCTAGGCTATCCGTTCAAGCAAATGTCCTCTATCGAATAGGAGCAAAAGTGTGGAATGAAATACCTCTAGCATTAAGAAATCTTTCCAAAAATTCGTTTAACAGAAAACTCAACAAGTTTTATTCAACATTTAGGTTTACAAGACTCTTAAATAGATTTATCTGAGATCATACAAAATGTAAAGTCCTAATAATACTTCTCCTGATCTGCCATCTTTTTAAATTAGGGCAATGAAACTGTTTTTCTTGTCGTTATTTAATACTGTCTTTTCCCCTTTTACTTTATTAGTTCTCTGCTGAAAGATAGTTGCTAGTTGCGGGCATACCCTTTTCTTTAAATTATAATTTGAAAATAATATAGTGTATAGACTATAAACCAAAGTATCGCTGTAATTTGAAAACACTGCGTAAAAATTCCGTCACTAAAAGCCAAACTAAAGTCACGAATGTTGAGACTTTTCCTTGCGTCGTGGTCTGAAAAGAACCGTTTCGGGTGGCTCTCAAGAGACGTTTTGTAGCCGTTCTTCGAGAACATCGACGCTGTCCATCATAGCGATGATATCCTTCCTTACGTTACAGTATTGACGCAACACGGCGTGCTTAAATCTTCAGCGCTTACTAAACTCGAATCACTCTGAGAACACTTAGGAATTGTTCACCTTCAAGCTGGAAATATTACGAGGTGCCCGTAGCATTACGGCTGCGCACATTTAACGGATCTAGCATGAAACAAGAGAGGCTGTCGTCACTGGCTCTTATGTATTAACATCCACTATCTCACAGACATTAATCTGGAGGATGTCGCTGATTTATTTGTAAAGAAGCACCTTAGAGGACTTGCCCTTGGCAAACTAAAGCAGGATCAAGCTTTTTTGTCCTCTTTCAAATAGTCCATTTTTATGCCGCGGCAGGAGCTATACAGCGCAATAACCACACTGGTTCTTTTTCTTTCCCCATTGTTCACTTTCAAATTCGTGTGGACAAAGATAAAAACTCTTGACCAGACGCGAAGCTCGGCATTTTTTAAAAGCAAAGCAAATCAACTAATTTCTAGATGATCACTTTGTGGTCTTAGAGCAATTGCTATGAATAAAATATTGTTTAAATAAAAAAAAAACGCCGCTAATTTGGCTTCATTACCATCATAGTTCGTGATGTTGTTCATTACAAAGTAAGCCTTCGTTACATTAATTGTTTGATATCAGCAGAACAATTTTAGGAATTTGTCACTTCTCTGTTTCACGGGAAAATGTAAGTTGTAAATGTTTTGGTGACCAACATACGAACTGCTTGTCGCAGTGTAAATTCCCGTTACGTAATTTCTTTAATTATGCTTGCATAATCAGCGTTGGTATGAGGACTTTCATGGACCCGACTACACGTACTGCTCTCTTGATCACAATTTATCTCCTCTCACTAAAACCTGCACCATAGGTTGGACAAGTGACTGGTGTATAGAAAAAACAAAAGATTAACGATTTTATTCTGCGATGGAAAAGTTGGAGGTTTCAATTTTAAATTACATTCTGTCAAAGAATGTGAAAGTAACACATTGGTGTCATCTAACACTGAAGTAACACCTCAAGGCATTTTCAACTCATGTATCTCATTTGTGATTTTCAAACATCTCATCCCATTGGTGGCAAACGTGATAATCAACAGCTTGTAATTTTCACCTTCTTTTGTTGTCGTGCCAGCAAACTAGAAAAGTGTCAAAATTTCAGAAAGCCTTATTGACTTGAAAGCTTTAAAAACCAGCGGAACGTCGCAAACATCGTCAGACGTCGAATTAAAACGTGCTGGACAGAGTTGGGTCTACAGCCGCAAAGATGGCGATTAAGGGAAGCATTTTTCTACTATTATTAGTCTTCACTTTCGCAAAAGCTCGAGGAGAGCTAAAACGCTTCGTGGAAGACGAAGGTTAGTCAGTAACGGCTAAAACTGTTGTAAGGAAACAAATCTTTGGAAAACAGATACATTGTAGATTACTTTTCTTTAACGTTTCATTAGAGAAGCAACGCGGGAGTTGTTCAGTAAAAGAGCAAAGTAGGATATAAAATATATAAAATTCTATAAAATTCGGACAAGGGTTAAAAATTTGTCGGCGATCATTTCACACTTCCCCCTTCTGGTATTCGTTCTCGTAGCTTTGCAGATTCCGTTCATCCATGCTTCTATGCTTTTTTCCCTTAATGTCTTAGGAGAACCTAACAGATGTGAGACCAATCCTTGCAAAAACGGTGCGACTTGTTCGGTTTCTGATAATGAGGGATACGAGTGTACCTGTACCAACCGACGACCGGTTGGCTCAGTTGGTTGAGCATCGGACTACCGTGCGGGAGGTCGTGGGTTCAATCCCCGGCCGGACCAACACATAGGGTCTTTAAATAACTGAGGAGAAAGTGCTGCCTTTGTAATGACATCTGCAAATTGTTAGACTTTCTAGTCTTCTCGGATAAGGACGATAAACCGGAGGTCCCGTCTCACAACACTTCAATGTTCATAACCTTGTGGGACGTTAAAGAACCCACACACTAATCGGAAAGAGTAGGGCATGGAGTCCCCGGTGTGCTGGTCTGGTCTTTGTACTATTTCATGCTTCCATGGGTTGGGTGGGTTGGATGATGTAAACCGAATTTGAATATATATAACATAGAAAATGCGTTATATAAATCCATTACCATTACCTGTCCACCCAGCTACGGAGGAATCCACTGTGAAAAGGGTAAGAAATTTCTTGCAAAGTTTCTTACCAGATTGTTTTTATCAAGTTTTATGCGAGTATGCTAATCGCTCAGTTTACGATTCTTTACCCTCAAGATCGCAACGAGTGTTTGATACAAAATGGAGGATGTTCACACAAGTGCAAGAACACACCTGGAAGCTATGTTTGCGCTTGCCCAGACCCCGAGCTAAATTTGGGCCCAGATCGCCTCACGTGCGTGGGTAAGAAAGCATTACCTGTATTTTAAGTTAATTTTCGAAGCTCGTGAAATGCGCAATTTCAGTTATTTTAATTGTGTGACCGTTTAAGACGCATCGCAACACACTTAAGAATAAAAGAAAACAAGCAATGAAAAGCTTGTTTCTTACAAATGTATGCACCACTGACGAATGAATCTAACAATAATTTTACTCTTAAATCCTTGCAGCTTCCGGTGTTTCCGTGCAATGCCACCAAAACGACATGTCAATCACTCTTCCTAAATCTCTGCTTCTCGGTTTGAACCGTGAGCACGTCACCCTTCGAGATATCAACTGCGTTGCCAATGAAACAAAGACTCACTACACCCTCACTACTGCATTAACCGGCTGTGGATCGACCGCCAGACACAGGAAACGCGCTGTGATCTACAGTAACACGGTCTTGGAAATACCAGTGGCGGATGACGCTATTATAACAAGGGTTCGTGAGATTGCGATACGATTCAGCTGTTACTACAAGGACTCTGGTGAAGCTACTGCTATTCAAATCAAACCTGACACCAGGAAGTTGGTTTTCCACGAAGATGGAAAAGGAAATTTTACGGTTGCCTTGGATTTGTTTCGCGATGACGAGTAAGTATAGATGATAATGTTAGTATAGATTAGTAAGATTGTGTGGTCCAAAAGAAAACTTTAAATCCAAAAACGTGTTTTTCATTTGATATAAACTTGAACGAAACGTTTAAAACCTATTTTCTTCTTTACTGACAACTAATCCACTGAAATTACGGCCATACTCATGTCAATATATAAATATATAATTTAAATATAAAAACGAACTATATACTTTTTTTTAACTTAAAAATAATATTTGTCACGAAGTTGACCCCAACAGTTCGATGGCTTATCGAGAAGGCTTACTTCGAAAGTCCCTTACATTCATTAAGAGATACAGCAAGTAAAAAAAAAAAAACAACAACGATACAACTCAATGAATAATTAAAGTTACTAGGAACAAAAGAGAAATGCTGTAAGGTGCACAGAAGAATTCAACTGACTGAGAAACGCTTAGATTCTTTGATAAATTTTGAACATGAAAAAATCTTTTTAACAAGTAAACAAAGCAATCTCAATTGAGGATAACCAAATGTTTTACAAGCTAGTGGCAGATGAAAACAACGATTTCGTGAACGGCTCTGAACGAGAAGGACAACAAAGTAAAATCGAATAACGAATAGTGAGTTTTTACCGAAACTAGACTGGATACCAATGCCAAACAGTAAGGCGAACTTTGGTCATTAATAATTTCAATTTTATAAAAGAGTTATTCATACAAATCTCGAATCACTTGTTAGTACATTCCTAAAACTCAAGCAAGACCTTTCACAAATTGAAACAAATGCGCTCATTTTAGTAGACGAATTTTAACACGTGCGCTTTATTTTTTTCAGATTCCTCTCAGCTTACACACCAACAGACTACCCAGTAGAAGTCGAATTGAGGCAGAACCTGAGTTTCCAAGCTTCTGTGAAATCCAAGGATAAGGCTTTGTCAGTCTTAGCCGAGAACTGTTACTCTACACCCTCCCAGGATAAGAAGGATAGCACTAAATATGATCTTATCGTGAATGGGTTAGTTTTCAATATGTTTAACAGTCATTTGACTTTGCTTGAAAATGAAGCGCATTTACGTTCCAAGGTTAACTCATACATGTAATCGGAAGTCTAGAGGTCAAGAGATCAAATCAAAGCTCCAGAGATCCTTTTCGTAAATGAAAAATAGCAGAACCGTGCTTTGCCGTGCTCTTATCAGCTTCTATTTTTTGTAATACTAAAGAAGAATATGAACGTTTCAGATGTCCCGTCGATGCAACCACCAGCATCCTCAAGCCATCAAGTGTGGGTGTTTCCCGATTCAATACAGAAGGCTTCAAATTTATTGCCGATCACCCATTCGTGTTTGTCCACTGCCAAATAAGGATTTGCAACGCACGTGACTCCAAATCCAGATGTGCATTGGGCTGTGTAAATAAACCAAGAAAGAGACGTGGAGTCACCAACCATGATAAATTGTACGCACTGGCACAAGGACCTTTCACAATTAGCAACGATCCAGCGCAAATTGAATCAACGAGAAAGTCAGTTGCAAAAGGTACATCAAAAGTGTTCTTTATCTGTACCTGTTTTTTTCTTATGGCGAACATTATTGAAACTCGTTGCAGGTTTTACGCTCTTATATTGGGTACTGAAGAAACCCTAGCCTAGGTGTACGTCTCTTAAACGTCTGTTCATATGTTGCCTCCTACTTTTTTTAACAAACATATTTTAATTCATCTTATATCACTTACTTAACACCATCAGAAAAGGTTATAAAACGACTAACGAGCAACTGCAGAGATTAAGGAATCTTGTATATAATGCTTCTCTCCTTTTAAGTATATTTATGAATAGCTAATTTTACATCTTACAGGTAAAGGCAATTGTCGAACAGTTTATGAAGTCAAAAAAAAGTAGCAACTTAAAATGTCATTGATATCGTTATATTCAGTGTCATACAAAAACTGCACTGCATCTTGTACTTCAGAAATGGACTCCTTGCAATAATTGATTACTTTCTCTCTGCAGATCTGACCATCTTCGCTCTCCTCGGAATGGCAGCTTTAGCAGCCATTTGCATTCTGGGAATGGTCTACTTATCACGTAAAGGCTCTCGGGAGAAAACCACTTATACAATTCTTTCTGGCGTATCAAAAGAATAAAATATCGCATTGTTTCAATGGACACTTAAGTGTTGTAAACAAATTGCTGTGCCAATAATTAAATCGTATGAAATTTAACTGGAAATATTTTCTAAGGGATTGTTCAGTCGACGTTACATGAGGGTTCCTTCCCAAGAACATACCCCACTGAATTTCCGACCCCGTGCCTTGAACAAGTCTGTTAATGATGCTGGCATTACCACTCTTTACGCCTAGAGCCTTAGCAAAGCCAAAATAACTGAGCGAGACTGAGCAAATTGGCCAAACGAATTGCCGCCACCCTTCCCCCTTCTTCGTCGTAGACATTAGAGAATTTACTGGTGGCACGACGGCGAGGAAAAATCAAAGCAATTGGTTTATTAAATAAAATCAAAACATCAACCGCTGCACATTGATCACACTTTTTGATACATTCCTTTACAATTTGGGGGACGTAAACACCCCACGACAAATTGGTATTTTTATTTTTAAACTTGGAACTGGTCCTTATAATTTGACTGCAGGAACATTCGATCACAATTTAGTGAGTTGGAATATTCGGGCTGACGTTTGAAAGAACGCAAATTCACTTTAGTATCTTTTGGTAAAACTGTTTTTAACTTCTAGAAATTTTAGAGGAAGGGGCTGAGCCCCGCCCTTGCCCCTCTCCCTGCAACAGACTTGTTACAGCTCAGTATGACCTATGATCTACGGCTAGATTGCATTCTCAAACACCTGTCATTGACACCATTAATTCTGTCTCCTTCCAGTTTATTACCTCCAACAATCAGTTCTATAAATTAATGTGATAACAAACTGCTCCGGAAAGACCTCGGCTAGCTTTTCCTTCTACGATGTTTTGATGACTAAACTGACAGGTAATCATTATGTTAACCATTTATTCCGAGCGTTCTTGCGGCCAGTTGTTAAGGAGGCTCGCACCAGCTTTGTTTTGGCTTTGGGATTTACTTGTTGTAACCTTGGTTTCCTATAGGAGACAACCTTAGATTTCCTCCACACTACAGCATCTTTTTGACGTATCACCAAAGTTTGATTTTCATTTATTTCCAAGCAACAGCTGTTACCATAGCAACGGTAACGCGTGGCCGCTCATTTTCAAAAAGTTCGATTTTCTCGAAATCCAGTGAGAAACTGCTATGGAAATGTTGGGTGTATGAACTTTCCAAGGCCTAAGATTTTTAGGCTTGTAGGCCAAATTTAGAAAAAATCTGTAAGGGCGTTTTTAAATAAATCGCAGATAAACTTGACTATGTAGTGTCAAGGAAATCGTAATCGAAATTTGAATCCTATTTAATTACAAACATTTATGCTAGTTCTCAAAGGTTGTTTCCCTTTAGTCTGGAGCTAAACGTTTCTTTGCTTTAAAATTTGCTATTAGGAACAGATTTTGCGAGTGAAATGAAGACCTCCGTTGCTTTTACATCGTGGATCAGTTTTTGCACGTTAATTACGCCAGCAGTAATGAAATTAAATGCAAAATGCGATCACTAATGTAAGAATTTTCAAATGTGAAGCGGTCAGACGGTCAGAGTCGGCTTGTACGCTTGTCTCAGCTTTCGTGGGCGAAGCGCGAGATACGAGCGCGGAGCGCGACTCCAAAGGAAGAGCCTCTCTCTCGCCATTGGCCTTATTCCGGAAACCGAATACAAACGTTTACTTCTGAAAGTCTTCCCTGAGAGAATTTTAGTGTTGTCGGGATACAAAAGAGATCTTCAACATCATTTCCAAACAAACGTTTATATACTAGTAATATCTTCCAAAATTTAATTCCAGAGAAGGAACTAGAGGTTATTCGGTTTATTCTTACTCCAGAATATGGTTAATCGAATGCACCCTAAATAAACTGGGTGTGACACTTATTTGCCCAGATATTTTCAGTTTACGGTTGGTCAACCTGTGAGAATGTCTAAGCGTGTATACATTGTGAATGCCTAAGAATGTATAAAAGTTCTGTTTCTGAGTATACGGTTATCTCGTGGCGTAACTATTGATGAACGTCAGTGTCTGCTTGGAAATAGCCGCGTTCGGCGATCGAACTGAATGTGCTACGCCGGTTTTCTTGGAATATTTAAGGAAATACTTATTTCTTTTATTTACTCCACGTTATCATAATAAATAAAATAACTTACAATGCGTAAGAAAAGGGAGGAGTGGAGAAGGGCATGATACAGTAAAGTAATTATATGCCCTTTTAAATTACGAGCTAAAATTTGTTAAGACAGAAAGGAAAAAACATTACAAATAGGGGAGATGAGAAACAGAAGGGAAAAAAAGGTTTACATTGGCGCGTGGCAGTAATTACTAGAGGAGAGGGCAATGGGTTAATATACACCGGAACAGGCCATAAATGCGACTAAAATTATGTTAAAAAACTTAAACTACAACCGGCTTTATGATGAACTTTCATTTATTGATCCATGTGGGTAATGGCAAAGTTGCGTATTTCAATTCAGTTACAATTACTGACCAGTTGAGAACTAAACTGGATGTTTTGGCTGAGGATTTACAGATTGACGATAGCACTTCTTCTGTTTGGCAGAAATAGCTACAGGACCTCTCCACTGACTTCAGTCAGGAGTCACTAAGATTTAATACTGCAGAGGTCAACCGTGCTTTTGTCGTATTTCTTCAAGTGCTAAAACACTCATGCGGACGTTCGAGTAATTTTGTTTTTAAGATAGGTTCCAGTTATTTTGAGCTGCCAAGAAATAACCTTGAAAAATGGTAGATAAGGAAATCAGAGCTGAGTTTCTTTCGTTGCACTCAGTTGGGTCGAATTCAATCAAGATAAAGAGAGCTCGCCATTGCCTATTAAAATATTCGTAAGCGACCAAACTCTTTAATTTATGCCAAAAGAGTAGTTGTAAATACGTCAGTCAGTTTAGTGAAGACGGTTTCACTTGCGCAGCTCTATAATACACCAACAAAATAGGAGATGAAAAGATTTTTATTCAGATATAAATAAACAGATAAAATTTCAGCTAATTTAGGGCTGTTAGACACTATAACCAGTACATAGTGTGGGTAATTCGATGAAACATGTTTAACAAAGGAAAATGTTTAGACTTGCATTTTTTATCATACTGTTACTATTACTGTCATCACTATATACCAAATATTTTCAGTCTGTCCTGTGACCTCAGTTTCCCGAATATGACTGAATAGAACGCATGCGAACATATCTTTGACGAAAGGACGACAGAGGAAAATATGATCAATGCTTCGGGTAGACATATGTAACAGGGGTTGCCAGATTTTGCACCTCAGAGTGGCTGAAAGTGTGTGTTTTAACGAGTTTTAAGGTTTTCACATCTTTTGTAAGTGATCTCGTTTATAGCTGTAATTTGGAGATTTTGCTAACACTTGAGGTGTGCAGGAAGGGACGCAAACATTTTCACCTTAATAACAAGGCTTTTCTCCCTCTCAGATCCCTGAGGGGTTGGGGTTCTCAACTACGTTTCAGGTAGTTTTGTGCCACCCTTATGAACAAATGTTAACACTGTTCGAGAATGGTCTTGTATTGGAAGTTATACCCTGTTTAATGAATTGCTTAAGCTTCTAGTACCCTTTCTTATGAACGATCTATTACACGCAGCAGGTCAGATATCAGATATCGTTCGATGTACGTACCATAACCGCTGTCCCGGGCCTTCCATTAAGAATATTGAAGCCCGTTCTTGCTCAAGACGCCCGTTGAGTGACACAAACACACCGAACGTTATGTGGGAGTAACCACCCGTCCCGCTCTCATTTTAAATTGAATTTGATTAAAAGATGTCCAGTTGGTACAGTGCAGTCCAAGTACCCTTTGTTTCTGGGCCTTATACTCGTTACCAACCACTTATTTTATCTTTGAGGCATTTTAAAATTCTTTTTTCCGACCGTTTCTTAAATATTTTACCGCTACGAAGTTGTTTTCTCTAGTGATAAGCATGAACGTGACAAAGCTTCGCATCCGTAAAATTATGTGATGTTTTACATGAAGTTAAAGGCGTAAAGAAACCCTCGAGAGTGAGCAGAACGGACAGGAAATCAACTTTTATAAGTAAAGGGAATTTGATTTATTAAGATACCGTTTTAGTTACCAGTGAATAAATAATTTTATTTCGAAAAAGGTTATCGTTTGCCTCCCTTGAGTTTAGAATTCAAAACCTTGAATAAAACAATGTAATACATAATGGTTGGGCCGTTCTCTTATTTCTTTTCTGTTTCAGATGCCAAGGGTTTTCTGCAGATGGCCCAGGTGGGTTGGATGGAAATGGTGAAATGAAAAATACAATACGAAATTTTACACCCTTGAGTCTAGGTTTTAGTACAATTAGGTAACACAAAATCTGCGAAAGGCCTCCCTCTCGTTTTGCCTGGCACATTCAAAATTTGGGAGTTTATCTGCCTTTTTTTCCGAAGAGATAGAATAACGCATTCTAAAAGCAGTTTTGAGAACGTTTGCTTAGAAAAAAACCCCTGATCTGCATTAGTAATCGCATGAGGCAGAGTAAAATCAAGGATTAATCATCACGCGTGTTTACTCGTGTTTATCACTGAAAACGGCAAAATTAATTAGGGAATCAAATTTCAGTCAAATCAAACGAACCAATGCATTCAATGAGATTTAACCAAAGGCTCTGAAAATTCCTGGCCAAAAACAAACAAATTTCGTATCATCTGAATCACGTTGGCCATTGTAAAGTTGTTTGAACTGATTTCCAAAAAAATATGATAATCGGCCCTCTTGATCTCTAAAAACGCCCTTGATTATGAAAAAAATGCCCTTCCCCTCAGCCAATCAGCGTTCAGCATCCTCATCATCTTTTGCTGTAAGATAATGACTAAACCGTATTGGTGACCGACGTGTTCCTCACAGCTTTGGTGATGCTTCACTGCTATAAGCTAAAAAAATAGGCCCGCAATGCGTACATGTGTAGGTTACTAGACCACGTGACAGGTGCTCGACTCTCGGGGACAAATAAATAAATCCGATCGTGCCATGATGTGGCTACACACATCGTGCAGGCCACACAAAAACGCTCGATGTAGAGCTCAAGATAAGGTCAACGGTAAGACTGTTCCAAAGAGTGGCACCACTATAGCTGAAGCTATTTTTATAATAGTTTGTGCGCGGCAAAGAGTCTCTTAGGGTATACGCAGTTTCTCGCCTTTCAAATTTAGAACATAAATAGTCTGGAGCTAAACCGTGCAGAGACTTATAGACCATTCTGGCTCTTTGTATTTGCTAGGTTTTCCCATCCCAGGAGCTCAAACAAGTGACCAGCGTCAGCGCCATAAAACAAGGGCTGCTATGTTTTGTAGTTTTTGTACCTTGTTCTGAAAACTTTTCCCGCACTTTCCCCAAACAATATTGCAATAGTCAAAATGTGGCTGAATCAGAGCTTGATATATTAGATGCAAGGTCCCTTGAGGGACAAGGTGCCTTATTCGTTTTAGAGCGCCAATGCCAGAAGCGATCTTCTTTGTTACAAGTTATCGATGTGACTGCTCCAATCGAGGTTGTTATCAATGGTCACTCCAAGTGATTGTCGGAGAAACTGTGAGAGTTCTTAATCTCTGCCTTGAACCGATGAGCATAAACTCGGTTTTAGTCATATTTAGATTAAATTTGTTTGCTCTGAACTAATTGTGAACATTTTCTAAGTCTTGATTTAAATATAATTGAAAATTGTCTACACAATAAGCCGCATATGTAAGGTGGGTGTCGTCGGTACACATCCTCCGTTCACAATTGGATAAACAATTCGGAAGATCATTGATATATAACAGGTATAACAGTGGCCCTTGAATCGTCCCCTGGGGGACACCACAAGTTAGTGAACGATTATAAGATAACGACCCGCATCTCAGTACAAAGGTTCGTGTACATAGTATAAGGCAGAAATGACTTTTTTATGACAGAATGTTTATTAAAAAGCCTGAAGATAGCACCTGTCCATATTTTACTGTTTTCGATAGTTTGGACGAAGAGGTTTATTACATAGACGTTTTCAACCCTAAGACGAAATATTCCCGACAAAAAAGTAATGTACGAAACAAATACATTTCGGCCGTTCGTCAGTCCGTGTGCTTGGTAACACAAGGTGACGTCAAAACATTGTAAGAACAAAGACAGGTGCCGGGTTGCCTTTGCTGTTGTTGTTATCACGTTTTGACGTCCTTCGTGTGTTATCAGAACACACATGCAGTGACAAATCGATTTATTGGTTTTATACGTTGTCTTATTTAACTGTCTTTGACTGTTGATGTCATTTGTGCTTATCTATCTTATCGCCAACGTGCTAAACCATTGTACAAAATACAATCCCACATCCTGAGTATTGTTTTAGTTTCGTGGTTTACCTTTGTATGAGGATCTTATTTAAACTTGGCAGGAAATCGAAGTCGAGATAGATCGGTAATCGCTTGTCAGCTCGGTCATCTCATCTCATCTCACTGCGTGCTGCAGTCGCTCTGAATTCTGTTTTAGCTGGAGGACTGTGAAATTAACACTGAGCCGAGATCAGCGAAAACGAAGCATTACTTGCAGGTTATGTCTGAAACAACTATTATTGTGGTGTTGTGTGTTGCTCTTCTTCAGTCTCTTATCGTTTGCATTGGGAACAGTTTCACAATATTTGTTTTCTGGATTCATCGGAACAAGCTAAAACGAACGTCTTTTCTCCTAATGAACTTGGCTTTTGCAGACCTGCTTGTTGGAGTTACAGATATACTAGTAGTCGGAACGTTCATTCTCCCACAAAATACTGGGCATTATGTGTTCGATGCCAATAAAACCAGAAGGTACAAAAATATTTCTTTAACATTTCAGACGGCGTTTTCGGCAGTGTCTGTCTGTTTTCTCGTACTCATTGCTGTTGAACGAGCATTTGCTTTAATTTGGCCACTTCGTCATAGAGTAACAAGTTTCAAGTCCTACATTTACAGTGTTGTTATCGTGTGGCTTGCTGGAATAACAGTGATTTCAATGAATGTGATTATTTTGTACGACTTTCTCAACAGAAGAAATTTCTTTGTGGTCTTCTGTTTTATTATCGTGGCATCCTTGGTCACAATCTGTGTGTCTTATCTGGCAATCCGAAAGCGCCTTAACGACAGAGGACCGGGTATCGATACTGCACATTACAGACAAAACAAAAAGAAAATCGCCAACTTTTCCAAGACCATATTTTTTGTGATTGGTGCATCTCTTGTATTTTGGGTTCCAGGCCTTGTGCTTTATTTCGTTTGTTACTGGTACCCAGCAAGGTTTTCCAAAGCCCTGTTGCACATTTTTGCCATGTTATTTGCTACCAATTCTCTCGTCAACCCTATCATTTATAGTTTTAGAATGCAGATCTTTAGAGAAACTCTAAAACGCCTGAAAAGCAAGCTGAAATGTAGACGCCGATTGAAATAATATACTGTCAATAATTGCATCTAAAATGTTTTTCCCTTCAGTTGGAGGAAACGAGGTTCATGAAGCCAGTACAGTATAGACTTGCCGGTGATTTGTAAGTTTCCATAAACAGACTGACTTGAATCAGACTTGAAAAAAGAAATAAATCCTTGCATAATAATCACATTAAGCCCGTCTAACTTCTTTTAACGATAGGACAGAGTAGAATTATCAGAAAAATTATCTGGTAATATGTTTGAAGGTAGTCCTTTTATTAAAAATGTATGAACCAGCACTAAAAATGTTATTCAAATTGAATCCTTGATTCTCTTGATGAAACGGCTCACAATTCAACTTGCGGGTTTAGTGAGTAGTGCACTAATAAGCCACTTGAATTCTGCCTCAAGAAATTAAATGTGTATTAGTTATGTTGTTTTTCTATTATTGAAAAGCATGTCAGTAGCAGTCTTCAAAATATGACGGATTGCAAACGATTCTTTTTGTCGTGACTTCAGAAAGAGTAAGTACTTGAACTGAGTGAATATATGAAATTATGTCAGTATATTTGAAGTGAGGATTAAAGAATGAAAATGGAAGTAATCATTGTAGTTATGAACACCACTCAAGAAGCAAGAAGAACACTGCTCCGGTATCGTAGAGATCATGGGTTCGACCCCCGCGCAAGCCGGTATTTTTTTAATTCTTCATTTTTTCTCTACTGCTCATGCTCA
>OX419343.1:18325703-18340703 GCA_948470475.1 Galaxea fascicularis | reverse complement strand
CTCAAATCAAGCCTTCTTTGGAGGGGGGGGGGGGGGGGGGGAGAAAGGAGACACAAACTTCTCACAACAATCCACATTTCCTCAGCCAGCAACACTCACACTGCTACCACACTTCAGTAATTACCAACCGAAACCATCAGCAGAAAGAAATTTCATAACCAACTCCGGGGAATACCTGATATTTTGCCAGCCAGCACAATACCTCGGGGGAACAGATAAAGTCAGGAACAGATTCGTTTTGTGCCCCTGTGTGGTTTTGTACGTTGCCATTCTCCATTCTCTACTCGTTATCATAGCGAACAGTTTCACAATATTTGTTTTCTGGATTTACCGAAACAAACTAAAACGAACATCTTTTCTCCTGATCAACTTGGCTTTTGCAGACCTGTTTGTTGGATTTACTGATACATTAGTCATTGCAACAATTACCCTTCCAATGTATACTGACCATGCGTTCGATGCCAAGAAGACGAGAACGTACAAAAACATCTGTTTGGCACTTCAAACGGCGCTTTCCGCAGTGTCTGTCTCTTTTCTCGTAATCATTGCTATTGAACGAGCATTTGCTTTAATTTGGCCGCTTCGTCATCGAGTAACAAGCTTCAAAGCTTACATTTACAGTGTTGTTATCGTGTGGCTCGCTGGAATACCTGTGGCGGGTGGAATGAATGTGTTTGTTTTTTTCGATTATTCCAATGAAAGGACTTCTGCAGTGGTCTTCACTTTTATCGTGGCGTCATCCTTGGTTATCATCTGTGTCTTATATGGCAATCCGAGAGCGCCTTAACTACAGAGGACCGGGTATCGATACTGCACATAACAGACAAAGTATGGAGAAAACCGCCAAACTCTCTAAGACTCTGTTTATTGTGATAGCTGCATCTCTTGTGTGTTGGGTTCCAAGCCTTGTGTATTTTTTTGCTTATTTTTGGCTCGATGAACTGCGTCCTGACTCCCTACTGTTCATTTCTGCGATATTGCGTGCGACCAATTGCCTGGTCAATCCTGTTATTTACAGTTTTAGGATTCCTGTATTTAAGAAAACTCTAAAAGGGATGAAAAAGAAGTTGAATTGTTTAAGTCATACGGGTAGATTTCCGGTCAACCATGGAACCTAAACACGGGTTTTGCTTACACCCTTGGATCTGAAGTCAAACGGAACTGAGAGAATCACTAATCACAGTGCGAGTCATGCGTGTCAAGTGAGTTTACATGCAAGTAAAGCGAGCCAAGGTGCTTGTTATGCCGGAGCCATAAAGAGATGACTCCATCCACGCAAAAAAGTAATAACTAAATAAATGACGTTAACTCAAGCATATAGTCAATTTTAAAGGACGTTGACCGAGTTTTACAATGGATTTCCTATTTTCTGGATAGCTTAGGGAGATCCAAATAGGTTCACAACATAGGGAGGCTCGAAATATCGGGGGTAATTTTCTCCTAACTTCTTTTGCTTCTATTGCCAGGTTCAAAAGTAGGAATTTCTAGGACATAATTTCCGTTGTGTTTCTTTTGAGTCGCACTATTCAACCTTGACAATCGGTTCAATTCCGCTTTCACAACTTGATCTGTACAACATGCTTGCCGGGTTTATCAAGTCATAATTTGCGTACGATGGCAATGAATGCTTTTCAACAACGTGTAGTTAAAAAGCTGTTTCATTACAGTTCGTAGCATTCTTTTCACATCTGTGTCAACTTTTTGTTCTTAATTACTCAGTTTTTCAATAGAAATCGATTTATTTACTAAGATGTTCAAACCATTCGTCGCTCGTTTGGGATCCTTTGGTCTTTTTGCTATTGTACATATTGATGATGGAATCTTTGCCCGTAGATCGTTGTTAGATGCTCAGTCTGCTAGTAAATTAGTCAGCCGTTGCGGTCTGATCTTCAGCTTTTTGGTTGGAAGTCTAACGAGAAGTCCAATCGGGAGCCCCGTCAGTTGGGGGAGTGGTTTGGGATGATCGTTGATATAATTCGAATGCTTTTTATCATCCCAGAGAAAAAGATTGAGAAGTCAGTTTTGACTGGTCTTATTGACGAATTTCCTAACCTTCGTGTTAGGGACGTAGCTCGTGTTTCTGGATTTGTGATTTCCCTTGCTGTTGCGTTAGGGCCGATTGCCAGATTATTTACTAGTCAAATAGGCTCGATTTCCGCCGCTCTCTCGTGTCTGGTCAGTTCGGGGGAGGAGCGCGGGCTCCTTTCTCGGACAGCGGCTGGTAATCGAGCCTACTTTGAGCCTACTAGTCAGATCGATTTTTTTCATTCAATTGCGGCATTCGTGGGATGACGTACTTATCGCACGTGTAGGAGTTTTACATGAATTAAACTGATTTGGCAATTGCATGTAGATGCCTTTAACGGCTATCCGATAAATAGACCTTTGTCGTCTAGCGTGGTTTTAGTGTGTCTGGCTACGGCGCTCACATCTTGGTGGTGATCGTAGGTTTTGTTTCGGAATGTGGAGCTCTGTTGTGCGTGCTGGGAGCCTTGAAAAGCTTTCAGAACTTTGTTATTGGTAAGAAGGTTAAGATCTTTTTTGATAATCAGAACGTGGTTCGTATTGTGCCAGAGCTGACAACGAGCTGGCCGACTATTTGAGTCGCATCATCGATCCTGATGACTGGATGTTACATCCTGATTTGTTCAAGTTGATTACATTTAAGTGGGGTCCTTTCGATGTTGACAGGATGGCGTACAGTTACAATACTCAGTTGCCTCGGTTTAATTCTAAGTTTTGGTGTCCTGGTGCTGAGGCAGTGGATATGCTTTACGCAGGATTGGGAAAAAGAATGTAACAATTTTGTTTGTCCACCTCCTCACCTAATTAACGCAGTTTTACTGATCACATGGAATCTTGCAAGGTGAAAGACCTTCTTGTTGTGCCAGAGTGGAAATCCGCGCCTTTTTGGCCATTGCTATGTTCTTTTGATCCCCCGCTCTTATTCCAAGAATTTGTTAAGGGTTTTTGTTGTTTATCTAAATCGCGCGATATGTTTATTCCCGGTAGGGGTTCATCTTTTGTTTATTCTAACAAAAGGTCTGTTTTTTCGTGCATGCCCAGGTTTAATATTTTCGCTCTTCGTCTGGATTTCGCTCGCTAAGTGTGTTAGTTTACATTTCATGATCACACGCGTGTTCTTTTCTCTTATTTGTTTTTTCATATAGACGTTTTTCAGGCTGGATTGTTATCTCAGAGATCTCAGCCTATGTCTAACAAGTTGAAAGGCCTGGCCGATTCTCTCCCTGCTTTTGTACTTTGCTCAAGAGCTACGTCTTCCAATGTTAAGTATGAAAATGCGTGGCTTAATTGGAAAAAAATGGGAAAAGGATAACGTAGGCTATAATCAGTTCTCCATTTCTCATTTTTTTGTTTTGTTTGTATCTCAGAGAGAAAGTTGACTCATGTAATTCTCCTGCACCTAGAGCACTCGTCTCTCACCAATGTGGCCCGGGTTCGATTCCCAGACTCGACGTCATATGTTGGTTGAGTTTGTTGTTGGTTCTCTACTTTGCTCCGAGGAGTTTTCCTCCTGGTACTCCGGTTTTCCCCTCTCCCCAAAAACCAACACTTCCAAATTCCAATTCGATCCGTATGCAGGACCTGGACCCTGAAAAACCCTTCGCGGTGAATAGAGCTTCCTGGGTAAATATCATGATTTATTTATTTATTTACTGTTTTTGCAGTTAGGTGGGCTCATCAGATTGCCGGAGCTACTTCTCCAACCGAATGCAATTTTGTTAAGCAAGTTTTGGAAGCTTCTAAACGTTTATAGGGTAAACCTGTTCAAGGGAAACAGTCTGTTAACGTTGACTTAGTCACTAAGGTAGTCGAAAAGTTTAACACTCCTCAGGCTTCTTTTTCTAACCTTAAAACCATGTCTTGTTTCCATAACTGAAAAAATGTTATCTAGACTACCTGATAATCCTGTTCAGCCTTTAGTTCCTAGACTTTCATCCAAAGGCACTGCCCTTCAGTATTCTATCTCTTATTCTGAAGCTAGGGAAATTTTTCGCCAGAGTATAAGAATTTTTGTCAACGACGTTGACAGCTATGGCACTCATAGCCTGAAAAAGGGCGTCGCGACCGCTTCAAACGCTGCTGGTATTTCTGGAGAGTTTCTGGATAGGCATGCTGGCTGGAAGTCAGCCAAATCTAAGGATAGTTGCATAAATATTAGTACTAAGGATAAGTTCATGGTATCCAGAGCAATCAATTTGTAATTTTTTCTTTTTTTGTAGTAAACTCCTTTTTTCTTTCCGCACGTTCGTTTCTCGTCTTTGTTTTTTTTCTCTCGCGCTGGTCCGTTGTGTCCATTAGGCACCCAGCATTAGTCACACTCCATATATGTCGCTGTGTTTTCATTCGCTCTTTGCGCCCTGTGCGGAGGGTAGTAATGAATTTCGTTATCTCACACTTCCTTTTGCCAAAGGAACAAACAATTCTCGGTTTTCACATGACGTCATCAAACAGTGAAAACCGGCAATTGCTTCGAATAAAAGTTTCAAATAATCGAGGGTTCGGAAAAATCGGGATTGCAATGTTATTTAAACATGTAAATTAAGAACGGTGAACAAGATGGATTATCTCCACCGAAGAGACTACAGAAAATGCGTGAGTTCCGGGAGAGTTAAGAAAAAATAGGTACCCTAGGTTGGGTAAGTGTGTGAGGTTCCCATCTACAAATTGATAGGCAAAGAGTTTAATTTCCGTGTAACTCCATACTTCATGATGCATGGGGAGGAGCGTTGCGTGACGAGACAAAGAACGGCTGCATAGGAGACCACAGTACACATTAAGCTCATAATTATGTTTAATAGTTATGTCACAAACTTTGATATAAACATTATATCAATTGTCTCCACACCACTATCTGGGGGACTTTGCCCGGTGTCTGTAAATCGCGGACCGGATGGTGGATGGCAGATGGCGGATGGCAGATAGCAGATGACGGATGGCGGATGCGGATGACAAAATGTGGATGGAAAACTGCGGATAGAATCGTAGGGACAGAAGAAAATTATGAAAAATAAGAGAAATGAGGACAGGAATGGTAGGAAACGGCTGAGGAAAAAAAAAGAAAAAGAAAAGAAAAGAAAAGAAAACAAGAATTACAAAAAGAGTATAATGTATCCCAATGCAAGAACGCCCATTTGCCCCCTCCCGCGGGCAAAGCCCGGGGCATTTCACTTTCAAGAAAACATTTTGTCAAATTCCTAACTGTTTGCAGTTTTACAGTCAAATGCCCTACCTGGTTGGGGCATCACAGAGCATCAAATTCTCTATGCTCTAGATATGGTCCGTCTCGGGAACTTTTTCAAACTATTTGTTTTATCCTATGTATTTTTGGGAACCTGGAGCCAGGGTAATAGGCCGTTCTGAAGTTGCGCAGGGAACTGGGGCGAGTTTCAAGTTTAAAGTAATCGATACATTGACACCAACACATGAACGATAACGTTGAGATTGGTCGTTTGACCAAGTTTGATTGTTTTAGGTTCAACAGAGACCAAAATATGTGACAGCGTCCCCCAAACCCATACAAACTCTGTATTTTTTTTTTACGATTTCTGCAATATTCTTAAAACTTGGCAAACATATTCACCTCGGGTATTTCCAAATAGTAGGTGGATGATGGAAATTTACAGATGCCAGAAAAATGAATAACATTTTTAAGAGTTTATATGGATTTGAAGGACGAGGCCTCAAAATTAGAGACATTTGTATAGATTTTGATCTATGTTTCAAGGTCCATAACTTGGTCTCTGTTCAACCTAAAAGAACCAAACTTGGTCAAACGACCAATCTCAATGTCATCTTTCATGTGATGGTGTCAATTTATCGATTACTTCAAAATTTGAAACTCGCCCCAGTTCCCTTTTGAATTTCGGAACGGCCAATAATCAGCAACATTTCTACTCACAGCAAAGGTCATCTCAAGATACGACCCCTACACAAAGTACAGTTCCACAGGGTTTGGCGTGTGCTTGTTTTTGTTTTCGCCCCTTTTGAATTTCGGAACGGCCAATACGGGTGACTACGATAATGCTTAAGTGTTGGTCCAAAAAACCCAGGTCTACCTGAGAATGGCCAGCCCTGTGCCTCTTTGGACGATTACAACTATTTCGGCAAATTTCGTGTCTTTTTTATTGTTCAAAGAATGAATGTTCAGTATGTTGTACGGACTGAGAAAACCAGCACTGGTGAACCCGAGATTTGTTCTTAGTGTGAAGATTGAAAGAAAGGAAGCTATCATGTAACTCATACAAACGGAAATCAACTATTGAAATGATCTGCAGATTTTAAGAAAGGTTAGTTGCACTGTCTACTTATTTCATTTGCCCCTACGTGAAAAATATTCATTTGTCCGTCCAAAAAAGATTTGAGTAGTTGTTTCGTGTACGCGAGTGTTTTCAGTCGTATGGTTTGGTTCGCGAGATAATGCCGTCGGCAAAACAACATGTTAAAAACGTTGCTGGACTTGGGTGCAACATGTATAAGTGTTACAGTGATTTGTCGTAACCTGGGTCCCTTAGGTCAGTGTAGGGTGAGGAACCGTGGGCTCGAAAAGTGGAGGGAATATCGGGAGAGTGCGAATTGTGCTGTATATACAATACTGTAATGGTTCACTGGCGTGCGAGTGTGCACAAGTCATGCAGTTAGGTCTCCTGACCTACAAAGCGGTAGAATTCTTTGAAAACTCAGCACAAAGTTTTTTTATTATTGAAATGTTTGCTCGCCTTCTTGCAGGTACACAGCATATATTCTTATTTCTAAGATTCCTCTGACTGCTCTTGTACAACAAAGCATTATGATGGAAATTTGTTCCGACTGTTTTTACTTGATTGAAGATAATTCGGCTATGCGAAATCATTAGAGACACGATTTGCCACAAACAAAGATCCCTGGAGGTTATTGTCACATGAAGTGCCGGGTTCGTTTGCTTGTTTTCTTTGCCGGTGAATTTTTAACTACTATCATGTCCGCCGGTTAACTCGAAGTCTTAGGAAGCATTAAGTCAGCAGCTTAGTCAAAGATACATTCCAACTCGACTTTCATAGCCTGCACCAGTCGATCCATGTGCTCTTCAGTGTTGTAGATATGAGGGGAGAATCGCATCCTGTTGCCCTTCTTGGTGGAAACACCGATCTTGTGGTTATCGTACAACCTGTTGTACAATTGCTCACTCAGTGGCGGTTCAGCAGCTTCTTCAGCTTTAGCTTTGCCACGCTTATGCTTCTTTTTCAAAGGTGGTTCGTCTTGGAATTTGATCACCATGATGGCATGGAACATGCTCATCTGTGGTGGGGTCTCGATCTCGAATATGGGTTGCTGCAACTCTCGCAACAGCGTCTCCAGATTGCGTCTTAGCCTAACGTTCAGTGCCTTGAGCCTGTCTGCTATCCTGTCATAGCCGATGAGACCCATCAGGTCGGCAGTGTACAAAAGCCCGATGAGGTTGGTGTCGTTTCTCTGGCCAACCATCTCAAATCTGGAGGCGTCGTTTGGAAGAGTATCATCTCCAGTCATCGTGGGTGGTGGTTCCATCTCCCCGTTGTAACCGATGTCCTTGGGTGCGAAGTTCTTGATGCACTCCCTCCGCATGTACAGGATTCCCGTTTCCTTGGGTCCCAAGAACCATTTGTGGCTGCCTCCACTGTAACTGTCACAGCCCAAATCTTTAAGGTCGTGTTTGAGAGCACCCCAAGATTGGGCCCCATCGACGTGAACATGGATCTTCTCGTTCACTTTGTGAATTTCTGCACACAGCTGTTTGGCTGGGAGATAAGTGCCGGTCAAGTGGGAAATCTGCAAAGAAAAGAGAACACAGCATTGAGCTTCTCTCGGTTGTCCTCGTGTGAAAGAGGTTAAGTCATTTAAACCGAATTTGAGACGAAAGACGTATATCCTTGACCTTGATTGTTGAATCTTTCTCGGAAGTAGATTTTGTGTTCAGAAATTAATATGGAACTGATGTTTTTCAAAGTAGCACCGTATCCACTATGAATCCAGATACTTTGAAAGGGGCGTTTTTGCCTGGAAGAGTGTCCGCACAGAAACGCCTCTTCAATTAATAAGAGCACAGAGTCACATTCAGTTTTTTTTGCGATCCAAACGTTTTGAGACAGCTCCATTTTTACTCTGCAGAGCGGTTTGGCAGGCCTCTTCGTTTGGCAACCGACATCAAGTTAAGTCAACGGATTAGTGTGAACGAAGCGAAAGGTTTTATTGCATGATTAAACTGTAGTGTGGTGTATCTTGGCAGACGTCACTTCACACGCCTTGAAACCGAGACCGCAATCAGTTTTTCCGCTACGTTGCAGAGGACCCGCGCAACATGGGAAGGAGTGGGGAGGGGTTGAAAGGCGAATACGTGTAAGCGTGAACAAACTAAGGGGGTCCGGGGACATGTTTTCCCGATGAAATTTGATTTAAATACCTCTACAATGCCTGGAAATGCGTTTAAAATAATCAGTTATGCTTAAAAAGTTGTAACTTTCAGAGCTTAAAAGAGTGGTGCTTTTACTATGTAGAAACAACAAACATTACCCATGTTTACATTCACCCATAGATTGAAATGGACTCCATTGCATATGGTACTCACCGGTATTAACCTTTAATAAATCAGTGAGGAATCCAACGATTTTACCCCAACCGCATTCAATTCAGAGAAATCAGTATAGCCCCGAGGAAAAAAATTAAACTGAGGCAGTGGCTGATTTACTGTGTCAGATTGTTTAAATATATTCGAAGATTTCTCTTTGTTGTTACGATCCGTAAATTCGTTAGCAACATTGATAAGTCTGAGTAAGTCTCCGGCTGTTGTTTCGTTAGAATCGTTTGCGTTGTTATTGTTTGAGTTGAGAGGTCCGCTTGCCGAAAAAATCCAGTCAGAGGTCATTAAGCTGCAGTGGTATTAGGTTAGAAATGAAATTATTTAATAGTTGTGGCTACCTAAAATGTTACTCTTTATGCCTGCTAGATGAACGCGTGTCTAATTTCCTAATGGTAATTTTCTCTTCCTTTACGAACTAATTAATTTTCTCCTGCAATTTTTTCCCTAGTTTTTCTATTGTTATTATCATTGTTATTTTTTACTTCACAAAAGTGTGGGGACAAAAGCCTCCCAAGTCCCTCTCTCTTGGCGGTCCCTGTTTGCAGAGCTGTCATGAATCTTTCGGGTAGGCGTTTCTTCTTAACGGTGCAATGCTACGAATGTCGGAAAATTAGCTTCGTCAATTGTTTTGTGGGCGCTGTCCACGAACGTTATCAAGCATCGAAGCCCTCTTCAAATCAATCTTATCTTTGTTTGTGAAAAAAAGTACATCGAGAAGTAACTTTGCAGTTGAAATAAGCGCTATGGATGAAGTACATGCGCAAATCTCCCTAATGAATTTCTTTGGGAAAGAAAGGTGGTGCTATTACTTTCGAGTCTCGCATGGATGAGAAAATTATTAGAGTACATAGCACCTTAGTAAGTCTTTCCTGCAGTAAAACACAGCAAGTTTTACAATTTTTGTAGAAATTTCCTGTGGCTTGAGTATTGTTACTTGGCAGGTCAGGTCATTGCTGGATTAAGGAGAACTAGCACGTACGCGGTCATTAGCGAGTCCTTTCTGAGCAGTAGTCATTAATCAACTACTAAGAAATTTCCTGGAGTCGTTGACTTTTATAGTCCGATTCGTACAAATGGAAGACGAGAGGAACAAATCCTTTTTTCTTCTCTGAGAAGAGCGCCTCTCTAATTAAGTGTTCCTCTCAGGATTTGGGCCCAAGATGTAAAGATTGGCATCTATTCTGCAGTCTTTATGTGCATATATTAAGTAAACAAAACCTGGTTTGTGGCTTAGAAATTAAAGATCTGGGATCTAATTAAAGCAAGAGAACGAGGTTTTCGAGGCGGCGAGAACGACGTTCAGCCTCATTTTTAAACGGCTTACCTCGCTAAAGGCGACGATCTTTGTCTTTTCGTTGACTTTTGCAAGGAACTTCTTCACAATCTTGTCTGGGTCTTGCTCCCCTTCGAGCTTTACCACCACAATGTTGATGTTTGGGAATCGGTCCTTTCTGATTTTCCAAGAACTTTCGCCACCAGTTGGGTGATTCTCGTTCCAGATAACGACCTCCTCTCTAGGCTGGAACGTCAGTCCGTTGTTAATCACTGCATTTGGGTCTGAGCCATTCCGCACGAAAGCGACCAATTCTGGTTCCACGTTGAGCTGTGCCGCGATCAGTGCCCGGGCGATCCCGATGGTCTGGACAAACGGCTTGATTCGTTTCTGAATGGAAATATCCCGGTTCCAGTCGAGTGCGATGGCGTTCAGAAACAGCTGAACTGGGTGGAAGAGGACAGAAAGATTTGCAGCATTAATCGGGACGCAATCCGCGTGGTCATCAAAGTCGAATAGGCTGCGGATGTATTTCCACAACGTGTCCTCGTCTTTGGTAGCCACAATGGTGGTGACGATCTCTGAGAACGTTTTGTGGAAGGCAGCAAAATTCTCACGACCTAAAAGCCCCTGGCAGCGATACCAGTGTGCTACTTTAAAGGTGGGGCGTTCTTCGGGTGTAATTGTGTTCATAGTGACCAGTCTAAGATGTTGTCCGAATGAAATCTCAACTGCAACTGAGGCCTTGGGAACCAATTGATTTGCTTTATATAAGGGCGTCAATATGGATTATCGTAACCCCTTTGGGGATATGTGGGAAAGTGTACAAACACCTCGTTTGTTTTGTAAATGTTGTCAGGCAATTTCATTGTATTTCTTGTTATGTTCATGTGCTGTCGTCTAGATGTTAGTTTTTTCAATTAGTAGGTTTTGTTCTGGTGCCAGATTTCTGTATTTTTTATTATGTTCCTGTGGTGTCGTCTAGATGTTAGTTTTTTTAATTAGTAGGTTTTGTTCTAGTGCCAGATTTCTGTATTTTTTTGTTATGTTCCTGTGGTGTCGTCTAGATGTTAGTTTTTTTAATTAGTAGGTTTTGTTCTAGTGCCAGATTTCTGACATTTTTTTGTCTCACGTGTTTTCCTCGGTTTTCTATAAATTTTCAGGTTGTTGTTTTTGTTTGTGAGATAGGATTTTGCTTTTTAGTTTATCAAGTGGTGATTTTGTGTTCAACATTTGTAGAACCGAGCTTATACAGAGAGTACAGAAGCTCGTCAGCGTTTTTTACTTCTGTTCTAGAGTTTCAATCCCTGGGAAGGGGGGGGGGGGGGGGCAGTACTTCCATATATAAGGTATATAGGTATGTGCCGCTCCAAAGGCCATGGTTTTCGGGCCGCTTTGGTATGAAAACGCGTATAGATTATGACCAGATTATGGTCTAAATCGGGTCATCTGATTTAAGATTTTCAAGGGAACCACGAGAGTGTATAAGCGAGTTTGTCTATTTTACTCCAGCCGAATAATAATAGAGGAAGAGGAGGTAACAATAATGTATTATTCGAGCTGAATTTACAAATTCTTGACTTCGGCACTGAAGGAAAACTTATTTACGCTACAACAAAGCTAGTACCAAAGTTTTTAACCTCAACGTCAGGTCTGAAAACGGGTATGGATTTTGAAGGTCAGATCTGAAAGTGGGTGTGGAAAGAGGGGTGGTTTGGTCTGAAATGGGGTAAGGAACTGGAGAACCGGGCAGCACACCCCTACCAAGGACTCCGAAGCCGGTACCCCCGTTAAGGAGTTTCAATATAGCGTGCTGCTACACAGAAGGTGTGAGGAGAAAATACATGTTGATACGAAGAGGGCTTGATACATTGATCCTTCAAATAAGAGCTCTTTGTATTTCAGTGCAGGCAGAAGCGTTGTCAAGCCAGTCTCGTTTAGATGCAAATTAAGCCCAGAATCGGGTATCCGTTATGCCACAGCAAAAACAGTCGCAAAACCACTAATCTGTCATTTTAACAACTGTTCAACATATTTTCTACAAATCCAGCAAAATTTGTTACTCTGCTGACTCTGGAGATTGGGTGCAGACGAGTGGACGAGCGTTAGCCCTTTTGATGAATCTACTTTTTTTAAAAGCTGTAATTTGCTTGCTTGCTTGTTTGTGTGTGTGTGCAAATTTACTTTGTTCAGAAAGTTAGTTAACTCTCAAACATTCTCAAACGCACTGTGTTGAAATTGTAAGTCATTCTCAGCATCGACTGACATCACCCTTTGATCCCAAAGTTGTGCTTTGGAGGGCACAATTTTCACTCACGTGACTATCAGCCATGCATATTGGTTTACTGAAACAAGAGAAACTTTTTGCATAAAAATAGAGTTTGGGACAGCAACATGGCCGCCGTCTCTTTGCGTTGACACACCAATATGGCCACCGTGACTTCATGGAAAAACACTCTACAGCGTTCAATTGCAAGTTGCATGTGACGTCATGGCGGTGATGCTGGGTGGTGAAAACTTAAGCTTGTCTCTCCACTAGGTACTAAACTTCATTTTTATGCAACTTCTGCGAAAAAAACATTTGTCTTATATTGGCCACCAACATAGCCGCCTGGTCACGTGGATCAAATTCACGAAGTACCGACCTTCCATGGTTTAGCGGTCAAATAAAGGTTCTAAAAAAATACCATCGCCAACGCTTGCTAACCAACAAAAAAAAAAACGAAAGCCGCCGAGAGTTTATTTAAAGTTCGTGAGAGTCTGCTATTTAAACTCAAATAAGCCAGCTCCACCCTGCGTGTTGAAAACAAATGGTGTCTTACCGTCTTGCAAAGTCTCAAATTTACCATTCATAAACTCTTTTGCATGCGTGTATGCTGCTGTCTGGGGGTAGGGTTGGGGTTAGTATTTCGTGCCTATCCTGCAGTACAGGCGTTTATTATTTTTTTTGGTGGGTGAGTGCAGATAAAAATAGGCGTGCGTGTATTAGGCGACAATTTTGTATTTTAGAACCGTGGAGAGCTGAAACGAGGGGAAGACGCCCATCTCCTTTGGGAGTGTTCACATGAGATCGGGACTAACACAGACCGCGTCAGTTTGCTGTCTCTTAGCGATAATAGCATCGCTATTGCGAATAACATTAATAAACAAGACGAAGAAAGTAGTACCATTTGCTGCCCAATATAATCTTACTTTAATCTTATATTTTTCTGTCGTCAGTAGCTTCTACGGTTGTGTTCGGGCGTAAGGTGTGCCATTTGTTTAATAACATGTTAAATAATTGAAATTTGAAGGTTATAAAGCTCCAAGATCTGCTCTCTTTGAATTCGTCCCGGTCTCATGAAACATTTCGTACCGGTGCAAGTTCGTACCGTCTGAGTTTGTCACAATTTGCTCTCTTTTTAAATTTCTCGCCTGAAAACTCCAGACTGTTTTTGCCAAATCCTTTGCTAGCGCGCCCCAAAATATGCCTCTGCAGGCTTTTTCACGTCAAAAAGCAGTTTATAAGGGATGTGCATAGACATTCTTAAACAGGCTCTTACCCCTTTGATACCTCGAAATTTTGCAGATTAACGCCTGTTGAAGCTATTCGAGCCATTTTCTGGTCATTGTGTGGCCAAAAAGAACCCACTCTGTCCAAAACATTGTTTTCCTGGCATCAAATTACATCTTTGGAAGTTCAGGCATGTGCAAAAGACTCCTCTCCACTTCTTTTGCTTTTCTTTGCCTATTTTGTTCCTTTGCTGGGGATAAAAGGTTTTGTGAGAAATCTGGACGCGAAGGGGAGCGTCCAGATTTCGCGCGGCCACTTTTCCTCTTGCCGGTTTTATTCTTGGTTTTCACGTGACGTCTTGAAAACTAAAACTAAAAAGTAAACAGTATTTTCAGTTTTTTTAAATCTTAATCAGGTAAAAGACTTTTTAAAATATACCGGTTTGGATGTTTTCAGCTCTGTACAGCGCTTTGTTTTGAAAATAGAGCAGTTTGAATTTCAGATTTTTCAGAGTGCGTGACATAAAGATGCCTCTTGAGAAACACATCACTTACATGAAAGCGTCGATTCACCTTGCGTTTTTTAGGTCTGAATAATCAATGCGTTGAGAAAAGTGTCTATGCAAGTACACAGAGCGACGAAAGGCTTTAACATAGTCAAAGTAAACTCCAGATGTTTCCAATTGTATCCAGCCGCTATGTTGGTGCCCATCCGGGTAGACACCAACATTGCGTCTCCATACTGTTCTCTGTAATGCATCAGTCAATTCCAGCAGTGCCCATCCCCCCCCCGACCCCCTGGGCAACCGCGGGACGTTCGCTCACGTTGTTCGTCCCGGTGGTCCGGGGCGGGGGCATTCGCAATTTTATCGCGGCCCGGGGGCTGGGCATTGGCGTTCCCCGGAGCGACCCCTAGGCATTTAACACGCGGCGTGTTTTCAAAAGTACCATGGAGGAATTCATCGGCAAAGACCAGGCATTTGCTTGGAGATTGCATGTTTTTAAAGGTATGTTTTCTCAATTTTAGATATTTCTTCATCTAAAATGCAAGCACATAAATAAAAATAGCCTGAGTATCAGGCGTTTCTAGGGTGGGGAAGGCAAAAAGAGCGAGAAAGCGAAGGAAGAAACGCCTGACACAAACAGCTTCTCAGAAGTCTTCCACCCCCAGACAGCGCGTGTTATATGTAGCCAATCAAAATCACTTCCGGTAACTGTCATGTGTCATGAGAGTAAACTTCAATATGGCGTCTGTAACCCCTGCGCTGGAAGCTTGACTTCCGGTTGACTCATGTGACGTTTCTTATTGTCTTTTGACCAATTAGCGTAACATCCAGAATCTGGATGTTGGACACAAGCGAATCAATGGCTTTGTGTCAGGCCCTTCTCCTCTTCCTTCCTCTTGTCCCCGCTTCCCTGATAGGGCCTGATACTCAGGCTAAAATAAAAACTGCTAGGCCAATTTTGAATGCGATATAGTCGTGTTCACGTCTCTCGATATGTGATAAACAAAATATAGTTCAAGTTGCTGCTTTTAAATTCATGAAAGTCAACCTGGATTAAAATACTTAAGGCTTGCGAATCAAATGATACGATCTTCAAGACAGATCTTGCATCA
>OX419343.1:18318203-18320703 GCA_948470475.1 Galaxea fascicularis | reverse complement strand
TCCAAAGTTCCATCTCTCACCCCGGTGATGATCATTGGGCTTGCTATAAACGTATTGTCCAGGAATCAGCGGCGCTAGCTCCTTACTCGCAGTTTTGTCATAGTGAGCTTTTGCTTTAGCTCTTCTGTCAAGATGCTCATCGCGCACCACTGTCACTGGTGGTACAGACTGGCGTAACAGTGATTCAGACACCGGCAGACTTGACTTTGTTCGACGACAAAGAAACCTCTGTGCTGGGGAGAAGGTCATCCCCTGAGGCGGTGTATTTCTATGTTCTAAGAGACCAGTAAGCAGGTCAGACTTTTTCAGCATCTTTTTAGCTTCCTTTACAGCGGCTTCTGCTTTACCGGTGGCTCTCGCGTAATACGGCGATCGGGTGATCAACTGAAAATCATAAGCCTTGGCAAAATTCACAAACTCTTGAGAGACATATTGGGGCCCTTTGTCTGACAGAAACTTATCCGGAACACCGTAGCGGGCAAAATGTGCTTTTGTAACTGAAATAACGTGTGCCGCAGTAATGTCCTCGTTTAGCAGGTCAACCTCAAACCAGTCACTGCAATGGTCTACAGTAATAGCATACCACCGTCCTTCTTGCTTGAACAGGTCTTGTGAGATGAACTTCCAAGGGCCATGTGGAATTTCATGAGACAACATCGGTTCTTTCGGTAGTGATGAACTGTAGCTAGCACACACAGAGCAGTTGGCACTTTCTTGGAGAATTGCTGCTCGCATTCCAGGCCAATACATCACTTCTCGGGCGCGGCGCACCATGCTTTCACCACCCTGGTGGCCTTGGTGAAGTTTTCTCACCATGGTAGACTGTAATTGCAGGGGAATGATGACCTTATGGGACTTGTACACAACACCATGATACACGGCCAACTCATCCCGACATGGGTAATAATGACGGAGCACTGTTGGAACATGGGACTTGTCCGGCGGCCAACCATGAGCGACAAACTGACAAAGGGCAGACAGCGTACGATCACCTTGTGTTGCCACTCTGATTTCCTCTAAGGTACTTGGTTGTATTTCAGGGGAATCTAGTTCTAGGGACTCGAGCTCTGCTCTGAACAACTCTTGAGCATCCCCTGAGTAACACTGAAACACTTCCTCTTGGGTGCCCGAGGGTGCAGGCTGCTTCAAAGCCGCTCTTGACAAAGTATCGGCCAAGTACATGTACTTGCCCTTCTTATACACCACCGTGAACTTGAATGGCTGAAGCTGAAGCATCATGCGCTGCAAGCGCTTGGGGGCACTTCTCAACGGTTTCTTGAAGATGGTTTCAAGCGGTTGGTGATCTGAATGAACTACAACATCTTGCTTGCCATACAGGTACTGGTAGAACTTAGTGCATGCTACTTTGATGGCCAAACACTCTTTTTCAATAGGAGCATAGTTAATTTCAGTGGCTGACAATGTGGAGCTGGTAAAAGCCACAGGTTGGCCCTCTTGTAACAATGCTCCACCCAAACCTGTGTCGCTGGCATCTACTTGTAAGACACATGGTTTGTTCACATCAAAGTACCTCAACGTCGTGGCATTTGCGATTACACGTTTGGCTTCCTTGAAGGCTTGGTCATGCTGTGAGGACCACGACCAGACTGCATTGACGTGCGTTAGCTCTGTAAGTGGCTTCACAATTTCGGCAAGATTTGGTGTGAACCGTGACAAATAGTTGCACATACCCAGGAAACGCTGAACCCCGTTAACATCTTGTGGTGGGTTCATGTCAACAATGGCTTGGACACGATCAGGATGTGGAGCAACCCCATTGCCACTGAGGAGATGTCCCATCCAGGTAACTTCCTTGACTTTGAATTGAAATTTCTTAGGGTTTAACTTGAGGTTTACTTCTTTGCAGCGCAACATTAAGTTCCATAAGTTCATGTCGTGATCCTTTTCTGCCTCCTCGACAGTTTCTCCACTTCCAAAGACTAAGATGTCATCTGCCTTGTTAACAACACCTTTCAAGCCCTCCAGCACTTCGTGTTGCCTTCGCTGATACTCTTCTGGCCCCAGACTGACACCAAACGGCATACGCAACCAACGGTATCTCCCTATTGGGGTATGCATGGTAGTTAAAAATGATGAACTCTCATCAAGGACAATGTTAGAGAATCCTTTGTACACATCCACACAGGAAAAAATTTTGGCATTGCTCAGCTTTGGCAGTAACTCATCAACAGTTGGAATAGGGTACTTTGGGACCTCAATGGCTTTATTTATGGTTTGACTGGGGTCGATACACACCCGCAGGCTACCATCTGGTTTTTCTCTGTACACACTATTAGAGATCCACGCCGTGGGCTCCGTGACTTTCTTCAAGATACCCTGTTTTTCCATGTCTCGTATTGCCTCTGCTACTTTGGGCTCTTTAGCTACAGGGCACCGATGGGGGTGAGCTTGAACTGGAGTCACATTAGGGTTCATGGAGATGTGCAAAGGCGGGCCCAAAGTTCCTAATCCTGTATGGACATCCTTGAAAACCTCCAAG
>OX419343.1:18278203-18308203 GCA_948470475.1 Galaxea fascicularis | reverse complement strand
AGGTGACCAAGTCCTGATAAAGCAGAGGAAAGAAAACAAGCTATCAACAAGCTTTGGAGAAGCACCTCACAAAATTACCAGTAAATATGGAAATGAAGTGATGTCACCAGAAGGAGTTAACTATAAGAGAAACGTGACTGAAGTAAAGAAATACCTGACAGGGAGCGAGGAGTTGGACCAACAAGACACAAGACAAGATGTTGCGGATAGGAATGCCAATACAGAGACCCCAGAGGTATCCATGAGGCCAGCTCGGTTAAGGAAACCACCAGGATACTTAAAGGATTATGAACTCTGTTGATTATGAACTCTGCTGATTATGAACTCTATTGACAGGGACACTTTGAACAATGAACATGTTATGCAGTTTTAATTGAACTTGTCCTTATCGGGATCAGAACGTTCGGAAACAGATATACGTGTAATGTTGCTGTTATAAACTGTGTTTAAATCCAAGGAAAAGAGAGGTTGTAGTGTTTGTTGGTCTACCTGTGGTGGACCACATGCATGATGGGATAGGTTTAGAGGGGTAGTGTAAAACGGCGGGAACGAGAGTTGTTATTAAAAACTGATGTTGAGATTCAATTCGACTTAAATGTGTGAAAAGTGTTACAGTATGTACCAGGTACCATTAATTTTGAAACTCTCTTTAGTGGTCATGTAATTCTTAAAGAAGGAATTGGAAACTCTCATTTTGCTTTCTTTTTTGATGTGATCTTTTGTCTCATGATTACGCTGGGTTTGGAAAGGACAAGGCAATTCACTTGGTGTGTTACAAAGTATTCTGTGAAATTTGTGTTCTGTGAACTGCAGGTATCTGTCTTGGGTGCAAAATAATTATGTTTGTCCCAATTTATTATTTAGCAATGAATTTCAGACAATCACAAATAGTATATACATGTAGCACACATGATCGTCCTTCCTGTTAAGGACTTCCTGACAACATTGGTTTAAATCAATGTTCTTTGGAGAGATTTTGTCATTAGAACTTGACAAACCCCAATAAGTCTGCAAGCTGCCTCTTCACGCAGGTTTTGTTGAAGTGTGAGTCATGTTCAAAAGGATCGATTGGGATGTCCCAATAATCTTCTCATGGCTGGAGAGCCTACTTCCACTGGCTAAGCACAAAGGAAACAACCCTATAATTTCAAACTCTACCACATCATTTTCATTATGAAATTTTTACCTAACTATGTAAACTTTCCTGGTGCAACTTTTGTAGCCTGACTGCAAATTTCCAGAGATGACAAAGTAGCCTGCTGCAGAATATGAAGGGAAGCTGCAGGTCGCTATGCGTCTTGTGGCAATGGTCACTGGGTTAATACTTTCAGGCAGTACTGTACACAGTGCATGATTTGTATAGCTCTGAGTACATCTCAATAGTAGTACCCCCACCCCTTTTAACCTTCTCCCAAGAATGCAGCCAAAGGTACATGATAATTTTGCTTATTAAATAAGTATTGATTGCACATGGTATAGTATATCCTTTACTGCTTCTTATTTGGCAGGTTTTGGAGGAAAAGGAAGATAAACTTAAAGAAGAGTATGCAGATGATCAGAAACTGATTCCTAAGCCAAGTCACTGGTAGGTTACTAGACAACGTGTACAGCTTCCATTGAAAGAGCATAGCAGAATTTGGACTTCCAGTAATTAAGTCCCTTTCAAGGCTGTAATAATGCGACCATTCTAAATCTAACAAGCAGGAATCTGAGTTTTTGGTGAAGGAACTCTGACCAGTTCTCTGCTTGTTCCATTGTTGCTTCCCTGGAAAAGGACTAATAACAATCAAGCAAGGCTACATCTAAAGAGACTTTCTAAGCTGACCTTGTTCAGTGAGTTTCCGGGTGCATTGCCTGATTATATTAATTATTAATCATTATTTCATTAGCACCGGTAATTTAGAACTTTGAATTGGCGCTTCTTATGTTTTGAATATCAGCCCTGTTTTGATCTTGAAAAGTATCGGTATTACCTAATCAAAATTGAGTTTTTAAAATCCATTGGTTAAGGATGCTGCAAATAGCCACAGACTTGGAGCAGTGTTGTAGACACCCTTGGTTGCGGATTTGGGAGTTTAATTTAAGGAATGCAATCTGACAGAAAAACAGGGGACTGTGAGCAGTCTTTGTGCAGCAGTATGTTAATCTGCAGGGTTGTCATTAGGAGCTGGTAACTGGTGGATTTTCGTAGTCTGTCAGATCCCTTTGTAGTGGCTATTTTTGCCCCAGAATTCTGGAAATTGCATTTGTGTGCTTTGAGCTCTTTATAATCTGTAGCCACCTATGTCATCCGCCCAGACTTTGAAGGTGACGATTGTGTGAAATCATGCACGAAATCAATAGAAGTAGCATTTCTGCAGTAATGTTTCTTTTTAAATCAGGAAAACTGATGGTATTATATTCTAGAGCCAGGCATGTTGTTGTTAAAAAAGATTCAGCTATTTTGTAATTTTTCTCTTCAGGGGTGGGTTTAAAGTAGTTCCAGATCAAGTGGAGTTCTGGCAGGGGCATTCCAACAGGCTTCATGACAGATTTGTGTTCCGCAAACCTGGAGATGGTGATGTTATTGACAAGAACTTGACAAAGAAAGGCACAGATGGATGGGTCTATGAAAGACTTGCACCATAAACTGAAAAAAAAAAGGTTGTACAAAAAGGGAAATTTATCTGTACCTGTCTTACATGTATTTATAGAAGTAGAACATTCATCCTATGAACTGTTGTCATCAAGATTAGTATTTTTATTTGGAAATTATGGTTTTGAAGGAGTGAAGTAATTTATTATTGCTTTTGCAGGTGGTGGTGAAATGTAACAGTTATGTTTCTTTTCTTCCTTTTTTGGGCATGGTTTCTGATCAGTCTCAGTTGTTTGCAACATTGTACTGGAATTGAAACTGATAAATAACTGTTGTAGACTAACAAGTCAGGTTGTTATAAATTATACTGTAGAAGTGAGATGGATATTTCTCCTCTTGCAAATTAAACATGCATAAAAACAAATGGACTGACAGCAGGCATTCTGTTGTCTTTCTCCTCATAATTAAAGACTCTCTGTCGACTGGCCTGCTTTGCGTGCGTTTGTTGTTGTTTTGGGATCAACCGTTAATTAATTAATGGCGATTCACATGTGAGGGAATGGCGAACGGGATATTACAGTCGAAATCCTTCAAAATCCAAGACATCTATCCAGTTTATTCAGTATTTATTGTTCGATTTAAGAAGTTTGATTATCTTATATAATTAAGATCAGGATATTTTGTTCTGCATCGGTCGTTAATTAGATTTTTGGAGGTTAAGCAAGAAGCGATACACATAAGTTTGCTATGGCGCTGGGTACGAAGAACCGCAGTGGAAGAGCGAGAAAGAATACATGAGGCTTACTTGAGACAACCTGTTCAAGGCCAGTGGATGAGCAAACAAAGCTGTACACGGATTCTTAAAGCACACAGCGAGTTCATCCAAATATAGTAATTATACTCAGTTGTATACTGCAAGTAAGTGTGATAATTCGTGGCTAGTACTCGTGAACATGTTATTTTGAGTTTCTTTGGCTGGGCGCCGTTTGACGCTTCTAATACCGTAATAATAACATCAATAAAGTCAAAAGCCATGAATCTTTTGGTAGAAGTTGTTTTCTATTACAAGTAGAACAGGGAAACATAGCCTCTTCCATTTATAGAGGCCTTCCAAGGGGTTTGAGCGACAAGCGACATTGCGTCAAAATGTGGCGACAATTTGTTACCAAAGTACCGACAGCCGACAGAAGTTGACACGAAAGAAGCGACAATTTGCGAAAACGACAATCCATTTTTCGACAGCGACAATTTCCTCCGCTGGTCAGGCGACAAAGGTACACAAAAGGATGCGACAAGGCGACAAGACTACCCCCCTTGGAAGGCCTCTTTATAAGCCAAAAATATGTTCTCTTGTTCGCACACTGTTTTTGCACAGTCCCGCATTTGCATTTCTTATATTTGTTCATGTTCTATTGGCCTTGTGGAAAAAGCGATCACAGGCAGTACCATCGTTCTGCTTGCTTTTACAAGTGGATTTGCAGTGCAATAAGACCTATTTATTTTTTCTTATCCCACGTCTCGCTTCCTGTAAAGCGGCTTTTTTCGACATTCGATCGCGTCCATGATGCCGATCAAATCAGAGGTTTCAAATCCTTCAGACACTAAAAACATGAACGGACCACACGCCTGTCATTGTTTCCCGTCAAAAGCTAGCCTTCTTGCAACAGGCTTGCACTCATTTCCATCTCTCAAACTGACATTTTGAGCCCACGGTGGAGTGAGCACCCATACCAAACCATGGTGTAACTGCCCAGCGGTATATCTTCGAAGTCAGTACGAAACTTAAGATGGGGCACGCAATGCATGCCGGTCGACAGAGAGTCTTTAATGTGATATTGGCTTGTGTAAATTGTGATATTTCTGGGGAAAAATGAAGGACATACAAAAAAGTTATAAGTAATAAAGCAATCTTGAGATTTATATCTCTATTGAAATAAAAAGTTCACATTTTCAATGTTCTGGTAGTGGTTTGTTAAGGGCTGGGAGATTTTGGATTTGGTTTTGGACTGATCATTATAATAAAAATTATTAATCGATATTTTAACCCCCTTTAAAACAACAGGTACCCCAATTTATAGGGGTACTAGCTATAGTCTTTAGGTGACCTTTGAGCATCACCATGGGGTATTCTTGGTCACCAAACTAACGTACCCGTAGACCTGGATTGTAAAAAGTATGTTAAATATCTTGGCATCCTCACTGTACAAGCTTTCCTGGAAAAATCATGTTGACTCTGTTGAAGAGTGATCAGTATCAAATTTCTCCTTGTACTGTATTAATCAATGCTTTATAAAGCAGAGAGGTTACAAGAATTTAAGACAGGATCATAGTTTTGATAGGAAACCAGCAGTTTGGCTTATTTTTAACCCTAAGATCAAAATTTAAAGTCTCATTTGTTTTCCCTAAATATTTCCTATAGAAGTAGTAGGGAGAAATTGTTAGCAAATTCATCTTGAATTTGACTTTAAATTTTGATCTTAGGGTTAAAAATACAAGCCAAACTGCTGGTTTCCTATCAAAACTAAGACACTTACTTCCTTGTCACTCTCTCATTTAAGCATATACAATTCTCTTATTGCTCTGTTTTAATGCATGGGCAAAAGCCAGTTAAACAAGCTCTTTGTTTTACATTTTGCTGACAGATGAGATCATGCCATTCCAATTTTTCATGAATGCACAACATAAAAAACATTAATTTTAACGTTAAACTTTCTATACAACAAATATTATTGTTGGTTGAAACTAAGTATGCACCATGTCAGTAATAATCTTTTCCTTCCAAATTTACCGAACGTTTTCCTTCCTTCCTGGAAAATACATTCCTATGATGCATGACATCAGTCTCACCCAATTTTTAAATACAAAAGTTTAGACTTGAAATAAAACAGAGATTCTTTTTCAAGACTTGGGGTAAGACTGACAAATGAGACATAGCAACAGGTTTTTGGATGCTCCCAATAAAAAGAAAACTCAAAATAACGCTATATATACACCAGGTACACTATCAGTGAACCACAGGTGTTGGATTAGCAATTTTTATACCTCATTATAAAATGTTGGAAGAGTTACGCGCACTGTGATTGGTCGAATCGAGTTCATTATATCCCGATAAAGCACGCGCTCTACGTCACACGCGTGCACTGTTGAGTTATAATGCACGCTGCCTACGTCACAAGCTCATGCGCGAGCAAATAGGTATGAAAGATGGCTTAAATCTCCAGAACATTTTATAAAAGAAATAAAAAACTTGTTCCTCGTACATTGTTGAGTTATATAAGCACTTGGGAATTTTTAAGAACACTCGAGAAGTGCCAGAAGCACTCGCCTTCGGCTCGTGCTTCTCTAGGTACTTCTCTCGTGTTCTTAAAAATTCCCGCATGCTTATATAACTCAACAATGCACTCTGCGCGTTTTTTATTACTTTAATAATTGTCCCCTTATTGTAATAGTAACTACTAGCAACTTACACACTCTTTCCTTTGTACATCCCTTTGTGTGTATTTGACTATGATGCTATATTACAAGTTGTGTAATGAAATGCTTGGTGGGTTAAGCAAAAACCACTCTAACTAGCATTGTCATCGTTTACTCTCACATTGAATGTTAAAATAACACAAGAAAATGACATTTTTTGAAACAAATTTTATTTTGTCTTCATCTCAAAATAAAATAATATCAGTATTGAAAATAAGAGAAGTAATAAAAATTATTTTGTTTAACTTAGCACAGGGTAAGTTCAGTGAAGCCAAGTCTGCTAGTATCGGGCTGTAAAATGGTGGTTATGATACAGATAAAATCAGATTATTTTGCTTGTCATAACTTTAATTTCTGCAATAGGCACTTAAAACTCGTTTGTTCAAGCACGTCTGCACTGGAGGATGTATCACTGCACAAATATCTTAAATATGAGGAAATTGTACAATAACATTATTTGTCACATGTAACATTCATTCTCTATCCAAGTGAAGATATGCAATTTGAAATGTCTTATCAGAGCTTGCAGAGAAAGTTTGTCCAGCATAAGATGCTCGTCCTGCAGCTAATACTCCATGATGCAAATTTATTAAGGTTTTTATTTGAAGTCCATAAACTTGACATCACTGAGCAGAAAGAACTTTCTTGGTAAAGGCCTTGGGGCAGGAGATAGCACCACCATCATCTGACGATCCAAGTCAACATCATTTCTGAAAGAAACAGAACTCGACACATTACAATTCCAACAGTTTAAGACTTCCTGTTGTACAAACATGTGTAGAATACTTAATTATTGACAGTTCATTCTTGATGGTAGTTCAAATTATTAAAGTACATTCTCTTGGAGAAAATAAAGCCTGTACCTGTAATGACTCAAAAGAATCCTCAGTCATTGGTGTCTTTCTTCATAATAAAGCAGAAAACAGTGGATTCTAATACAGCTGTACCACTAATCAGACTAATAAGCTTAAGGTCCAGGTAAAATGCCATACTTTATGTGGGCTGAACTAAACTCAGTTATTATTTAAGTTCATGTGAAGTTTGGCCTTTGACCCAATTAAGTTCAACTGATTTCATTTGGATTGACTGAGGTGTTCTTCACAGCTGGCCAGGCGGGAATAACAGCTGAAGATAGAGTTTGGGTCAAATGCTGACCTTCATATGAGCTGAACCAAATGCATAATCATGTTAATGTATATCAATGTATAGTCAACTTCCATCTGTTCATTTTCGTGATCTAGTTTAAAAGTTTGGATGAATTAAGTTTGGCATTTGATTCAACAGGCGAACTTAACTAATTTGGGTCGACCCAAACAGTAAATGAAGTATGGTGTTTGACCTGGGCCTAAACCTCTCGTTTGTTGCCCCTGTAAAAGTAGTAGGGAGAAATTGTTAAAATATCAAGCAAATTAATCTTGTGTGATCCTGTCCTTGATTCTTGTGAACACTCATTTTATAAAGTGTTGATATTACAGGGAGAAATTTCAAGCTGACCATTCTTATGGTTTACAGGGTTAAGACTGATATGAGCTTGCCTAGGCAGGCATAAGACGGTTCCTCCAGGACAAATTTCTTTTATTTTGCTGTAATCTTGCAATGCTGGTGTCCTGAAGTAATACTACTATGATGATGATGATAATTAAATTTTATGACAATGACTTGTGGAAACTAAAATATTCCTATTAAGCCAAAAACTCCTCTGCTGACAGAAGTCAAGGGGCAAGCATGTCTGATTAAATAAGCATGGCACAATTAACAGCAGTATTCTGGATTCAACCAACTCATAATTTAAAAGAAAAAAACTTACACAACAACAAAACCTATTGTGTTTGTGGTGACCAGGTCCTCCTCTAAAGATTCAGCAGCACTCAGAGCTAACACACAGTGCTTCAAGTCTCGCCCTGATAAGAAAAGATGCTGATCAGTGTTAATGCAACAGTGAACTGATATTAACAATTTGTCACCAGGTGAATGTGAACGTATTATTTATATGAATCATATAATTTGAATTGTGGAAATAAACCTTGAAAAAAACTTCAGGCTTGTGTGGGAGTCAAACCTATTACCTCAGCAATATCAGTGCAGTGCTCTACCAACTGAGCTAACAAGCCAATTGGGAGCTGGTCCTTTTGTTGGTTGGTAATAAAGCTGTGAGTGGTGAATAGGTGAACGTGAATAATTTGTATGAAATCACATAAATTATTTTAGTTATTTGAACAGCAGATCAGAATCATTAAAGTTGTCACTGGTAGTCCTCTTCTGCTCCAAGTCACTGACACAGGTTTTCATGACCAAAAGAAGCTCTTGGGGACAGGTGGACAGCCTATTGCCCTGCCTCTAATGACTTAATGTCAATGCCCAATTAATAAAGCAATAATGAAATGATTCTAAACTGAAGCAGATGTTAAGCACACATTCCGCATGACTTTTTTAAAAATAATTGTGCCACCCTAGTTATTTGAAGTCCAGTCTGAGGTTTGAATCCCCAACCTTCTGTGTGGCAGTCTGGTGCTTTACCAACTGAGTCAACTGAGCAGCAATAATTTTTATTACATTAATGAGTACAATGACTATTTTCATGGTTCCCGGTGGAACAAAGTATTAATTGGACATTGGCACTTTCACCCATCCAACAGTTACATGTACAAATACACGTAAAAATAACAAACAAAGACAACATAGGACTGCTACAGGGTGGCTGCAGCCACTCAATAGAGGTAACAAATGCAGCGTTTGTATGAACGAAAAAACAGGACTTTGAAAACTGGCTGCTTAATGGAGGGTGGCCACTTAATAGAGGGCCATTATACATAGGTTTGACTGTATCTTTTTCCCATGTGAAGTAACAAACACAAAATTTATTTATCACTCAATTTTCAACTTCCATGATGAAATATGCTATTATCACGAGAGCTTCTGTTATTATTATTAATATTCTCACACCTATATTAAAATGATTATCATGTAAAATAATGTACCTGGTTGCACAGCAACCAGTTTGGTTTCATTCTGGTCTGGAGCCATGCCAAGTGGAAGACATGAATCAGGTACAGCTGGGGCTGAAAAAAACAAACAAACAAACAAGAGCAGTACACTGTAGAGCTGCTACTAAGCTTTGGAAAAAATAGCTCCATATGAAAGATATATGTAGCCAGTCATTATTACTCATGATCAGTAAAGTGCTTACAACTTAACATTATTTCCAATTTGAATTTTTGTTCTGGATAGAAAAAAAAATATTGATTAACTAAGTAAACAGGCTTTGATATTGTCAAATTTGGTCTGTAATCCTTCTCATGATTGAACACATCAGACTCATGTTGCACAATTGTTTGACTCTGTTTATCACTATTACTTTTGTATGATTGCAGATGACTGAATTCCACTTAACTCAATTCAGACCATTATAAAGTTGATGCTAAGGATACAGCCTGTACTGATTTCATGAAAAACTTTAAAACTGCTCTCACTAATAACTTACCCCCTATTTTAAAAATCTTTATGTCTGCAAATTTGACCTCAAAAATGTGTGGAAAGAAATTTGTCTTCCTCCCATAAAAGTAAGCCCTCACTCTATCATCCCTGCCAGTCCGCCTTGTCTCTTGGCTTCTCACTACCACCTAATGATGAAAAAACAACCATTGTTATAATCCAGCATATATTTTAGCTCACACACAATTGGTCTAAATGCATCATGTGTCTGAACATGCCCCAGCTAATGTGTGTTGCAAAAAATATTTGAAGGAGAATAAAGACAATAGCCTCCGTTTGGCTTTTAAAACATGTTCGGATATTTGTCCATGGACATTATCAGTTCCTCAAAGATCACAGTTTTCCTCAAGCTTTGCTTTCGGAACTGTTCACTTCAGGTACAATAATGTCTGCAGGCAAATATATATTTTTATGCCAAATGGAGACTACTGTTAATGTGATTTAATAGCAAAACAAAAAACATTAAAATATTAATTACCCCTCCAGACTTGGGAAGATGTACAACCTGGGCTTTATTGGCAAACTGCTTCTTGAGATCATTGTAGACTCTTTCTTGATCAAGAACAACTATCACATTCACTGAAAAAATAAAAGGACTATGGCTGTATATCAAGTGGACGGAAAAGTGCAGCAGGCAATTTTGAATAATTGATAATGACTTAAAATTCTTAAATTATCAAGTCATTCTCTTCAAACCATATAATAGTGATCAACATCAAATTTCTCCTTGTAATATCAACACTTTATAAAAAAAAGTGGTCCTGATAATTAGGGACAGGATCACATGCCCTACACAAGATTAATATTTTAATGTTGAATAAAATTAATGGATTTTTGGTCTATATATTTTTTCTTTCATTATTCTAACCAAAAGTAAATCTTCATAAATCTTGGTGTATCGTCATTATAGTTACATGCTTGCACAAATTGGCGTAATATAAGCAAACCATTTCAAATTTCAAAATTCGTGCCATAAATCTTGAAAACCAGAAAGACAAAAAAAAATGATATACCGGCAGATTGATTGCTGGGAGGTGGTCTTTTGTTGTACAAATTTTCACAGAGCTTTGTATACAGTGTACATCGACAGTTAATTGACAAATGATCCAGATGTACCTAAGGTACTGTGCTTTTATAGTGCATGTTCATGTTTAAGGCTAGAACTTGAACACAATGGCTTATCATACATGACTTTTGAGGATCTGATGTGTGGTTGATTTCCTGTTTGGGTTCAGCAAAAGACATACACTAATTTTCCAAATTAAGGCCTTCAATCTTGAAAGAAACTACTGAGGAAATAAAGCGTTTTTATGTGAAAACAGTAACAACAAAGTCACAAGCGCCCCTCCCCTGCTCTCTCCTGCCAGGTCAATCCTAAATGTTTCCCTAAGAATGTCAGACAGCTTCCAAAATTCAACATGTATTGAGTAGGGGGAGGGACAGTAACACTGTTGAGATATATGCTATGGTGAGGCATGTTTGGATACCATTAAGTAGTTTTGTCCAAGATGGTAATGTAAGCTTCTAAAGTAAAGCAACACGATAACCACTCTGCAGGCCAAAGGGTAGCCAATTTCAGGGAACTTGAGATTTCAGGCCAATTTACACTCTTATGCCCCTCTCACACCAATGCCTTTAATTATTTATTTATCCTCTGTATATAAATATGGTATCGTAAACCAAAAGTAACTGTACACCAACAAGGGAGAGATACATTTGTACATGTAGCATCCAACTGGATTTGGCAGAATTCTCACAAAGCAGTAGAGCCCTCTCTACTTTCCTCTGACTCTCCACCAAGCAGTGACCACTTTTACTGTGTATTCACTTGCTGCCAACAGGTCCACTGCAGTGTCAAGTCTATGGCCTCAAAAATACAATAGTTCCTTGCAATTGCTGATGTGGGTGCCATGACGTCTTGCAGTTTGTACACACAGATCTTGAAACTGCTTATTATTCTCAAACAGTGGACTTAAGGAGGGACTGACTTAACTACAAAATTGTTGCTATGGAAAGTTCCCAACCCTCATAACTTCAACAGACAAGCTGTCTGGCTACGTTTTTGCAATCAAAAAGGTTTTCAAGATTTTCGAGTCACAACCATATTAATTTTGGTACACTGTAAGTCAAGGGACCAGAACAGAAAAAAAAGCCTTAAACTCAAGTGCCACACACTTCTGGATATTGCAAATGGTGGCAGTGGTTAACAATTGCCAAGGGGAAAAAATCTACCATGTTTTGAAATTTGCCTTACTGTGAGATCTATGACATCATAAGCACACAAGTTCATACCATTTCATCATTATCATTATAGTTATGTATGTTAACAGCAATTAAAGAGAAAAAATTGGAACTACACATAAAGTAATGCTCTCCAAGTTTTAGGATGCATGGTTGGGGCCTGGGGCAAGTTGCACATGTGCAATAACGAATTATTTAAATTTCACATGTTCACCTTCACCAGTTTCACTATTAAAATAGAGTGGCAAAAACACAGAAAAACAGTGTTTTGCAAAATACAATCCGTTAAAATTCCTTGCCAACAACAGTGAACCTGTAGTTACAATTAAGTTAGTCCCCCCTTGACACTTGACATTTTGCCTTATAGTCAAATGATCTTCAGATGACCCTTAAGGGAATGGCTTAGCAATGCTTCTATTTCTGCATAACAACAACAACAACAACAACATCTTTTATTTAAACACGGTGGGTTTTAAAGCTAATATAGCTTATGGGGCCGTGTAAAAAATGTTAACAAAATAAAATTATTAAAATTGAATGTAGTCAATAAAAGGTGAAATATGTACAATAAAAGATATGAACAGTATCAATAAAAGATGAAATCACTGTCAATTTGGGGACGAATCATTTGCGGTGACTCTTCATTAAAATTCAAGTTTCTGCATATTAAGTATTATTAGTTAATTCTGTAAAAAATGGATGATAACAACTACAGCTACAATAATAATGCCTACCATCAAATGCCTCTGCTGCATGGACCAGGATTCTGTAGCCAGTTCCAGTCACCCAGCCACAAGTATTGATAACACAGCCACTAGCATGAGCTATAACAAACCACATCATACATGCATCACACACTTGTCACAATAGTGATGCTTACATGTACAACAGAAAGGTGCCAGTAGTGCTCACATTATGCTTGGCTTGTGCGTGCTCGAAGTCACATAAGCATCACATGTGAGCAAAAGTCACATGTGCTCCCATGACCAAAAATGAAAAAAGAAATGTGTGCTGTGTGAAAATTAGTAAGCCACCTTAATTTGATCTCCTAATGTATTAACAATAAAGGGACAACTGCTACTTCAGCTACACGTATAGCCTTTTCCTCAAAGTATCACCATTAATTTTCAGCTAACACACAGGTTATCAGAATAAAGGAAAAAGAATAATGATGATCAAACATGAAATGTCTTGATGTTTAACCAAATTCTTGGAGCTAGTAGTACATGTATACGAAAATGTGAGAGGAACAGTTACACTATAAGAGAATAATAATATGCATGTTGATGTCAAGGCTTAAAGAGATACTGGTAATCATTACACTGTACACCACAAAAGGGTAATTCTCTCAGTCAGCTTTAGTGAATGTTTATATGAGAATGAAGTTGCCCCACTTACACCTGTACTGAGTCAAGAGCTGTTTTCCAATGACAATGGTACTTGTGCACACTCTGTGTATCTACCCTTGACCGAGTTGACTGATTTGTTGTTTAATTTTCACGTACTGTGCATACTTTTAAGTTGTTAAGATTTTTCTGTCAGAAAAATTATTTATCAATTCAGTGATCTCTTGCCTTTCTTATTCTTTTCAAATCTCTCTTTGGTGACCTCAGCTATAGTACTTGATATTTTGTTGTATAACTTTTCATTGCTTCCAGGTGACGCATGCCCATAATGGTACACCAATGGAGCTTGCAAGGGAAATCCTGTTAAACATGAAAATTAGAGGAATAAAAGCAAAATTAGTGCATACAGTCAATGCTACGACTGGCATCTGATGGTCACGGCAACCGTCAAATTCAACTTTTTAAAAACTCCCTGGCATTGGCAACTTTCTCCTCAGCTTTAGTCACTCTGTGAGCTACATGTTCAAATCAAAGCCAACATTATTAGTTACCGTATGGTGCAAAAATACTAGAAACCGTGGGAAGGACACACAAGTTCTACATTTTTTGTTTTCTTAGGAAAGTTTGATGCCTTTCAAAAATTGTGTATCTCACCTTCTTCAATGTCAGCAGGTCTTTCAATCAGCAGAGCGCCTGATTATGGAGATGAAAAGAAGAATTCAAGTGCAATCCTCACATACAATAAACATTAAATTCTGTACGTCATGATTGTGTATACATGTAATCAAGTACAGCTGTATGTTACAGTTGCATGTATACATGACAAAATTATTTTTAGGAATTATAAAAATAATATAACAATTATATTATTTACACTACCTACTAACTGCTCTTACAATAATTATGCAGACTGTAGTACACAAATGTGTGGTTCCAGAAAATATCCATACCCCCCTCCCCCCCCACGGAAGATCATTGGAAATTCCGAGGGGGAGGGAGGGTTAAAGGGCAGTAATTTCCAAGAGGTAGGGGGTTTCGTGGGGAACTACTTTTCCAAAGGGTCACGAACCATGTACAAAACATTGAAAGCAACATACGATCGATCTGAAGCACAAAAACATACATTGTACAAACGTTTACGTACGTTGTTTTGAAACAAAAGTCAGTACTCCTGGCCATTGCGATAAAGTTCACATTATTAGCTTCAATGTTTCTTTTTTTCTTTGACTTATAGCTAGCACTACAATCTCCCGAAGCTACTTTCTTCATAACATCTCAACTGGAGTCTCGTCCCCAGACTTCCAGCTTTGTCTCATTTTTGTCCGACCTTCAGAAGGCCTGGCTACCTGGTAAGTACATAGTGACGACGTTCACGAAACCTACCGCATTAACATGCGTGTTGGTGAAGTTTTCGGTTGTTAAATAAGAAACAACCCGAAGAAACTGACAAAATGTAAAGACAAAGGAACCTTGTAAGTTTCTGTTTTATTTATTATCATTTGCGAAGTTGTTTAAGCGAGTGAAATGTTCTCATTGGAGTTTGCACAAAAACGAGAAACAGTTGACCTGCTACCCAAATGTTTAAGCTTGCAATCTTACATAAAAACAACACAAACATAATTTGCAAAGTTGATGGCGAAGAAGCTAAAAGTTTAGCTGGATAATAAACTTAACAAAGCATTATATTTTTGTTAAAGTTAACCTTAATGTTTACACTATTGTAATAAAATTCTATTGTATTTACGTAACTAAGTTGGTATTCACTTTCTTTTTTATAAGTACAAAACTTCTGGAAATTCCGGGGGGGGGGACCCTAAAATGGAAAATCCTGGGGGGAGGGGGGTACAAATAAAAAAGTCTTCTGTGGGGGGGTATAGATATTTTCTGGAACCACACAATGCCAAAGTGGCTATATTGGCCTCAGTTGCCTCCAGCCTAAAAAAGAGTTGACCAGTATCATTGACTAGATGAGGTCATCCCCTAGGGCAACATTGTGAAGGGTGGTTGTTCTTGTCCAAAGTAAAGCATATTTAAATTGAACATCTTTGATGCATGTGCCAATCAAGTTTTCCGAAACATCAATTTTTATTTGTTAACTTTCCTCTTCTTTTTAGCAAAACAACATACATTGAAACACTTGTTCTTAACATTTCTTGGATAACAACGATAAACTGGAGGTCCCGTCTCACAAATCTTCACAATTGATTCCGTGGGATGTTACACTGTAAATAACCACTAGGGACACAATGAACCCTGGCTGTGACCCCCCCTAGTGCTGACCTTGGGGAATCTATGATTTACTCTGATTGTAAACTGCACCATGCAGCCTGGTTATAAGTCCCCACACAATATTGTAAATTAGTCTTGAAAAGCCCCTTGGGGAAGGTTCATTAATGTATTGTATTGTAACATTTTGAGTAAAAAAATGGTGAACTTCATGTTCACCTTGTCATGATTATAAACAATAGTAATTGTTAGCAACCGGACTTCATAATTGTACGTGTACATTTCAAAGGAACTTAATCGTTGTTAGGATTGGGTGTACAACTGTATGAATTACTGAAATATTATTGGTGTACATGTATAACTTACCCATGGAACCAGGAATTCCTACGTAACCCTGATTAAGATGGAAAAAATTATCTGTTAACTGCGCTCCAAGCTCACTTTTTCAAAAAGTCGCCTTTTTGCGACCTTCAATTGTAAAATGGTCGACTTTCACCAGAATTTTAGTCGCCAAATATTTTTCCACTCGCCATGGCGACCAAAATAGTCGCAGCTTGGAGCGCTGGTTAAAGGCATGGTAAAAGCATGTTCATTATCATGTCAAACTGTATTGACCAATGTAATGTAATAAATAATGAGTGCTTCCAATTGCCAATTTACAATCTTGGCTAGATGTTGTAGGTAAAAAATAAATGAAATTCAAGTTGAAATGAATCTTCTTTACTGATATGGCCAAAGTGGACAACAATGCCGTTTAGAAACTTTCCTTTTCTATATCATCAATGCTCTAAACTCAAGATTTTTGTCTCCCTTGTAGTGACAGTGATCTAACTTGTAAATAAAGGATAAACATTTTGAGCTTAGAATATATTAATGAAATAGAAAAGGAAAATGTGTAAAAGGCATTTTTGTCCACTTTGGTACCCATAGTGACTGTCTCCTATTACAGCAGCTGTACATGTACCTTAATACTATTCATGGCTTATGAACAAGGGTTACCGGTATGAGACAAAAGATATTGAGAATCAAACTAGGTTGAAAATTAATCATTTCAACCTAAATTTGACCTACAATGGCTATTAAATTCAGGCAAAATTTTTTAAATCCTAGATAATGTAGGATGATTCTCAAATCCCTTTGTCTCCTGAGCCTAATTATTCAAAATTAGGGTTAGGAGATAAAGTAAATTGATTTTCAACCTAAAGCTGTAGGTTAACAAATTTTTTACCTGAATTTAAAGGCCTATTTCCAACCTTGATGCAAAGCGGTTGGTTGTTTTTGCTTTGAAATCACGCTATTGTTAAATGACCCCTCTGATTAGTCAATTATTTTTCTTGGGCTTTTGATCTGGTTCATTGTGCCGAGTTGTCGCTTGTGCGGTTTCACAAGTAAAACACTACAGATTTCTTCGTTGAAACCAGGAACAATCCATTGACAGTTTTAAAAATAATTAAAACAACAAAGTAATGAACAATCGTTACTGATAAAACTCACTCAATGTGGTGAGGATGGTGACAAAATATTGACAAGAAGACATTTATTGTGGTACATAATTAATGGGTCTAATTTGCAGTAAGGAAAATACTTATATGTTAGCATTCAATTTTCCTGTCATTTCGCTTTATACTGTGTTCAAACTCAAGTCAGATAAAAAAAATGTTGAACAGTTGACCAAAGCCTTGAGGTAAAAACATCAAACACCCGGAAAACATTGTACAGACACGTATAATTTACTTGCCATCAAATCGCAGCAAGACGGCTCCAACAAACTCAGCGAATTCTTGAAAGCTCCTTGGTTAAAAAACAACGAGGTATTTAAAAGCAGCAAACATGAACAATGAGTCTCTGTAGGCTCTCCTTGAACCTCACAATATGATATAAACCAAGAAGAATAAACAGAGAAGATAAATACGGCCATCGATTTGGAGATTAATTTTGTTCACAATGGGCCGCTCATGATGTGATAAAGCAAGGGCTACAGAGGTCTGAGTAATTTTGTGTTACACGAAATTAAAAAATCAACGGTCACGGTGCGTGATGCATCAAGGTTGGAAACGGGCCTGTAATCTTTAACTATACACCACCATTTAATTCATGGATGGAATTACTATTAAAATTCATGCATTCCCATAGTCACATGTATTGTTGCTATCCATTCCACTTTTTAATAAAAATTATTATTTATTGGCTTCAACAATAGAAAAAGGAACAATGAACAATATTTGGGATACACTGTAGATTTTGTTGGGCAAAAGTCCTTCAGTTTAGATTCTCCTGGGCAAACAAATTTTTTCCATGATTTCAACATTGGCACAAGTGGCATAGATTTTTTTATCCAAGAAAATGCACACAAGCTAGTCTTTATGACATTAAACAAAAAATTAGTGTTAGAATAAAGTAATAACAGTATCTACACAGCTGACCCTCCCTTTGTGACCACCTGTCATACACTGTACATCATATGTCATCAATGTAGGTCACAGATTCTATTACATGTGTATTTCTTGTACATATAGAAGAAAACCTGAAATAAATATTGGATTTACATGCAACATGCACATGTACATGTACTTTTCTTTTAATTAACAAAATGTGACTATATAGAAAAAAAAAAAACAACAACAACAAAAATACAAAATAACACACACACACACTTGCCTGTCCAACATCGAGATCAACAAACACAGGCCTTCTGCCCATCCTGACAGCATAGTTCAAAAGGAGCTGACAAAGGGTGGATTTACCAACATCTGTAGGACCAACAACCAACACCTGGAGATAACAGAACATTACATGTAGGTTAATGCAATTATACACACAAGCCCTAAAAGGGAATTAAATCACTGTAACTAGTCCATGACATGCAAATACACCCTGTAACTCCAAAATATGAGCTACCAGCTACCAGTAATTGAAGTTTACCCAACAGAATACCAATGCCAATACTGATACATTGTAGTAATTTATTATTATTAATATCAATAACAACAACAACAACAATAAGAGGTAAGAATATTGATTATTTTTCTGGAATTGCACAGTATCATGTTATCATTATCACTATTACTGTTGCCACCGCAGTCACTGTCACTATCATTTTCATTTTGAAAGAAGAATGGTAACATTAAAATTCTAGATTGTCCAATGTTACTGTAAGCTCCAGTCAAGCGAGGCTGCATGGCATGCATTTGAAGGGGAGGGAAAAGTGGGAATTTGGGCATGTGAGAGTGTGAAGGGCATGCAAGGATGCAGGGAAAGTAATGCCTGCAATGATGCTATTGTTTGGCCCATTTTTACACTCAGATTCTTAGATAAGACATGTCTAAAAGTCAGAAGATGGTATTAAACTGATGCCTTGGAATTTAAAGTTTAGCACAATGAAATAATAGTTATTAAGCCACAGGCTGGAGCTCAGTTGAACACTCCAGTACATTGGCATTTTCATTTTGATAAACCAGGCCTTAATCTACTGTACAAGTAAACTAAAGCTATAAACAAGCTACGCTACAATGTACGTGTACATGTATGTATGAATAGGGCATAAAAGCTAACAGTCTTCTAATTGTCTGCTCACCCTGGGACCAATCTCTGATTCAGAGTTTTCAGCCTTTTGTCGCATTTGTTCCAGAGCCATATGCAGATTGAGGTACATAACCATGGGGGTTTCCTTTGAGACATATGACCACTCTGGGGGACCAGAGACTTGAGCTTGGTTATGGAAAAAAATGGTATCTTTACCACTCTGAAACCTGTTGAATTATCATGATGTAACTAAAACTTTAATCATATCAAAATGGTAAATACCGGTATAGATTGGATATAAAATACAGTACTTTAGGGGCTCTGTCCAAAGATGACCAATAATGCATTTTAAAATTAATACTTTAAGGTGTATTCTTTTGCACATTCAACAATCTTATTCAGAATGTTCTTTATGTCTTAAATTATTAATCTTTGTGTCATGTTAGACTTTATGCTTCCGTCTTGACTTGTTCTTTGATAATAAAATTATCATTCAGCGTTTATGTCATTTAAAACGTTGATTGGCAGGGTAACTACTCTAGCTGGGCCTTAACTGTTTGGGCACAGAACCATAACTAGGTGTTGATTAACCCTCTAAGCCATAACAAAGACCAAAACCTATTGTCTCCTTGCAGTATCAGCACTTCAACTAATACACACAGGTTATGAGAATACAGGAAATGATCATCAAACATAAAATGTCTTGGTTATATAATCAATTTCTTTGAACTAGTTGCGTTCGACGTTAGGAGAACGCTTCGTAATCTTTGGGGATCCTGTGGTCGATGGGATACCTGTGCATGCCAGGCGTGAAGATTCGAGATTTTTGGTTACTTGGACGGGCGATGTTCAAAATCTGCGCCATTTTGAATAATTATTAAGCGCGCGCACGAATTTTAAGCCCAATAGCCGGCCAAAGAAATTGCGGGCTCTTTAAGGGAGCTTCTCCAAATTAATATCGGAAATTTTGGTTTCCGATGTCGCTATCGGCATTTTCCGATTCCGATAGCTGCTTGCGTCTGACTCAAGAATTTCCGATTTGAGGTTTCAAAATTCCGATAAAATCGGACATCAATCGGACATCAATCGGACATCAGTCTAGAATGGCATATCGGCACGCAATGTTTTGCGTTGGATGTTTTGCGTCGCAATCTGACATCAATCGGCTTACTGTAGTTTGCGAAACGAAATGGAACGAAACGAAATGAAAATCTTTAGTCTGCGAAATGAAAAAATCTGTAGTTTGCGAAATGAAAATCTTGATCAGACAGTGCGCGACAAAACAACGGCGTATTAATTTTAACTGTTTCGGCTGTCCAGTTTTAATATTGGACGGCTTTTAATATTGCACAACATACTCTCAAGGTTTCGGAAAACAGTGTTAACTCGTTATATTTGACATTCTAAAATGGACCGCCAAAATTACCAGCTTGCGTGAACTGCTACTCGACCGAAAAAACCATGATGCCCGTCACGCGTTTGAAGCAATCGTGACATGTGTTCCCATGCGCAAACAATGGAGCATAATGGTTGTTGTACAAACAGACAAGAACAAAAAAGTACTATGAAGAAATAAAATGCTTGCACACATCCTGAATACCTTTTTGTTATAACTTAATACTTAACTCCATTTTCCCATGAATGATGTTTCAGTGCATTGTGCTTTGTCTAGCTTGTACATCAATTTTTTGGTAAGAAAGAGCACGAAACCACTTGCGAGATCGTGAGAGAAGAAATAAATTGAATTTAAGTTGAATTGCACTACAACTGAAGAAGGTTCCTTACAGCCTAAGACGTTTCCTTGGAACTTTATAGAAAAGGTAAGTAATTCTACCAGTCTTGCTGGTGATTTTCTGATTTGATCATTTTCGACATCTGTGCTAAATAAATTTTGTGGATAATTCAGGGAAAAAAAACGCCGGTAACGGTAAATTCATTTTGTTAATAGAATTTTTACTGATCGATGTGATGGCAATTTGTCGTGCAAGAATTTCGCGCACAATCATGCCAGCACATAAGGCGGTGTAGACGTGATTATACAACGAGCCCGGCCTTCGTTGGAATCCACGCTCGAGAGTCACGAAAGACCACGAAACAAGAAAGTGAAAAACCCATTCACCAGGATTGTCTAGGAGTGTAAATCACAGTGATTTCTGTTGGAGGCTAAATAAACACTTCGATTTGCAGTGTTTTCGTAATATGGCAGCGAAATCTAAAATGACCTAAAATGACCTAAAATGATGAAGATTGCATTGGCCCTGAATCAATCACACGCGAAACTTGTACGAAAATTATTCAGTCGACTGGACATTTTTTACAAGTTATTTTATAATAGTCATGCAAAAAGTGGACCGTATTCCGAGGAAATGCGAAGTTGAAGCCGTGAGAACAGTGCTGAAATACAATCCATGGATATAATTCAAATCAATTCATACTATTATAAAAGTAATGAAGGAGACTTTTTTAATATAGATTACAATCCAATCACGCAGACATTTGAACTTTACAAACACAAAACTGTAGGCGGCTAGTTGGGTAAAAATATATTCTCGTATTTAGGCGGAGGAAAAGTTTTCTTTCTCTTGTATCGAATTTTCGTGTGATGCAGTGTAATAAAAATATATTGTTCAGTGTAGTCGTCGAAAAAGCGTAAATCAAACGGCGGCTCCAACACAGTCGGGTCACATTCCACAGGTCACTCGTAGCAGTTTTGGAAAGTAACCAAAACCCTCAATTTGGCTAACCTTAGGCCTAAAAGCCAACCTGAGGGCTAGGGTCAGCCAAATTGAGTTCCAAAACTGCAACGAGCGACCTGTGAAATGCGACCCGTGTTTTAGACCCGCCGTTTAACTGTGTGACTACAAATGGGTTTTCGTTCAAAAATACAGCCCGCGAGCGTTCGGCCATTAAAAGTTTCTTACTCTTTAATGTTCCAAAAAGAATCTGAACTAAAGTTTTTCGAACTTATCATTTTAGTCGATTTCGTATGGTATTAAAAAAGAATAACTGTTGGTTCTTCGATCGATGTCGCTCTAGCACCGGTGCGAGTCAATATTTTTCACTGAAGATAACTTTGAACATTTCAGTGCAACTAGAAGCACAAAATCAAAGCACAGATGATTTCAACGATCGCATTTTCCCTGGACTCTTAACAGCAAAATGCCCAAAAGGTGTAGCAACCTTTTCAAAGGAATTTACTTCTGCAGTCATGATGTGAGTTGTTGACAGATGTAACACAGGATTGTGTTTCAAACACTGATAAACACCTTCTACAGAGTTTCAAACTCCATCCAAACAGCAACGTTTCAAACATGTTTCAAACAATTTTATACACGTTTTAAACATAAATGCCCTTGAAACGCTGACTAGTTAAGCATCCTTTTCATCTGGACGGTAATTTCATAGATGCGTAAATGGGGTCGTAGATCTCGCGTGACACAGACTTTTAGAAGCAGTTCACGTTTCAAAATTCCGTGCATCGTGCTAATGGGATATCGGAAGACCGCTATTTTTTATCTATCGGAAGTCCTGATACCACTCATTCCGATGATCATTGTAAATCTTCCGACTTCATCGGAATAGTTGCACTTGAGTTTCCGATATGACTTCCGAACAATCGGAAATTTGACCTTCCGAAATTTGGAGAAGCTCCCTAAATACTTCGTCTTTCTCATTTAATCTCTCAACTAATTTCCTCCTCTGTTTTTGTATGATTTTAGCTAAATTCATTGAACTTCGAACGCACTTATTAATCTTTGATTACTACTAGTATTAATATAATATATGAGAAGACCAGTTAAGAGAATATGCATGTTGATGGCTGGGCTTAAAGGGTTAAAACTAGCACCATTAATCTTTGCAAAATGAAGAGGAATAAAGAGTTACACCTGTATATAGGAGAATGTGCTTTTATCTTTATCTTTGGATCACAAAATCAAGGTTTAGGAAGTAAAAAGGATATTTCCACGGTGCAGCCATGCCAGGTGAAAATAGCAACCTTTGATCCAGCATTAAATGTAAACTTTTTGTTCTTGATGAGCTCAGTTCCAAACACTTCAGCCTGACCTTGTAGGAGCTAAATAGGGACGAATAGATGTACAACATTACCGAATACATGTAAATCATCACAACTCTTGTCATACATGTAACAAGTAACAATAAAGCCTGAACCAAACTGAAATGGAAGGACACTTCTTAATGATAGCCAAAGGATAACGGGTGCTACACAAACAGTCCTTTGGAAAAAATTAATTATTACTTTCACTGAAGTTTTATTGGCGTTGCAGTCATAATCCAGTGTCTTTAGTGGGTAGGGGAGTTTTATTACTTAAGGTTTCAGGGAGAAAACAAAAACTCTCACTCTGTGCAGCTCACCAGTACAAGCAGCAACTCACTTATTCTGACAGTAGCTATGTACAGGCTCCTTATGTTTGCTTGCTGTCAACAGACTGGTTAAAATAATCACTAATAACAAATAGCACACTCCACTTGGAGTGAGAAATCTCCTGTTAAGAAAATATCCACATGATAATCATTTACCACAAGTTCTGCTTTTCCTTTCCGCTCAGGAATCTCAAGCCTTAATTCAGTGTCCTTTTCTAGTTTGAACTGCTGTCTTTCCTCCTGCTGAAAGAAGGATTATAATTATACAGGTATAACACATACACAAAATATTAATACTAACTGGCATTAAGGCCACAAGTCAAGAAATACATGTAGGTGCCATTCTTTATTTTGGTGTTCAAACTTCTTTTGCATGAGTAAGCTTGTTTATTTTCAGCCCTAGGTGACATGTGAGAATTCAATATATATTCGCATGTGACACTGGCAAAATGTCAATGTGTTCTATGTGTGTATGTCACATACAGCTGTAGCATTCAGCAAAGTGAAACGAGATTATGTATTTTACAATGCGTATTGTTCATAGTGCTGTGTAACGTGAAGTCATTGCTAATACATCTGGACCCGAGGAGCAATTTCAGAAAACCCAGCCACTTCGTTTACATGTCGGAGGAATTTGAGGATCAAGGTATATTGCACAATGGGAATGTCAGGCAACTTAAAACTTATTGCTGCGGGAGCATGGTTGGCGCGGTGGTGAGAGCGCTCGCCTTCCACCAATGTGTCCCAGGTTTGATTCCCAGACTCGGCATCATAAGTGGGCTGAGTTTGTTGGTTCTCTACTCTGCTCTGAGAGGTTTTTCTCCAGGTACTCCGGTTTTCCCCTTTCCTCAAAAACCAACATTTGATTTAATTTAGAGTTTATTTGATTTACAGTCTCCCCAATAATTAGTAGAGTACTCGTGTTCAGCTAGAACGATTTGTAGGAACCCAATGTTCTCTACCGAACAACGGTAACAAAGGGAAAAATTTGAGATGCGCTGAACATCACACGAACAAGCGATTCACTGAAATTAAACACATAAATGACTGAATGAAGCGAAACAGAAAACTGAATAAAGAACGAACGAGAAAGCTTAGTAAAATTGATCGACACTTACAATTTTTTCGTGCCTTTGTTCCGCAATAAAAAAGCTTTGTTTTCTTAGTAAATAAACTCAACTGAAACCATGTGCTTGTTTCGAAACTTGATACTCTGATCTGCAGTGACATCATAAAAGACTCACTGAAATGTCCTTTTCACTACACGATTTGAGACTCAAATAAAGTTATTATTATTATTATTATTATGCGTTGATAATACTAAATTACATCGGGGGCTAGCTGCCGAGACACCGCACAATGGACACGTGCACTACGCTGTTATTCAAGCAAGCTATTATAGGTACGTCAATGAATGGGCCGCGTATTCTGATCTAGCCAAATGCGTTCAGTGGAATAATTTCAATCATCAAAGCGTATCAAGCTCTTGTTTGAACATTCAAAATACCATAACGTCCCGAAACAAGTACCAAAAATCATTTCATCTGTCAAAAATATGACGTAAAGATGCATCATGCATGTAAAGCTTGGATAATATTTGTATGACTCATACCGGCGTCTTTTCTCGTTCGACTTCCATCGTCTTTAAGACCAATGCTTCTCTGAGACGGTCTAGTAGAAGTCCTCCAAGGTGACGTTCATGTTCAGAGCTAAAAACTCTCCGAAAACACTTCATTTACCTTTGAACAACCGAGAGTGCAACCTTCCGCCATCTTTGGTTCTCTGCTCTCCCCAGTTTCCACACAAAGTTTATTGAAAACGAGGCTCGTAGACCGCGTCTTTGGCGGGAAAATTTGCGAGCACGATAAACAAATAGTCAATCGGCGCTTGACGAAAGTTTGATTTTTACATATTTTTTGTTGGCAGTGATTTTGCAAGTAGTTCAGTCACATTTCAAATGGAAAGGTAAGATATAATGTGCTAGCAGCTTTTCATTGTGAATTTTTCTTTGCCTGTGAACGATTAATCCTGTGAACTGGTTGTCCATTTTCTTTCCTCAGCGCGCAAGGAACTGGTCAAGACCCTTGACACAACTATAAGAGCTTATTTTGATGTGCGATTTTAAGCTTAGGTGTAAGCTTTTTCGGTCCACTAGTTCGTATATTCCCCGTTCTAGCATTTAGCTAAGCTTGCGTGATTGTCTGTCAGGAACAACAACAACAACAGCTTTATTACCAAACAATAAAGGTCAAACTTAATTCACAAAATAATCTATTAATACAGGAAAGGTAACATTTACTCAGAATAACTAAAAAGCTAATCGAGCAACAACAAATTTTACATAGAGTGTAATTAAATAAAGAAAAGGGTATTGGCTTCCTAAAATATCTAAAGATTTCAAGAACTAGGAAGCCAATTTACATAATAATAAATTACAATACTAGAGTTGCAAAACACATACATAAAACGACATCAAACAACACAACAAAACATATCTCGAAATAGTTTCCATTTCCCAAAGTAAATTCTACAAATTATTTCTTTTTTAAATACTGTTTGGTTCATCATGCCAGTATGAAATTTGTCATAAAAACAAAAGAAACATCACAGATAGATAGATAGATAGATAGATAGAAACTTTATTACAGTGTCAGAGCCGTCTAGCCAGGGGTAAAAGAATCCCTTACTAATTTGGGGACACCAATATACAAACTAAAAACTATATACAACAGAAAAACAGATTCATTAAATCAATTCTTTTTAGAAAACCTGTTACCATAGCAACTATTTGATGCATTTAATTGAGCCCCAAAATCTAAATCTTTTTTCTCATTTAAAAAACAGGTCTGACAGGTCAGTGAAATCTTCTCAAACTGCTACATTATAATTATGTTACCAGAAAAGATACACTGTATTCAAAATATTTGAGTTTAAAAGAAATTCTGTAGAGCAGGCCCTCGTTGTTCAAACATTGGATAGCGCTATCCATCAGATAAATCACCATCCAATGGATAAGTATTGGGAAAGCTAATTGCGCTATCCACTGGATAGATATTTATCTGGTGGATGGTGCTATCCAGCCTTTGAACAACCAGGAACCAGGGCCAGATTAAGAAGAAAGCTACTTTTTGACTATTGCTTTCTTAATTGTTTTGCTACCTGCCGAAATTTCTAAAATCAGAGTAATCTATGTGCAGCCAATATTTGATCTTAGTTACTGAGAAAAATGAAAAAATCTACCAAGGAGAAGTAGAAATATAAGCAACTGAAGTTACAAAACTTAAAAAAAAATTGAGACAACAAGCTTAGCATTTGAGCATGCATGACATGTGTGTGCTTTGACTTTCTATAGCACTTTTGAGTTATCATCTGACACAAGGAGCTCAGGTATAGTATCTGTGTGTTGCTCACACATGCATGCGGTTGGCTAAAAACCTTTCAAGCCTCCTTAAAGCAGCAAATAAAACAAAAAGCAAAAGCACAAAATACATTGAATCAGACAAATATGAGAAAATGAAAGTAATAAAGAAAATGGAATAAAAAATGAAATAACATTATAATAAGCAATTATTGTTTTGAATCTGTTTTAAGTTTTCACATATTTAATCATGTTAAAATGAAGTTAGCGGTATTAATTAATTAATTAATTCATTCATGCATCCACTGGAAATATTTATTATGTTCGTATTTTAACTTAAATCCAAGAAAATTATGTTTACTTCAATTTCACAGATCTGTATAAATTCCCTGAGTGGAGCATCTGGCCTGCTTGAGATGCATCTATCTTTCATCTCTCTCTCCACCTTTGAACTTTACCAAAAAGCTGCCTCTGAACTTTACAGCTTCTTACTGGAAATGACTAACCATTCCCTAGCTAAGCTGCTACTGGGTGGACAGTGTGTAATCCAAGGAATTCAGAAACTTGATGGCTATGGAGAGATGGTCATCAGTAATCTGGCATTCATCATAACCACAAAATGGAAACCACTTTTGTTCATATTCACAATGATCTTGTGCATCTTTAGACTGCTGCAAATGACATGTAAGTCACTACTGGTATATACGATTTTTAGTGGATCATCAGGTGACTACGTAACTTTTCTGACCAAAGTAAATGTAAGTGAAGTAAGTCTGCCAAAAACAAAGATGACCGTTTACTTTTGTAGTAATGCTAGCCAAAAGGCAGTGATCAGGCTGGTGTGGAGAAGGGTTTAAGCTTCACTATAAGTATTTTTAGTCTCAGAACATTAAAGAACATATATAGTTTGTTACATCAAACGTAAGATTTAGGTGACAGCTTTGGTTTAATGCAGAATTTTGCAGGAGGTTAAATAAAAATTTAATTTTCTAACCATCAGTTAAAAAAATCTTTGGAAATTCTGTTTTGGCTTTACAAATGGCTAAATAAAGAGTTTTAATTTAAGGAAGAGTTCTCTATTTGTCAAAGTGTACTGTACAAATTAATAATCATTTCAAGGTCAGTGAGAAAAGTAGAAGAATATGAGTGGAGTTTGGAGAAAATAAGATAAATTTAGAAATTTCTTATCTTTCCAGACAAAGAGGTGGAGGTCCAGCCTAGCGAAGATAGATTTTGCCTTCTAAAATTATTCAAAATGATCAAGGTATGTTTATCCTTATATAATCCTTATTGAGCTGGTATTGATTATAAGCAGACTGCATATTGAACTAACTGACAAAGCCCATAAACTAAGATTATATAGAAACAATATTCTCCATTATATAATGGCATGAAAATACAACTGTATACTTGGATATTTGTCTGGGGACATTATCTGTTCCGAGAGCAAAGCTTGAGGAAAACTGTGAGCTTCAAGGAACTGATAATGTCCAAGGAAAAGTATCTCACCATATTTTTCAAGTGAAATGGCAGGTAGTGTTTTTCTCAGCACACATTTGGAGAATATCACAAGATATTCCCTGGTTTTAGCTGGAGCATATTCAGTCACATGATGCACTTAGACCAATCGCATGCAAGCAAAAATATTTGATGGATTATAATCCCTGTTGCAGATGTATATGTTGAGCAAATAAGTATTTTTGGTTGGGTTTTGGTTTTTATTTCTGTGTAATTTTGAAATAATTAACTCTCTCTCAAAAGGTAAAACTTCAACAGGCTAAACAATAACAACAACGTCTGGGGTGAACGGGGAAGGGATCCTGGATGGACCCTTCCATTTATTACATTGCCCAACCTGGGAAAGAATGTACAAAATAACAACAACTAAGAGGGTGGGTAGGAAGGGGAACGAAGCTAGGTTGTGTACAAGCACATGGCAGACAAGCTGTGTACAGCGCATGTCAGCTAACTCGCCCCAGATCTCGCTGGAGTTAAATACAAATAATGTTATTATTAAAACTTATATGCAGTGTTCCAATTATTTTTCAAAGTCGAGGGGTCAATAATGATTTCTCAGTGGCCAGATTTGTAATTTAAGCTTTCAAAATCTTCTCTTGACTTTGTAAGGTCTTTTACCTTAATAAAACACTCTTTTATCTGGAACACTGGAATGGAGTATCTTTCTTCTTTTGCTGTAAATTAGCTTTACTTTTGCTGATAGCTGTCAAACAGCACCGTAGCTTACTTCCAGTGTGATTTAATGTTAATATTTAGTCAAAAATAATACTATTACTGTGTATCTAAGTCTTCACGGTAACGAAGAGCAGACTGGTACTAGTTTTATCTGACTTGTGCTTCACATGCTTTATTTGCCACATGTTTGACTTGCACAACTTAGCTTTCTTGCCTTGCCTTCCCTCCCCTACAAGCGTAAGTTTGCATATATTTCTGCATGTTACATATTAAATACTTTTCACAGTTGGACAAGTTTTATTAAATTGTAAGGGACCATCTCAGATCCCTTCCTTCTGTCAGACTTCTGTTATTGATAGTTTGTCCTTTTCTTGTACCTTTATTGAACACTCTGATTAAGTGTTGGGATTTCACAACGTATCCCATTTTTATCCACATTGCAGAATGCACATAAACCTGGAATTACTTCAGATATTATAACTGTTATTGAACGACACAATGTCGATGTAAACAGAAAACACCCCAAATCAGAGTCAGGAATAACTTTGTTTTTGGTAAGTATTAACTTAACAATCAATGTATATTAATTTTTGATACATGTTATTTACTGGGTCAAAATTAATTTAATGACTTTGCAAACCCTATGAAATTGAATTTTTTTAAAATAGTACTCAGTAAATATTTTAAACAGTGCTCAATAAAGTAAAGTCAGCAATGCCACACAACATAATAAAAAGTAATTTCAGTACCTAGTGAAGAAAAAATATCACTGTTTCATCTTGATGAGACCTACGAAACGGCTCCTGTAAATGGCACCCATTCACCTTCAGCTGATTAATTAAATTACCGTAAAACCATGATTTTCATTTTAAGTCAAATATCTCTCAAAAGCAACCAAATGAGCATTTGCAAGTGAATTATCTTGATACAGGTTGCTTGTGAGAGATTCATGCATACTTCTAACCGTTGTTACTGTTGTTACCATCTTATGCACCTATCAGTGTCAAGCCCAAGGGGGGGGGGTTGGGCAACCCACGGGAATTTGACTGTCACGTATATCCCCAGGGTAGGTATTCTGACTGGACATCACATCCCCAGGGTGGGGAATTTTATTGCTTTCCTCTTGTGTGCAACTAAAGATGAAGGGTATTTTGATACTTTTGACAATTCTTTTTTGCCAGGGGGTGGGG
>OX419343.1:18270703-18273203 GCA_948470475.1 Galaxea fascicularis | reverse complement strand
ATGTTGGGAGAACGGAAGAAAAGCTTGTAAATCACGAACCGTAGGTGAGTGCTTTACAAACAAGATTTACAATCGTAAGTATACTTACAGTGACAAGGAGTTTCACGAGAACGTACGAGTTTACCGCCACAATAAACCATACGTTTTCGACCAATCAGACCGCGCGTACTCAGTTATTTTATAAATGCTGTTGAAGGAAAAGAGACCACATTTATTGTGATTGACTGTTTAGGTGGAGATAAAAGCATTTGTAATAATGATGGAATTTATGCCATGGACTTTGCCACAAATGCAGGTGAGTAGTTTGTATGGGGGCTGATTAAAAGATAGACGTCGAGCGCTGGCGTTCTTTTAGGACCGTTCTGGTTATTTCTGTCCTGCTTTAGAAAAACAGAAAACATGAACTAGGAATATGCTTTTGTCACTATAGAACACATATCAGTCCGATAACGGAATAGTATTCCTGGCAGAGGTGGCCTGAATTCAGCGCCAAAAAGAGTTTGAGCTGAGGGTCAGAGAGTAACTTCCAGTGCAAAATCACGGGCTTGGTGGACCGTGCGAGATTTCCCCCCAAACTTTTCCTGCCAGTACCATATTCCACTGATTTCGAGTAAATCGTATTCTGTTTATTCCTTCATTGGATTCACAATGACTGGAATGCTGGTATCTCTTTCATTCTGGAAACAGAATAGGTCACAATCACGTCAATGGAACTCAAAATTACCATCTATTCCAAGTTCGGTACTCATTTTCTAGAAGAGTTCTAAATAAACGCACCCATAGGAAATATGATCTGCACGCCAGCTATCTGCGTATTGAAACGTAACTTTTTCGAGCATTCACACAACATATGCATATTGTCATTCATGTTTTAAGATTGCTATTTATTTGATTTGGCAATAAGCAAAGTCAAGATTTGACACAAACTTCTGATCCTTACTAATATTATTGTGAAAGCAGTTGAGCTGGAACTATTTCAATGAACCGTGAAACGCGACTTACTATGATCGCAGTTTTTTTGTTTGTCTTGAAAACAAACAAGTACCTGAAGTGAATTAAGGAACATGTTGTGTTCAACTTTCCCTGCTTTAAAAGCATTTTGTTGCAACTTGCCGCTTCAATTCTACTTCAGTTATTGTATTACCTACGGCGGTATTTCGAATGGTAAGATCGATGTATAGATGTTGTTAATTAAAGGCCAGTGTGTGCTTAAACCCAAAAAGCGCACCTCCCCCCCCCCCACCTCACCTTGTAGAACCTTGCCTAAAGCTACACGATAAAGAAAAAAGTCTTTCGTTTCCTCGTATATTGAAGAGCTTAGACAGGCTGTGCTCGTAGGTAGAAAAGAGTGGGTAGCCCGCCAAGAGAGCTTAAGGTAACGGTAGTGTATTGTGGCTAGAGTATTATTTTCTCCAACGCAAATTAACAAAAGAAACATGTCTGCACAGGTCACCTCGACGCAGCAAGCTTATTGGCTATTGACGTCCCCAATCCACACGTGTGGGACATTGTAGAGCCTCATACTCCTCCACGAGTTAAGCTTGGTCTTCAGAGTCCTTGCAAGAAGCATTTGGTGCATTCTTCTTTCAGGGGGAGACGAATGGATTTCCGCTCTCTTGTTAAGTAACGGACATTCCATGGTATTTCATTTGAGGATTCAGTGCAATGTACTGGGTTTTAATTAAAAATTAATTTAAATCACAATATGTTACGGCAAACATCAGTCGTTTTGCAAACACGAGTGTTTGAAGGTTGATACCCTGGTGCAATGATGCCTATCTACCGGTATGATTACACATCACAGGGATAACGAATATTTGTTCTTTACGACTCATTGGTAAATAAAAGTATAAAAGATCTCATCTCTGTGTTCATAACATCATACACCCCAAGTCCTCTCAGGCGACTTCACAGTTAAAGGAGAAAGTGGTGCTCAGAGAGCACACTTTTTCCTTGTAACACAGGATAACATTACAATGCACTTGTAAAAAGTTGACGAAACACGTTTACCACATGGTGTGTAATCTAACCTTAATATTCTTGATTGAGACTCACTGGTCCAGCGTCCAATAGCCCACTTTTGAAAATTATAACATTCATGCCGGCCAAAAACTTCATTATAACGAAGATTTTGGTCGATTTCCCAGTGAATTTAATATAACAGGACAGGGTGTCATTCAGTTGTACTTGGCACCTTCCGTGACAACAAAGACTTCGCACCATTAATAGTTAAAGTGTACCTAACCCCAATTTCGTTTCTATCACTGAATAATTTGCGCCAATTTTTGTAGCACAGTAGTGAAAAAAATTTTGAATTTGCTTAAATCTACGATTTTTTAGAAATTTCTAAAGTTTAAAAAACGGCGCCAAAATTGCCGCCATCCTGGTTCAAGTCCGAGTAATTGGGGGATTGGGGCTAGTGTATGCTATGACGTAGAAAGGAGAACGAAAGCTTGGTTTGATTACAGTCAACAACCAGGTCAACTACTGTCAACCCGAG
>OX419343.1:18263203-18265703 GCA_948470475.1 Galaxea fascicularis | reverse complement strand
TTATGTAGTCAGGTCATTACAATAAAATGCCAGCTTTCAGTGCATTTTCTTTTTTTATAATAAGTGTTTTAATTTTCTTCATGCGTGGCTATCTTGTTTTCTAATTCCTCACAGTCTTAGAATGTTGCACCTTCAATATAGTTAATTACAGCTAAAATCTTGTTTATCTCTAAAATTGTTATCGCGTTAAGCCCTTTAAATACCTTAATAAAAGGCGAACACAGATTCAATTAGCGTATTAGATCAAGTCGTTCACTTCGTGCATCGCAAATAAAAGTTTTGTATTAATCTGCGGTTTAGGCGAACTCAACAGAGGGAGAAAAGCGAATTTCGACATTCGTCTATCGTATGATGACTGTTCTCGGTTGGTGGTTTACTTAAGAAATTCTCTGTCGGTTTTCAGTGGAAACAGTAAAACGGTCTAGAGCTCTTTTGGCTTTGTGGATTTTGTAACTTTATCGTCTTCTGTTAGTTACTGATGCTTGTAATTGCGTCAAATTGTTTAAAGTCGTTCGTCTTGGGTCCTTCCTGTCCGTTTTACCAACGATGTTATGTTGTCTTTGGCAGTTGTATAAATGCGAATGCGAATTTGAATCTTTTTTGATGTGGTAATATGGTAATTAACCTTTTCTTCCTTTTTATTATTGGCCACCTATGCTGTCTTCGCGGATTAAACCCCTTTGTTATCGCACTGTCGCTTTCCTAAGTTAATCTGTTTGAGACCAGCGCCACTGGCGGCGCTGAAATACGCGAAGAGCGCAAAGAATGCAGAACACAACTGTTTCTGACCGGATTGTTTTAGATTGTTGAATTCACGCTCGTCAACCTTGATACTTAGCAGATTCTGTAGTGTAAGCCGTGGTAGCTTGGCCGGACTATTTGACTAGTTTGCGAAAGGGCCTGTAAGGCCTGAGCCCAAAATGGAACCCAGGTCAACAACCGACGTTCTTGTGACTTGCCAAAAACAGTTATCTTGAAGGTGGGTCACAAGACGTTTGGTCAAAGTGAGTGTAAACAGTAACTGTCACAAAAAGTCCGATAGTAAATTAAGAACTGCTGTGGCCATAAAATTAAGATGTGCGCGACCTTCTTGAAATGTAGTCCAATCTTTGCTCCCTCTGTACGCTATCGATAACTATCAAGGTTAATCGTATTTTAGAAAAGTTAGTGATGATGATCTATTTTTGATTTCAGACGATTGTGGAGGGCTTCAGACAGGGAGAAATGGGATCATCCAGTCACCAAACTTTCCTCAAGATTACCCAGTGGATAAAGTGTGCTCTTGGATAATACAAGTCCAACCTGGAGATAAAGTACTGCTTTCATTTGAGTCCTTCGCAGTTGAAGGCCACGAAGTATGCCAATATGATTACGTCTTGATACGTAATGGCGAGTCTTCCAAGAGCCCGATGATTGGGAAGTTTTGCGGCACAAGTAGACCAGCCACTATAACGTCCACTGGTAATCATCTGTCAGTTACTTTCCGTTCGGACTCCTCTACTACAGATCAGGGTTTCAGGGCAGTTTGGACAACTATAAAGCGAACTATTCCCTCTTCACCTCCTCCAAGTAAGTTTTCAGATAACCACAACTGCTATGACAGGCTCTTATGGATGAATTGTCCTGTGATATGGTATCTATGTCAGCATTAAAAGACAAGTTTGCTAATGTGCGGAACAATTCTGGTTGCTAAGACTGACTTAACTTACAATGAAATCATTGCTTGAAAAGGATTGGCTTTAGGTTAACTGAATAAATAAAACGCGTGAAGTAAGACATTCTTCGCCTGTCCTTGTGGTGTTCTGGGCGAAAAGCACGCACGAACGTGCTACGTCGATTCTTTAAACATAAAACCTTCAAAACGTCATCGCTTGAACGATAAGGTGAAAGCCATCTTAAAACCAAATGCCTGGGCTGCAATTCTAGAATTAAACAGAAGCTGACTCAGACATTTTCAGGACAGAACACATGAATGGAATTTGGAGTATATTTTTTAAGCAAACGTTGGCTAGCCAAATTGATTTTTCAACTGAAACAAAGCAGCTAAAGAACCAACAGAAAACCTGACAGGAAGTACCAAAGAATGGAAAAAAAAAAAGAAAAAGAAAAAAATAATTAGAGATATGAAGTTCCGGCTTCCCTAAACTAGTTATTTACTGAGAGGAATATATTGTGGCTGTGTTGACAATCATACAAATCTTGACGTCTTTAGGTTGCGGTGGTCAGATAACTGGTGAAAGTGGTTTCTTTACCTCACCAAATTATCCTGAGTCGTACCCTTACAACATTCAGTGTGAATGGACAATAAGCACCGGCCCTGGAAACACTATTGAGTTAAAATTCGTAGATTTTCACTTGGAAAATTCCGGTGCTTGTGGGTTTGACTTCGTAGACGTTAGAGATGGCAGCAGCCTCAGGTCACCTCGGATCGGGAAATTTTGTTCAAGCATTATCATTGGACCGATAAACTCTACTGGAAATTCGCTGTTCATAAGGTTAA
>OX419343.1:18203203-18258203 GCA_948470475.1 Galaxea fascicularis | reverse complement strand
TTAATAAAATTAGGATCTTTTAATGTTGAACAGGTCTTAGTGGATCGAATGTTTGTTTTTTTTTTTTAATGAGAGTTCTAAATCGGAACATCAACTTCAACTTTGAAAAGATGCCTCGTTTAATTAATTCTACGATTGAGGGAATTTACGACGAGAAATTCCTATATGGAGCTCACGTTTTTTTTTGTTTGTTTGTTTTTCTTTTTCAGAAAAATGTGGGGGTGCTCTTGGAATAGAGAATGGTGAAATCAAAGACGGGCAGCTATCGGTGTCTTCTGTATGGATGGGTGCGAGCACTTTTGGTTCACACAATGCTAGACTTAACAATCAAAAGTGGCCTCAGGGATGGAGTGCTGGCCTGCGTGACGAAAATCCGTGGCTCAAGGTCTCTTTGGATACAGATTATGTGATTGCTGGGATTGCAACACAAGGATATGGCAGTGCAGTCTTCAATGAGTGGGTTGAAAGCTACTATATTGTCTGGCTTGACATCATGGCCAGTGAAGTCTACTATCGTGAGGACGCCAAAGTGAAGGTATTTATCGAAGCGTTTTATTCTTCATTATGGACATATTGCATTTTAGGACGAATTTAGGGGCACAAAATATTTCACCAAAAAATAATAAGTAGTACCATGGCGTTGAAAATTTAGTGGAATACTACTACTACTACTGATGTTGGGGTCTTAACCCTATCGAAAAAAAAATGGTATAAGTCTTGAGTAATCTTTAACGCTGTCTTTTCTCGCTTTCTCAAGGTTTTTGAAGGTAACAGTGATCACAATACTGTTGTTCGTCATGTCCTGAAGGAGCCGGTTGTAACTAAACAACTGACCATCCGCCCAATAAAGTGGAAAGGAAACGTAGGCCTTCGACTGGAATTGTACGGCTGTAAATTCGGTAAGTTTGAAATAAACCTCACTAACGATGTCAGTCATCTTAACACGTGCATGGTTAATGATGGGAAGAGAGCTTGGGCACGTGGTCGCTCGGGAGGGGGGGAGGGCAAATGTTTCCAAAATTGTTGAAATTTAAACATGTTCTGAATTAATATACGATAATCTTACGTGGCAACGAAGAATTGCGCGAAACACGGAGGACGAAACAGTATTTACCCTTGAAATTACCGTGATCGCACGGGAATCAACCGCGAATCCCCCTGTCTGCACTTGGAGTGACCTGTCTTGTCATCAATACCTTCGCAAGCTCAAAGATGGCGGGGACTGTGAATAAGGCTATTAGCAGTAATGTAAGAATTCTACTTTGGTACTATATGGTGGACACTAAGCGAAATATGTCTTTTACTCAATTGTGACAGGTCTTCATAAAAATGGCTTTGTAGACAGTGCCTGCTCGATGCTAAAATCAAACACTATATACTGCACTGGGGTCTTTTTTTCTCTTTACCGGCCTGCATAGTTAACTAACTATGCTGGATAGTGATTACAGGTTTAAGTGTGATTCATGTCTTGTGTAGCGAGAACCAAAACAGGAAGTTATCCTCTGGCTCAGTGTAACAGAAAAAACCCCCACACAATTGAAGTATCAGTTGTTAGAAAATATCGCAGAAGATAAGTTAAACAATCGCAGAACGTAGTGAAGCTCAACTATGCATATGTAGTAAAGAGAAGTTACCACTTAATCCCGATGCAGCCGACGACACTGTTTTCTGCTTGTGTTCTGTGATTTTTGCCTAACTTAATAATAATGGAACAGTTTGAAGTTAATTTTTCTACATAGTATCCTGCTATGCTCAAAAGATCAGTAATCATGATGGAAACCGTCGTTTACTGGCAATCTCCCAATTGTTAACTTAAGAGGCAAACTAGCAATTGAAAAAGTCAAATTTTTTTCAGTGTAGTGATTTTTATTTCGGGACAGCCTGCTCTGAGGTCTACTTCGACAAACAGCACGAATTCAGTCTCGTACTGTTTGGTTTTGTGTTTTGTTAAGTGTTGTTTAGTGGTATATTTCGTGCTATGCGGTCGACACCAATACCGTTTTGGTGGGACGTAATCTATTTAGAGCAAAAATAGCTCTTAGAGTCTAAAAGATAAAAACCTGAACAGCGTTACTACAGTGAATTGCGGGAATTGGGTCTTTCCTCGTCTTATTTTCCCTTTCCCGCCTATTATCCACTTAATCTGAAACCTCAAATTGATTGGACGTTCTTGGCGTCTCTTCCATTCAGTTACCACTTTTTCGACAATTAATCTCACTTAACAGTTGATTGTGAGGAGCCACTTGGATTAGAAAACCGAAACATCAAAGACGCACAACTAACAGCTTCGTCTGCTTGGAATGATGATAAAGAAAAGTTTGGTGCACACAGAGCAAGACTCAATTTAGCTCGCTGGCCTCAGGGTTGGACGGCCAATGTAGAGGACAGGTCTCCGTGGCTTGAAGTTGAGCTCAATGAGCCTTTTATTGTTACACGCGTAGCCACGCAAGGTTATGGAGGGACTATCGATCAGTGGGTAGAGAAGTATCGAATATCTTGGAAAAATGAAGAGGGAATTTGGCGTAATTATTCTGTTCCACATCGTGTAAGCAGCTCAGCAGTCCATTGGAAAACGAAGGTGAACCTTCTTTTTTTTTTTTGGCAGATTTCATTTGAACAACGTTGAAGTACTCTTACCCTACATTTCTTACTTATAGGACAATACTAAACTTACAGAACATTTCTTACATGCATGTTATTCACCGGCTGGGAGCGGTCCGTATAGAGAAAAACTGTGGCCGAGGTCTTGAGTACTCAAGGCCGAGGCACAGTTTTTCCTTTTACGGACGGACCTAAACCGGTGAATAAAGTTTATGATTTTTCTGTTTTCTTTCTTCTGAAGATGAAAGAGAACTTGTTTGCAAATTTCAAGCGACGCACGTTAAGTTTAGTAATCAACGTCTCAGACAAAAAAGACAGTCTAATTCAAATAGAAATTTAATTGATAAATATAAAGGGAATAACGTAATATTTTGTAGCAGTCAGAAACTAAGCATTTAAATTTGAAAACAGTTACTTCGCACAAACACGGGCCAATACTGAAATGTTCTTAACAGTCTGTATTGAAAAGCTAAGCTTTGTCGTGTGGGAAATGCAATCACACTTTCAAATTCGGATTCAACGAAAGTTCTTTAAACACTAGGAGCACATTACATCTTAGTCTCTGTCTTCATATCGTACTTGTTCTCAGAGCGAATCGGCTAAAATTAGAAAGCGTACCGTGACCGTGGGGAGAGATAGGAAAATTCCGGACCGCCATAAGAACCATTCATGCAGATTGCAGGATTCGTTACCGTGCCCTCTTGGAAAAAAATAAAATACCAAAAATACATCGCTAACACAAGAATACCAACACCACACAGGGGCCAAAAGTCTCCTACTCTTTTACGAACAGCGTGTGGATTCTTTGAAGACTCAGATTATTAGGAACAAGTGTTGTGAGATGGGACCTGCAGTTTATCGTCCTTATCCGAGAATGCTAGATAGTCAAATCGTCTACGAATGTCATTACAAAGGCAACAGTTTCTTCTCAGTATTTAAAGACCAGTTGAGTCCGGCCGGGGTCGGGTTCTGACCTTGAGTCGCGGCCGTCCGATGCTGTACCAACCGATGCTGATCAGTCGGCGGTTTCCTACAACTTCTGGCCATTCAGTACGTTTTTGACCATTATTTATTTAATCAATTATTGCTGAAGCTCTTTAGGGACGGACCATTAGAAAAGCGATGGGGAGGAGGAGGGGGGTGGTGGTGGGGGAAATACAGAAATAAAATTCCTGCAGAGTGAATTGCATTAATTGCACGACATCGGGCTGACAAACTGTACCTACCTGAAGCGCACCTTGGCAGCCACTAAGACTTTATACCGGCATTACTGATAGTCCTGGTAGAATTCCCATTTCTCTACAATTAGGAAAACGGACATATTCCCCTTTGTGCACAGCAACCTCATCATGGATTCTGGTTCCCAAAAACCCTTGCAGAAAAAGCCTTATGGATATATGGCTTAAACGTGATAAAACCATGTGCTATAAACAGCCATCCTGCTTGATTCGTTTGCACTGTAAAGCAAGCACATACCGAATTTTGAAAACCTCGACATCATTACAGGAAAGGGTTTACAACTGTAATGTATAAATGAAGATTGTGGACACAGTAATAGTAAATCAGAGGAGTGTGTGTAATGTTATAAAATTAATATTTGCAGGGGACTTAACCCCCCCCCCCCCAAAAAAAAAAAAAAAATCCTGCACAGGCAACTGCCGTGAAAAAAAATCCTACAAGCTGAAAAAGTACCCCCTCCCCATCACTTTTTGAATAGTCCGTCCCTTAAGGGAGCTCTCTCGCTACCGGGCTTGGTAGTTTTACAATCACTGTAAGTGTCTTCCCCGATTAAGTTCCATCGTTAACTTATTTTATTAAAACGCCATGGCGGTCGTTCGTATTAATTTCATCCATTTGCAAACACTGTACTTTCCACATTGATTCCAGGTGGTTTAAAATACCCTGAAAAACACAAGCGCAATTTCGTGTAATTTCCTTCTCATTTGATTGCTGCCGGAAGAGGATAAAACATCATTGCATTGCGTATACATTGTTTCTACAGATATTTCATGGCAATAAAGACAAGGCGTCAGTAGTGCCGCACACTTTGGGGAACGCCATTAGGTCAAGCACTGTCCGTTTTTGGCCTCTAATCAAGCACAACTTTGTCTCTATGCGGATGGAATTGTATGGCTGTCTCGCTGGTAAGTGGACCTTTTTTATCTTTCTATCTCCTTTTTTTGTTTTTTGTTTTCTGGAAGCCTCAAGCAGTCCACTTCGTTTTGTCACACGTGGCGAATTAAGAAAGGTCTCTCAGAACTGAAAACAAAAAGATTAGTTAGATGAACTTCTTTGTCGATGGAAGAAAAGGTATTTAATGTGACAAAGTTCTTCGTGTTGCGTGAAAGTAAGGAAATCCATGCAACGATATTAAATATGATTTTATGTTGTGATAAATATATCGTTTCCGGTTTTACTTACAACTCAAAGACTATATCCTTCACCACCTCCTTTCTATTTAGTATTACGTATTGACCGCAATATTTCATGGAATTCAAGTACTGATTCTATTTCTGTTGAGTGTACTGACGTTTTGATTACCGCGTCTTATCACGGTCCGAAAATATCGTACTTTTTCTACTTAAAATGAAGCTGCGTGATTGAGTGTTAATGACGTGGAAGTTCCCCTGATATGACTCAACCGTTCAGCGGGATATTAGTTTCAATCTGCGGATGATCAATAATGCTTGCTTGCTTTTACTCCGTCGACAGAACCATCACGAGCTGTGACTAAATGCACCACAACCAGGCGTCAGATGAGCGGTGAATCAAATCCACCAAGCCAAAAGGATTGCCAATGGTACGTCACGTCATCAAAGGATAAAGGCACGGTGACACTCAAGTTCACAGTTTTCGATTTTTTAAGAAGCGACCCTTCCTGTACCAAGGACTATGTTGAAGTCAGGAACGGCTTGACTGAACATGCTCCACTGATAGGAAAATACTGTGGAGGCAAGCTGCCTTCTCCGGTGCATTCCTCAGGAAGTGGTCTTTGGGTTCGGTATGTGGTATCTGGCAAGATAAAGACCCAGGTTGGCATGACTTACCACGATGGTCCTAAAAGGTCTTACGAAAACAATGATGGGGATAAAGGTATCTTCAAGAACATTTGTTTTTTTCCAAAAGACGACACATTAAAATGTGTTCATTATGTGCGAAACTACAAAGAAAACTGGTGAACCCACAACTCAGATCTGTATACATGTATTACTGTTTGGCTCATCAATACGAACGGATGCCGAATATTTCGATTCTATGACAGTGGCGTAATGACAGATAATTAACCATTAAGATTTTGGTGAAATACATATAACATCATGCGACGCCAACAACAATAGCAAAAACAGTCTAGGTTCCCAGATGTAATATATGTGCAACGCAATTGCGGGATTACTTTGCTAGTTCTTGTTTTTGAACCAAGGATTTAACAGAATATCAGTTTTCAATAGAGCGTAATTCTTGCCTTTTGTCGATTACTGTAAACCAAGTATACACTCTTTTTTTCTTTTTTTTTTAACAGGAATATTGTTTTTCGGGCCCAGGCTGAATATCCTTATTTTTTTTGCCTATTTTAGGCTCAAAATATTCTTGTGTATATTCTTAGATTACATGAAATTTCCGTTTTAGAATGTATTGGGGTATCAATTACGATAGTTTGGAGTCTAACTTCTTGCAGAAATCTTAAGCATTGGACATACGGCTAGTACTAGTGCTGTTTTTGTTTTTGTTTGGCCAGCTTTGCCGTTTAGAAACAGGAAGAATTATATACGGTCTAGTTAAAAACATGCTATGATTTACAAATTTGCACCACACAAAATTATATTCTTTTCCAAATATCAGCCTCGTGTTTATTCTTAAAATATTCTTAAAATTTTGCGAATTTCAGCCTCGATATTCTTATAAAATATATTCTTATAAAAAAGAGTGTATTGCGTGAATTGGAAACTATGATCCCAAAGCGCCTTCCGAGAATGGCATACACAGTAAAAGAACAACGACGTTCGTATGATCCTAACAGATTTTTGTTCTTGTTTTATATTCCAAATACGCCTCTACCTGATAAGCAAAATTTCAAATTAAATTGCTTTTTGCGGAGCTCTAATTAGTTTGTTACTTGGTATCATCAACAAATTACCGTTTTGTTTGTTATGTTATTCCCGAAGGATGTGGTACTCGAAAAAATGCTTCCCCTCCCAGCCAACTTCATGGACCTGTTTCCGGGCAGTGGTCTGGACAGTGGCCCTGGCAGGTGGCTCTTTTGCTAATGGGACAATCTGTCCAGCAGTGTGGTGGGGCTCTAATTGCTCCACAGTGGGTCCTCACAGCAGCTCACTGTTTCAAAAGGTGTGTACAGAAGAGATCAGTCCTTTTTTTCAACTGTACGCAAAACATTTTCGTAGCTTTTAAAAAATCATTCACGAAAGTACATTATTAATTACCATAAATAACCAAAATGAAAGGCGAAGACGTTTGAAAACTTTCGGAGACTTTCGCTTGAAATGCCCTTTGGTAACTGACTATAACAAATTAAATATAGTATTCCTGAGTAGTGTTGCTTTCTTTGTAGGTTCAAGCGTCCTTCTCAGTGGGTCGTGCGTGCTGGGGAATTTGACCTTACTCTTGAAGAGGGTGACGAGCAAAACAGACGAGCTGAAGCAATATACATTCATTCCCGATATAAACCAGATTCAAACGAGAATGATATCGCTTTGGTTTACCTCGAAAGGCAAATGCAGATAAACGAAAAGGTAGACGTGATATGCCTACCCCATCAGGGTGATTTGCGGCCTGGTAGCTCCTGCGTGGTAGCAGGGTGGGGTTTTGTACCTAACTTCCATCGTAGCTCTGCCCCGCTGAGGTCACAGGTAGTACCTGTAGTGTCCCGTCAGCACTGCAACAGAGCCAGATCTTATGCTGGCCTTGTAAAAGAAGGAATGGTTTGTGCAGGATTCGAAGAAGGCGGTAAAGACAGATGCCATGGAGATGGGGGAGGTCCCCTTATGTGTCAGAATTCTCAGGAAAAGTGGTTCGTTGGTGGAATTAACAGTTGGGGCCAAGGGTGCGGTCTTCCCGGCAAGTATGGAGTGTATAGTTTTACTGAAAAGTATCGAGACTGGATAGACCGACATATGCGGGACAATTGATTTACCCAGCTTGAGTAATTAAAATGGAGTAAACTTCAAGTCTTGAGGTAGCTGTTGCTTTCAAGCTGTTCTAAAATATTATCGGAGCAATGACTTGACATTTTGGGAAATTTTCTCAGTTAAACAGCACGCCAACGTTTGCCCGCATAAACAGCTGAAACCGACTTACAGGCAAATCTTGACATGAACCTGTTGTGGAGACATTGTTAACGTGGACGTAGTGGTGGTGTTCAGATATTTACTGTGCTAGTACTAAAGATAATGAAGTTGTGTTGTTTTAGTCATTGGTATGGCTAATGATCCACGCTTTGTGTTATCATAAATAAGTTTGAGAGTAAGGTAGACTACTCTTCGCTCTATTGCTATAAGGGATAGAAGTAGACCCTTCCCTTCACTATTTACCTGCCATGCTCAATGGACCTACAGGTTTATCCGTTTTATCTGTAGTGCAGGAGGGTCACGGCAGATTTATCTTTGTTTATTGACATACAGTATTTTATTCAATGATCTCCCTCTGGAATCTCGATTGTTAGAAACACTAGCTCATTTGCAATGCCATGAATACAAAAATTGGCTTGACACCAAATACGCACGACTTTCGCTTTCTTTTAGAATGTTTGAGCCACTAGGAAATAGGTGCCGATTGCTTAACATTACATAACTAGCCTACACGAATATTTAGTTCACAGGACAAGAAAATCATTTTCTTGCTCATTGTGGTATCTTAACGGGGTAAATCAGTTATCTAGCTTAACCTGGTAAGGTTATCGGATAGTTGCACTGCTTTCAGAATGGAATCTTGCTGTTACGAACGCTTTAGAGGAACAAAGAATTTTCGAGATAACGATTTTCGAAAAGGCAGAGAGGTGAGAGTTTGCTCGTGGAATGAATGGAAGGTGGAAACTGGCCCCACATACTAAAGGTTCATGGGAAGGACGAATCGAAGAAGAATTTGAGTGTGGGGTTTGGTAGGCTCAGACTTTTAAAAAACTTTTAATAAATCAGCGTTCCCCCTTTTACTATTCAAAATGTTAATTACACATGTCCTCATAATCTCATAACAAACGGCAATTTTGCGTACTCTGTTACGATGTAGTTGCTTTGAAAGATTACGTAATTGTCAGTTTATGAGATACATTGTCGCTCTTAAAACGTTAGCTTCTGGTATTTAAAAATACTGTATTCCAGTAATTAACGGTTATTTTGAGATAGCAATGGAATGCTAACCTCAGACAAACGTTTGTCACTTATGATAACTAAAAGGCAATTTTAAAAGTTCCGCTATCATCTACAGTCAAAGAGACTGCGCTGTTATCGGTTAATAAACTTAGAGTATTTTTGTTATGACGACCTTGATCACGCTTCGCTTAACACGATGTTGTTACTCTCAGCAGATCACCCAATTAAAAAGAGTACCAATACAAGACATCATTTGAAACAAAAAAGACACTTGACAGTTCCAATATATTTAGAGACACGGCATCCAGCGGGGAGTAAAACTTTCTCTGAATAGAAACAAGTATATGGAGATCTTTACAATTGAGCCGGGATTGAATTAGTGGTGGGTGGGGAAGTTGTATTAAAAAAATTCTTCCCCTCAAATACCGTGCATGTTAAGAATAGTGCTGTGGTGGTAAGAATGTATCCCTTGGAGATTATGCGAACAGCAAAACAATAAAAAATATTGATCGTGTATTCTTTTCCAGGTGAACATTAGCGCCAGATAAGAATCATAACATTTCAAACGGCCACACTTTGGCTGGTGAGCTACAAGTGGTGAACGTCCGTCTGTTTTTAATGCAACGATTAATCTTTCGAATTTCTAGCATTTGTAATCTTTGCCAGGATTTATACTATTCAGTTGAAGTGGATTGAGTCACCTGATCTGATCATTCCCTGTTACGCCTCATACCCGGATATTCGTGGCGCCTTTGTTTGGCCATTGAAGGCTCGTTCATTGTGTAATTTCTTTTCATTCAGCGTCAACCTCAAAAACAATTTGTGTTCTGTCAGCTTTACTACAGAATTCGCAAATTAAAAGCACGTACTATCGACGCCTGAATCACTGGATGGTCGAATGTTGCTTCTCAGAGACTAGCAGTAGTTAATATAGAAATCGCTCTTTCTAGCGTAAGAACAAGGAGACAATTCCGTTCACTCATTACGGGTAAGTACTTATAACTTTGCAGATCACTGCTTTCTCTGTAATTTCAATTTTCGTAGATTCTTTGATCATTCTCCCCAAGTGATAAATCTAAACGAAAATGTTAACTATTAATTGGTTAGTTAAAGTTGATGCTGGTATGGCATTTATATTAGGGCTGTTCGCGGTTTGACTCACTGCTTCTGTGGGAAACTTTTTGAATACCTTTTTGTTGACAGGAGTCCGCTTGCCCGGTTTAGTCTCAACATTATAAAAAGTCGAATTTGTTTCTAGTTTTATGTTGCAGTGGTTGCACATAGATCAAAAAATGAGACTGCTTAACAATAATTTCGTGCAGGAGAAATGTCCAGCAATGTATTTTAAGGAAATCCGACCTTCAAATTACATTCTTACGTCGGACAAGTATATCAGTTAGGGGGCACGTTAAAGGTTATATCCAAATCCCTAACAACAACAACCGTGAAGCGTTTATACAGTAAGTAAAGCCAACCTGAATCTTTTTTCTTCGAAGGTTTTCTTGAAATTTCAAATACAATGTTGAAATGCATACTCAATGACCGCATCACTCTTAACTAAGTTCGTTTTGTGAATGATGTATATGAAATATACTGAGAGTGCTTAACAATAATTTCGTGCAGGAGAAATGTCCAGCAATGTATGTTAAAGAAATCCAACCTTGTTTTGCTGAAAACCGGAATGGAATTTTATGTGGAGTTTTCACTCGAAACGCAGTTGGAATGAAAGCGTACCTGAGACAGTCCATTTAAAAGACCACGTCGGGGCCAAAACCAAAAAAGACGTTTAAGACGTTAATTAGCACCCAATAAGCTATAAATTGTTGATGTACGTCAAATACATTTCCGGTCCGTGCACGGTTCGTCCACTCGTTATTTTTAATTTCCTAGTCTATATTCAAAAACAGGAAAAGCCAATGTACAGTCTTATATTCATGTTTTACTTAAAACCATACCACTTCAAAACCGATTTTACTGAAACACATCTCGTTTTATTAAAGTTTAAGTTGAAACACTTGTTCTGATTAACGTAAAGACTGAAAAACCTCAAAATTGCCAAAATTTAAGAAAATATCTCCTTTTTACTTCTGAATCGAGACAAAAAGCCAAAAACAACACCAGCTTCCGTTTCATCGTTTCTCGTTTCATGTTCAAACCAAAACAAAAAACGAAAAACAGATCAACTTCCGTTTTATCGTTTTTCGTTTTATGTACAAATTCAATCAAAAAACGAAAATCGACTTCCGTTTTATCGTTTTTTGTTTTGTGTCCAAACTAAAACAGATAAACGGAAATCCCAAATTGATTTCCGTTTTATTGTTTTATGGTAAAAGAAATGTCGTCTTCCGTTTTAAGTATGTTCCTGTGAGGGGACATGACCTGACGCGAAATGAAAGGGACAGGGTAGGAGTCTTGTCGATAGGCGGGGTGGGGTGGGGGAACATTTGCAATTTTAGCGGGAGCTCTTGACCAGTGGGAAGGGTAAGATCAAGTGTAGTATAGCATTTGAAGTGATCCAACACTTGACTTTTGGCGGCCGGGCAAAATTTGAGCAATTTGTTTTTATTTGGGCAACATCTTCCACATATTTAGAGCAATATTTTCTCTTCGAAACGTTTTCAGTAGGCCGAGTTATCATAAAGTTGAAGAATTGAAGAATTAAAACACCAATGTTTTTCCAAAACACAAAGTTTTCGTCAGCAGCTGCACTGAACAGCGAAGAACGCTAAGGCCCGTTTCAAACGCCGTGCTAAAGTCGTGCCGAACTAAATTCGTTATTTAAGTTCGACTTTGGCACGGCTGTAGCACGGCGTTTGAAACCATTTAAGAATTAAGTTCGACTCTGCCGTGTAGCACGGCAAGCTCTGTCGTGCTACCCGACTTTGGCACGGCATGGTTTCAAACGGCGTGCTATTGCCGTGCCGAACTAAATTCATAAATTATAAATACATTTTAAAAGTCAGCAAAACCGGTTTGTTATGGTTTAACGCATGTTTACAGCAACAGCTTTTAACTCGACTTAATTAAGCTCGACGTTTGAAACCAAGTCGTGCCAATGTTGTGCTACAGTCGAGCCAAATTGAATTTAGTTCGGCACGACTTTAGCACGGCGTTTGAAACGGGCCTAAAAGTTCTGTAAGGGTAATATTGTCCTCATCGCCTCGCGAGGCGAAATTCTCACCGAAAATTTGCCGCACACGTGAGGAAACGGCTGAGCTAACTGCCTCGCGAGGAATTTTGCTCAGCTCTTTCCTCACGTGTGCGGAGGGCTTAAGATACCAAAAAGCCAATCAAAATCGGCTGTTCTCACGGTTCAAAGAATAATTGCACGTGGAATTCAGAGGACAAGGTGCAATTGTTCAAATTTTACCCGGCCGCCAAAAGTCAAGTGTTGGATCACTTCAAATGCTATATTACACTTGATCTTACCCTAAACACTGCCGAAATACGGCCTGCTGTCAAGTCATCTTCATTAAAGTTAACTCTCTGCTGTCTGCGCCAAAGGATGAATGTTCTGTCCTCCATTACGCGATTAAAGCACCACCAAGATAGATAACACACAGCGCAGTACTCTATGCGTCTGCTTTTAACACTTTTGATTTTAAAATGCAATATTAACAGCGATGACCGAACAAAACGTTTGTCCATCACAAGGTGCAAGTAGGCTTGCTCAAAGCAGTGCTCTAGCTACAAACGCATGGCTTTAGTCAATCAGCAACAGAGATTTCAGAGCTGAAAAGAAGAGGGCTTCTCACTGGTCAAGAGTTCCCGCTAAAATTACAAATGTTCCACCACCCCACCCCGCCTATCGACAAGACTCCTACCCTGTCCCTTTCATTTCGCGTCAGGTCATGTCCCCTCACAGGAACATACTTAAAACGGAAGACGACATTTCTTTTACCATAAAACAATAAAACGGAAATCAATTTGGGATTTCCCTTTATCTGTTTTAGTTTGGACACAAAACGAAAAACGATAAAACGGAAGTTGATCTGTTTTTCGTTTTTTGTTTTGGTTTGAACATGAAACGAGAAACGATGAAACGGAAGCTGGTGTTGTTTTTGGCTTTTTGTCTCGATTCAGAAGTAAAAACGAGATAATTTCTTGAATTTTGGCAATTTTGAGGTTTTTCAGTCTTTACGTTAATCAGAACAAGTGTTTCAACTTAAACTTTAATAAAACGAGATGTGTTTCAGTAAAATCGGTTTTGAAGTGGTATGGTTTTAAGTAAAACATGAATATAAGACTGTACATTGGCTTTTCCTGTTTTTGAATATAGACTAGGAAATTAAAAATAACGAGTGGACGAACCGTGCACGGACCATTTCCGCACCCAAGCACGTTTGTTTGTCAAATTTGGTTGACACGCATGTCAATCTCATATAAACGTTCACTCAAATAATACGACTTATTGCTAAAATTTAGTAAAACTTCATTGACTGAATTTAGCAAACCTTCACACAAGCAGGTATGTGACAATTGGATTAGTTGTTGTATTGCTAGTACCTAGTTGTAACACATTTTTCGTCACCCATTTCTCAGTAAGTTGGGGCTTGCGCCCTTAAAGAAAAACTGGGTGTCATTTTATAATACATCGCTGGTTTAATCCGATTGCGAAGGGCATTGAAACATACTTTGCATTCCTCCGTGCTTATTTCTCAGTGATTTCTGTTCTTACCAGCAATACATATTTTGAAACTTTACTGTGACACAAAAGCCAAATCTATTCCACTAACATGCAAATCAAGTAACAAAACAGTTAAAACGTGGAATTGAAATCTCGGCTGACCCAAATCAAGAAAGACTGGTGGCCCTGTTTACCAAGTAATCGTTTTATTCTCCAGGGACCGGATTTATGAAATCCTTTTTGCACTGTTTTTAGATAGTAAGAGTTCTATGCATTGTTCGAATATAAAGGCCTGTTGTTGGCTAACAGTGCACTGGAGCCATCTTACATCAGTTAATCTCCATGAATCCCTACCCAACACAGCAAACCCACTTCAACTTAATTACAATTGCTACATACAACAGATTCTCTAAATTCAATATCGTTGAGCCGACAAACTTGAGCTAGGTTAAAAAGTTTTTCCTTTTTGGTTATGAAAAACGAGAATCAATTTTTGTTGATTCAAGGAAGGATATCCTGGCGTGAGCTGCGTTTGCTGAACTTTCCGCTAATTCACGCTCGTACTCAGTCATTGTCAAAGATATTTCCTTTGGTGATGTGTCTAAGGCAGTGGTATACCTTACTGGTTTGGCTTGATACCGCTGTAGTAAGCCGAAATTTTGGGCAAATAACATTTGAACTTCCGCTACCGCTGTAATTTGAACTTAAAATATTCTTTTGTTTTGTCGCAAATAGCGACAGAAAGGGAAAGCTACGTGTTTGTAGTCCAGGAAAACCTGTCCTAGTTTTAAACTATGCGGCAAATACATACTCTGACAGTACTTGTTTTACAATTCTAGTTATACAGGCGAGCGTTGTTTGAAAAATACTGTACAGGAACAAAACACGTTTTGCCACAATGAAAGCTGACCAATTGCTTAAGCCTACCGCTTAAGCAAATACCGTAGTATTTGAACCGTTTTGTTTTGTTTTGTTCGTCTTTGTTGGGCTGCGGGTGACAGTCACTTTTAAGACGGCTCCTATCGAAGATTCGTGGCGGAAAAAATGCAAACGAGTGTAATTATACTCAATAGCTTTTATTTTTGCAAAGGAAAGCAGTGATTCTGATTCGTAATAAATTTGGCTTCGGAGGCTTCTGATCCTCATCTGAGAACAACTTCCAAACAGGTATTTGTTAAAAGGATTCGTGTTTGTAATTTAATAATTGTGTTTCTTGTGTATTTTGCACTTGGTATTTTGAACTAAGCCATCAGTTTGTATTTAAAGAAAGCTCTAAGACTTTTGCTAGTGCCGTTGTAACAGTGTTCAGGAAAGACTAAAGATCTTTTCATTCACGAGAAAGGCAGGCGAGTCTTCATTGCTTGTATTGCCATTGTCCAACTCCATTATTGTTTCAGCCAGCAGGATGTTCAAAACAGCAAATTTCTAACACGCGTCAGGTAGAGATGCCGTGTGTTTGTGATTGGTAACTCAGTTCAAGGATTCCCGTTTTGCTCCAATGGAGGCCCTGTGGGATTTTTTTTATAAAGTGAAGCCCAGCGTTACTTTACTTGGCTTAATAGCTAATTTTGTAATAGTTCAGCCTATTTCTCGTTTAGTCAAATTGTGGTGACGAGACTAAACTTGCCTACAGTTACGCTTGTGTTTTTTTAGGGTCCAACTCGCCAAGAAAAGGGAAATAAACAAGTGTCTGGCCGTTCAAATACTGGATCATGCCCTGAGGTAAGTGCCAACTTTAGTTATTTCCATTTCTATTATCTTTGTTAAATCGGTTAAATCAGCAGCATATAATATGAAAGTAAATTTACAATTCTTTATCGATAACTGAAGTTACGAGGGCTGGAATCCCACGTGCTGTGCCAATCGCTTTTAAGATACCTGTTTTACAAATAAAACGACCACACTTGCAGCCGGAAAGATCTGTTTATCAATTTTTGGAATTCTTTTATCATGAGGGAAAGAAGGGAGCCATTTTGGGTAAACCTTCTAAGAGTGACTAAACCTTGTTTGGGGGCTGGAATGTAAAACATGATTGTCATATGCAATGCTTTGTAATAAACGATTACACCTAATTATAAAACGTTTTGTTATGGTAATTGTGTCACACTCAAAAATTTCTAACTTTGTCGTCTCTTTATTTAGAACAGTAGGTCGGTGCGTGAGTGAAATGACAAACTCTACTTCGCCACTTAGTGGGCGTAAATACCAAAGCATTTGACATTTCAAGGCAGTTGATTGTGTCCGTCGAGCAGGAAACACTGAAGTTGGTAAGTGTTCACACTTGACGATTTCTAAATGAAGTTGTGGTTTATTGATCGTGTTCAGCAGACTAACCTCTGTCTCGAAATAGTCTATAATTATACACACGCTAAGAGCACGTTTTATCTGTTTGTTCAGCACTTCTAGTCTCTTTCTGATCAGACGCATGGAACTCAGTCATAGCTTCTTTTTTATACCCTTTTGCAGGAAGCAGCTGGGAAAGAACAATTATCCTGACACATACATTGATGGAACCGTCATATCTTCTTATTTGTTTGCTTCTTGCACTTCTTAAGACAACCAAGAGTTCACCCAGCGGCAGCAGATATAGTCTTAGGCTGAGGAAACTTACGAAATTCTCTCGCTCATTTATTGAGAGAGATAACATCAACGGTGAAGATCGGACCATCCACCTTAAAATCGATGAAGACAGCGAGTCAGTTGGTGATTTAGCTAAAAAGGTCCTCTCTAATTTGGGTGGTACCATTAACCTTTCCCGGACAAAGCGAGACGTCTCTTGGAGACAAGAAGACTCCCATAATCGACGGCTAAAGAGGTCGATTTTTGGAAAGGACAATCGAGTGAACATGCGAACGTCACGCGAGGCGCAGATGTATCCCTTTTCCACCGCGGTGATGCTCTCTTCCGGTTGCACAGGTACACTCATCGGATCTCAGCACGTGCTAACAGCTGCTCATTGCGTCCACAATGGAAAACGACTTTTAAGAAGTGCTAAACACCTGAAAGTTGGTATGTAACTGCCTGGCGTAAAGATTTTACTGCGAATTTAGTTGTCTAATGGCGGTAAAATAACTGGTGGTGATATAATTAGATTGATGTCAGTTTTCCTGTTAAGCATATCGGTCAGCATAACTAGTTTTGGTGGACTACTTTAGCTTATGAACTTAAAAATAGCTGTTTGTCACTTTTCTCTTATTTCGTCAGGTATTTGTCCCTTCTTACAATAATATCGTAGCTGCTTTTTGTTTTTTTGAAGGACTTCTTCATCTTGATCAGCGTATGTTGTACAGTGTTGTTTCTGCCTTGTCATGTGACTTAAGGAGTTCAGTTAATGACCATAATTTGTTTAAAAAATGTTGAAGTAGGAGCTTCAGAAGACGTAAATTACAACCATTCCATACCTTCGTATCAGCTTTAAGCAAAGATATTTTGCTTCATGACGTTTAATTGGATTTGTGTCAATAACACAGACCTGTAACGCCAAAGATTATTGAAACTGTTTGGTCACATTTGCTAAGGCGACCATGCATAGGGGCGTAGAGCTGCCAAAAAGACACGACATGGCGCCGGTTGAAGTCTTTGCCGTAAGCACTGGCACTACGAACTTGAATAAGAATTAATCCTCTTTGCCAATGGTGTTGTTGTCATTTATCTGTTTGTTTGTTTCTTTTGGTCTTGTGGACCTAACTTTGTTAAGTGTCTCCGTTTAGTTGTCCTGATAGACGAATGTTGACAAAAGTACAAACCTCAAAAAGCTTTAAAACATTCGAACAATGCAGAACGTTTCGTGACAAGCGACCGTGCGTGAAAAAAATAACTTATTTTCAATACTGCGCATCTGTTTATTTTCTTTCTAAGTACAAGTTTTTCAAAAAAAAAAAAAAAAATGGAACTTATCTCTCAGTCTTACAGTTAGGACGAGGAAACAAACAACTGTTTTGAAAAGCCAATATCGCGTATGTAAGAATATAGAAGAATTGTTAACAAGTGATCATGATTAGCTTTGAAACTGTTGTTACAAAGCAAATGATCAATACCAAACTCTGTTGTTTTACAGTGATCACTATGTTAAACTATGCTGTGAATGCTGCTTTTCCTGATCAGTGAACGTGAACGTGAGCTTGTCACTACGCTATGGAAGCTGTTGCTATACTACTGATTTGGTTTTAATTGTTTTTAATTTCGAAACGACTCTTCTGTAAGTTATTTGCAACATGTTTCCAATTTGTATCGCCCTTTGTGCAAACAAGCCAATATGAATCCATTAACAAAGCCATCAATAATGTTTGCTCCATAGGCTGCAGAAATATTCTAACAATCTTAAAGATTGAGGGAGCTGCTTTGTAACAAAACCTTTCCTTCATCTCATCATTTCAGTGTCTGTCTTAATTTCTAGGTTTGCTTCAACGATCAGGGAAATTCCACTGGATCCGCGTGCAAAAAAGATACATTCCCAAGGAATGGAAGAAACCACCTTCACCCAAGGGGAAACTGAGATACGATTTTGCAGTACTGAAGCTCAGGCGACAGCACAACAGACAGCACATGACTGTTCAGACGAGCAGCCTTCTCCCCGGTTCTAAAATTCAGTTTTCTGGTTTCCATGGCGACAAATGGTTCAACTCGTTGTGGTACACGTATTGTCGAGTGTACCAAACATCCGAAGACATGATCCTCAACTTCTGTGATGGAGTTAAAGGAGTCTCGGGCTCTGGAGTGTACGTGGACACTCCTCGTGGCGATGTGAATGCAGTTGTTGGAGTCGTTTCAGCGATAGCTCAGGGAACGGTGAGAGGCAAAGCAATCAGGTTTAATGTTGTGAATTCTTTCACCCACTCAAAAGTGCAACAGATTTCGAAATGGGTCACGCGAGCTTAGCAAGCACCTCCGTCCCAGTCAGCTGGAGATAGCAGTTCTGTCATTCTGCAGTGATCATTCAGATTGACTGCATGGGCTTCATACAAACACTGATGGTGATGACACGGGCGCGAGTGCGAGGACATGCTAAACAATATAGTTACCTGAGTGCAGGAACAAGTATAAACGTGTATCTGGCGGCTTATGCGGCCTTTTGTGACTTTTTGTTTAGCGTTTTTTATTGGTATTTTTTTGTGTTATGGAGAACTCGATCCTTCGGGTACCTTACACAGGCTTTCGCTGTGCTAAAGGGAGTGACACGAGCTGTTGTGAAATGTTTAGTATGGCTGGTTTTTTTCACGGAGAATGATTTATTTTTTCTTTAAAGGTCGCGACACATTAGGGGTAATGTAGGAGACCTTACAGAGCTTTTTTCCACCGTGTGATGTCCTCTTTTTTGTGAAAAGGATTTATTGAACACTGAGTAGACATTTTGCCTGTGTTATCATGAAGCAGTATGAAATTCAGCTGGTTTGATTTCGTGCGTCATGAGGCACGAAGGGGTCCAACATTTCAATGTCACATCGTATGCACAAGCATACGTCAGATGTCCCTGGAATTTGCCTCATGTACAGTGCACACGAAGGAGCCTGTCCCTGTTCTTTTGTTCTCTTTCATTGTCCAAAGTGAAACCCGGACTTAAAACTTGTTTAAAACTAGGTTTCAATAATACTCACAGAAAGAACCACTTAGTCTTTCCAACTTGTCATAGTTTGGAAGTTATTTATAAGATTGTAGATTTTTTAACAGTTGGTAAGATTTAAGTGTATTATACTGAGTAAAGCCGATTCGTCCCTAGTTATGCCATAAGTCCTTCAGTGTTGGGAAGTGCGTACAAGGAAATGATCAAAGGAATGTGTATAGTTTGTCAGGTAGTAGTATTTCTTGAAAATAAAAAGATGGCATTCGAAACTCACTTCCAGTGTTTATCGCTACTTTCTTCAGTGGCAATCGAATAAGATAAACATGCGAAATGTTACCAGAGGTCATAATAGGGTAAAAGGGCAAGGGTTAGTGATAAATAGCAGGGATATCGGTTCTAAAAAATACAACTGAAGCTTTCAAATCGCCGGTTACTTATTTTCTAAGACTATCAAGTTGACTAAATTAAGTTTTACCGCTCTCCAGCCTTAAGGTTATTTTACCTTCGTCCAAGCATGTCGTTTGTTAATCTCTTTACCATATAAAGCGATTTGTTTCTGTTTTCATATTCCGATAAAGAGCTTAAAATATCAAGATATTTTCCTAATACAAACGATGCAGAGTCTCGGAAATGTTAGTCCTGAATTCAGTAAACGAAATCTGTCTTCACCTTTCCTTATAATGGTAATTACTACGACGCTTGATTATGTAGCTATGAATCGAAGAATACTGTTTTCATATTTTTTTTTCTATCATTATTCTTGACTTCTCAATGACCTTGGTGTTTTTACGCGGAGAAGTTTTGGCAAGCTGAGTTAACACAACTGTCAAAAAAGCTTCCACCTTGGTTTTGGCAGCTGTAGAGCGTGGATTGATCCAAATAGTTCCAGCGATCAAAACTTAAGTTTAACGAATATTAAATCAATCATCCGAATCTGGATTGACTTTTACCAGAATGGTGGCAATCAAAATTTACAAGTTAATAATAAACGCAGCGCTGACTAACGCTTGGTATGGTAATATACTCCAAGACGGATACTGGCTATTAGCAAATTACTGGTGTTAAGCCTTACCACAATTAAAAGCGTGGGAACCAAGTGGCGCCATGCCATTAAGATTTTGCAGATACAGCCCTTTGTTAAGTGCCTCCTTCGATCGAAAGAAAAAAAAACACACTGTTTTCATTTTCCACTACAATTGAAACCCAACCGCTTTGTTTTCGTTTATCAACCTGGAACAAAACACCCATAGGCAAAATATTTGTTTTTCACCCGGCAACCCCTGCAAAGAGTTTGTTAGATGGCGGTACCGAAATATAAGGTTTCTTGCAATTGTTTCTCTGGATATCAATAAACCGCAGGTTTTAAGGTTGTTTGTTGGACGATATTGGATCAAAATGATGACGGCTGGAACCTCCTGTCATTCCTTGGCTTCTTAAGATTTTAGTCACATAAAGGGATTTTCATCTTTGAAAGTACAAACCCTTGAATGCAGTTGTTTACAGGTCTGGCTGGGTGAAAAAGAAAAAAAAAAAAAAGAAAAGAAAATGATAAATCGGTAACACAGCGAAGTGGTTTTCAGGGAGGTCCTGCATCCGGATCGAATTGGAATTGGAACTGTTGGTTTTTGGGGAGAAGGGAAAACCGGAGTACCCGGAGAAAAACCTCTCGGAGCAGAGTAGAGAACCAACAACAAACTCAACCCACATATGACGTCGAGTCTGGGAATCGAACCCGGGCCACATTGGTCGGAGGCGAGTGCTCTCACCACTACGCCAACCCGGTGTTATCCACAACATGTAAGGATTTCATTTTCCATGCGCGTTGAACAGGTGAAACCATGAGGTAGCTTGCAGTCCATTCAATTCCTTCTGCTTAATTTTTCTCTGCGTTTACTTCATCCATGTAATCATAACTAGTTTGCCTTAGATTTCACAGCCTCCCCCTTCCCCTCCCCCCCCTGCGAAAAATCAAAACAAAACAAATTTCCCATCTAGTCTTCCACCCAAATTAGTGAGTTGATATCGCCTCCCATAAGAACGTAGTAGCATAAAATAACTGGTTACCAATCCAATAGCAATCTAATATCAAAGAGAGATGATGGTGAAAACGAAATGAAATATATTCGGTATTGTTTTTAGCCTTTGCCTTACGTCGTTCAAGTATACATCTAGTTTGCTCTTTACATTATGGTTTTTTTAACTGTTTGTTCAGTACGTTCATATTTCTTTGTCCCTGTGTGCATATCTTGCATCCAGCTGGACAATATATCAAGTCAAGTCACGTGGTCAGTGTTCAGCTGTTTGTACCTTTGTACCCAGGTTTAAAACTGAGTTAATCTGCCTCTAATGTTTACCTAGAAAGTTTCTATTTAAGTTACTTTCTAAGAATGTGGATATGACTTGCCGAGAGGGCGGATAGAGATCGACCAACCTCAGACCATGTGCGACTTGGGTAAGGGTTGATTATGACTTGCAATACTCATTGCCAAGTGACTACCAAACTGCATTGGAAAATCGGAATTAGGGCCATAGAAAGTACGTTGATTATAGATGCACAAATTCGTAGACTATATGCAATAATCTACTTCTGTTATTATTATTATTATTATTATTACTATTATTGAGGTTAAGGTTTCTTCTTTTGTTAAGAAAGCATGTCGAGAATTCTTATCAAATGGGCTTTCGCAATGACAGGAATTCGTCTAAGTCCAAGATGACATTTGCTCCCTCAATCTACGAGGCGTTTCCGTGATGTTTTTCCTGAGCTTCTAACGGAGATTCGTTCCTTCCGTATTAACTTGTATCAACTTTTTTCCGTGTGTTTTGATCAATGTCTAGGGCCCTAAAGTGTGCTGTAAACATTGCTCACAACAGAGTATCCGTGTTGGCCAGTATAGGTTATTAACTCTATATCAGGAACAATAATTCCGCCCACCATTTTGGAAGAACGTTGTTATCGATTGTCTACGTGCAATGTACATCTGGACCTTACTGAAGTACTGAAAGTTGAGCTGCCGGTAAGAAGTTTTGATTTTGAGAATTGGAGTATCCTCGGAATACTTCAATTCTCGAAAGTACGAGGATACCAGAAAAGCAAAGCTTGCTATTCGTATTCGAAGTTGATCATGGTAAATGGATAACAGAAATAGTGAACTTGCTATGGGCCCAGATGAGCTGCAGGTACTCAAAGAATCGCTGAAGTGCTGTAACACTCAAATCAGAACCTTTCCTTTAACTTGCATTGTTTGAAGTAGTCCTCTCCGGAAAGCTGGTCAAAGTGCTCGCTGGAACCACAGAAAGGCGATGTCAATAAATCCTGCCTCCCCGCGACAGCATGCACCATCAAAGTTAGTTTATTTCGGTAATAGATAGTGAATGAGATTCATTGAAGCACTCTTGTTATAAAAAAGAAGCTGGGCCCTCTAATTGCCTTTTTTCGTTAGTAAAATGAGCTTCTGGCATGGAGTAGTTTGCCATGGATCAGGCACCTTACTGCAGACACGGTCTGCTGACACAGGTAGACATGCTGATCATCTGTGTCTATATATACACCATACTACAAGATAGTCTTTATTCTGTAAGAATCTTCAACACGACTGGTCAATAATAGAACCGTTTTGGCTAGTCGTTCCATACTTTTATGTCTTGTTTCTCCGTTTAATAATGGTGATGACGATAACGATGATATTGTTAGAAGTGATAATTATAATACGTCGTAATAACAATTATTAAACGGTGAGCGAAAAATTGAAATTTTTTTAAAGCCACAGTTAAGTTTGAACATGTGAGGTGAAAAATTAGCGTGAGTGAAGATACGCCGTTGAATAATGACAAACTTTATTTCATCAACAGACGGAAATCTCCATGATTCATCGCGAGATTTGAGCATGCACCGAGCCTTCGATCCAGTTGATCTTCTAGCTGCTCTTTCATCTTCACAGGCATTGTTTCCATTAGTAGACTGGATACGTTTCAGTTGAATCCAGGTAAGGAAAAAACCTGCGACGTTTGGTATACATTTTATTTTATATTGAGACAATCAGCACGTACTGAGTAATCACCAATGCACGACTGAAAATTGTCCCATTTTGTTATTCTTGAACCCAAATATTTGTCATGTTCTCATTTTTGAACCACTTCGTAGCTTCCCTGTCATTTTACCAGTGAAGACACCGAACACCCACCGAATTCCTATCTACACTTTGTATATACTGCAACTGCGCAAAAGACATGTCACGAGAAGAGCAGTTACTTGCAGATTATGAACTAAGTCGATGTCTTGTTGATATAAGGGACTGGATAATTAAGGCTGGAATAACACCATGAATAGCAGATTGGTATCATGTCACGTCCAATTTTCTTTCTTCAAGTATACTTGATTCAATAATTGCAGAGTTTGGTACTGTTTTGAAGTGAAGTCGCATTTTTATTCGTAATTACCATTCCAAGCGGCACTCGTCATAGCTCAAAAAATACCCAACAATGGCCTTGTAATGGTTAGTGATATCGCAAGATCGATGAACTATTCATGTTGTGGAGACAGCTGAAGTGCAATTCGTTATAGTTTGTAGCGGAATCTGCGAACCATTTCCGTGTTCTTTATAGTTTCTAAAGAGACGGTTGTTCAGCGTTGGTGGAGAGTGAAAGCAATATTTGGTAGTATTGACTAAGTCAGTGTATCCAGTGTACTATCAACATGGTTTAATGATGCATATCGATTCAAACGTCATTAAGCTTTGACCAATTACCCTATGGACTCTAACTCAAAAGATTGTGCAAAGATTGTTTCCATACTGGACCTCATTCCCCAGTAAGAGATTTAGATATACAATGCTTTTTTTCAACGTGAATGTTGTTTTATTTCTATTTTGGCCTTTAACTGAATTGTAATGTATTTTACAAGGTTCATTTCTTTAAATATATTCTGATCGCAATTTTCATATCGTCACTGACTCCCATTGTTAATGGTGTGGTTTAGTTGCCTTGAATTATTACCGAACAATTGATCATCGCTATTCCTTCCCATTCTTTCAGAGCAAACCACAAAACAAAGACCAACTACAGTCTAAAACTAAAAGAAGGATTTCACACACAGTTTTTTTTACAATAGCCATGTTTCGTCATTAATTAGAGACATAAGTGTATACATTATTCACACTGATTCTTCAAAGCCAGCTTAAATATCTTTATACATACGTTAATTTATCATCCTTATATAAACTACACTTTCATGCTGACAAATAAAAGGTGTGTTTTATGTTTTGTTGTGTTACTTCTAATCTGGCATTGAAATTTTAGATCACTGTTTTTCCTTGTTTGGTTTTGGACAGGCGAATATGACGTTTAGCAAGATTGTTCAAGCAACCGAAACGCGCCGTGGGCAACTTTAAGCCAAGTCGTCTCAGTCGTCTTGAGTTTAATTGCCGTTTGTAATGACGAACATCTTACAACAATCTTTAGCCGTACAACTTCCCAATTTTTTAAAATATTATGAAGGGATTCAGACGGAAGTTTGATAGCGGCGCTTTCGCGGCTATAAAAACCAAAGCTGCTTTCCTTTACTTTCTTGCATTTATTTCACTGTGACACTCTATAATAATCAACGCTTCATCTTTGAGTTCAATATGAAATAAAGCCAAGAAAAAGCAGAGTTTTCAGTTTCTTAAGAACACATCCGACTGAGTCTTCGCTAACGTGAACGAATTTAATCTAAATGCTGCTGATCACAAATAACGGATGGCCGTATATGTCACAAACCACTTAACACATATACATATGTCGCTAGTCTGGGCTTACCTTCGCTCACATTCGTTTACTGTTGCCTTGTGGCATAGGCAAGAAAGTTTCCGCACTAGAGAGCTTCTTCAAAGTATTTGTAACTACAATTACGAATTTGCTTCCTTTAATCCCTGTCCATTATTACAGTTATTTGTACTCAATTTTGTATTCAATCTATTTGTGAGGACTCCAGCCACCTTACAAGTCCAAAATCTTTTATTTGCGTCAGTACTTTACAAATGCGCTGTTAGCTCCCATTGAAGCAAGTTCGGCAGGCACATTTCTTGGCCACTGAATAGCGTATCACTTTCAATTCTCCTTCACATAAAACTCTCTTTTCTTCGATGGTAGATTCGATGGGTGCACAGCACGAGCAACTTGAAGCAAATCCATTTCCATAGCTGAAAGGTCTTGCCGAAGACAAACATCTGCCGCGACAACCAAAAGTTCGAATTGAAAACATGCAATTTTTTCTCTCCCTGGTGAGAGTTCCAGGTCGCACTTGGCACTCCGTCTTCCAGTAGCGGTCTGTTCTCCTTTGTTTCGCTGTGATAGAGGTGAGTAGCAACATGCCAACCACGAACTTTGAAATGGAGAGCATCATTTTACGCAGCCTGCGTAAAAAGAAATGGCTTTGAGTTAGAATTGAACGGTCACACCATTCTGCGGTTTCCCTCATACTGTAATAGGCGGATCACTGCATACAAGAGCTGCAAAATGACGGCTTCTTCAGAACGGTCAAAAAGAAAGATAAGGGTCCCTCTACAAGAGGACCTGGAGTTTCAGAGTAGCTTTGTTATATTAATATACGAAGTATTCCTCGGTGTAAAAGCAAACAGGGAAATGTCTTTAATGATAGATCAAGACTTAAAATGCACGATTGGAAAACCAGAAACTCGAATTTATGCGCACGCGGCAAAGGTCGAAGGAAAGAGAGACCTGTTTTGTTTACAACATCAGGAGTCAAAAACCTTCTTTACTAATGGAGATGTTTTGCTGTTGCTGAACGAAGTTGAATTTACTAGCAAGGCTGTTTCACTAACCCACCTGCGAAACAGAGGACCCAAGTAGAGTATGACTCGCGTTACGCCAAACGTCTGTAATATCTTTTTGCAAATCGCTTTAAATGTGTTTTGTTTCTGAATGGCACTTAGACGAGGCGACAGGCTTACTACTTCTACCGATTGTGAATTGTTTGCTTATCAATAATTACCAATACAAAATGAGAACAAAGATCCTCTGTGTGCAATGGCCACTGGCATCTCACAGTTTGACATCTGAACTCAGTGCCTTATACGGCGTTGTCTAATTACCCCACTTAAAGTACCAATTGCTTGCCAATTCACTGATTGTAAACCTGATAACTGCGTGCAGCGAGCGTCCTTTCGCGTACTTTGAAATAAATCAACATTCTCTTGCAAGCCGGAGAAAGTGTGTTTATTTCAGCAGAAAATTACAAAAACCTTTATTGCTGTCTATGACGCCGGACAACTCCTGATCTGATTGTTAACGTGTTCAAGATATAGTTCTTTTGGTGTATCTTGCATTCTTAGTCAAAGCATGCGTAAGGTCAGTAATCTACAATGCAAACTAACTCCCCAAACACTTAATCCGAATGAATGCCCACAAAGAAAAGGCAAGACTGAACACAAAAAGTGGGTATCTCGTAAAACGTTGATTTGACAAATTACTGAGACCTTTCAAGGAAGATGTAGGTATTCTATTTTCTCAAATTCAGTTGTTCTAGTTGTGGTGTGGTCCCTTAAAACACTGTTCAGATTAAAGATCGAAGACAGAGTTAGGTGTCTTGTACAAAGCAACGCTTATTGTAGCCTAGAACATAAGTTAACAAACCTCCTTCCAAATCAGTGGATGGTCTAAAAGGATTTAGATCACGGAAGTAACAGTCTAAAGAGAATTGGTGGCATGATTAGGAAGGCGAAGTCAACGTTAATATGAGTGTGTTGCAGCCCAAAGCAGTGTTCCGTGGCACGATTTTAAGGCCGGGGCCCATGTTTATTTATACTTTCAGAAGCGGCCGAAGTTATGCACATAAATTTTTGAAGATGCAATTAATACATTTCCAGAACAGTTTTCGGGGCCTAATCTGCCAGGACAAAATACGCTTGTCGTAATGGCTTGTAAGGTGACTTGAATTCTAAAACGTTGACAAGGAATCTAATTCCTCTCAATGCGTAATTCGTATGTAATCTTTGTTATGATTACAGTTAAGGCTGTCAGAAAAGCATGTAGAAAACGGAAGCGGAAACATATTGGTGTACGTGACCAGTAAACTAAGAACCAGTGCATGGGTATCACGGTAATTCCCGGCATGCAACCTCAAAAATGCTCTGGACCTAGTGTGTGCATTCCTGCATACTTTACTGGATCTTGTTAGAAGTTTCCAGAATTATAATGTCTTTATTGTTAACCAGTTATTTCCCCAGAACAGGGGAGCTCTTGGAATTCACACTTAGTGCTTTACATTCGTGAACACGTGACCCTTTTGCTCGTGTTTGATCTCAACTTTTTCTGAATGTTCTGTCTCGGTGTTGCTCTCGAACCAAATTATACGGTGGTATTCCAGTGGCGATTTTTATGACTTGGCTATCTACTGTTAAGGGGTCATCCCTTGTGGTATGGGTTTGGGCTTGTTCCATTTAGAAAACGATTGGTTCTTCGCCACAAGTACCATAGAGCCATTTATTGAGGGGTAAGCAATCTGCTTTCTCCCATGATGTTTTGTAACGCTTGCGTCAGGTTCATCACGTTTGACAGTACTGTCTTGTACAAATTTACGCTTCAAATTTTGTTGAAATGAATCAATTAAGCTAAATTAAACAAATTATAGGGCTACTACATTTCAAGATCAATTTGCCATTTTGTAGATCACTTGTGAGTTAAAGAGTGTCGAAACTAAGATTTTGCTCAGCGTTGCTGTTCGAAGACTATTTCTGTAGACTGAAATTTAAAAGATGAGCTGCATCCCAACAAAACACGAGGGTATAAAGCTGGGTTACTTGAGAAACAAACAGGAAGCGACGTCTCAGTGCCAAAGAGTACATTCTGGAAGGACTAATGGCCTTTGAGAAAGGAAAGCTTATCGCATATCTTTTCTTGCAAAGCAATTGTCATTTCGAATGAAGTCAGATCATGTATTTTAGCTTTGTACACTGGGGGATGTATCTTTTGCTGCAGTGATTAACTATATCTTTTTTGGCGAGAAAGGTTAAAGTGAAGCTAAAGCCGCCGGTAAGACTCAGGACAAAGAACTAGCTCTCTTTCCATTGTTATTGCGATTTAAAATGGCGATCTTCCTAAGACATCGAGGAAGCCTCGAGGGAATTGTGACGTCAATTAAGCAGTAAATACAATTAGTCTCTTCTTCTTTCTTTTCAGCTAAAGTTTCATGTTTAGAGTGATAATGATTAGTTAAAATTGTTCAAGTTCTAGTTCTTGTTCTAGTTCTACCTAGATCAGGCGTCGACCCAAACTGGTCTCTTAGAACCTATGGTTTACCTAATATTGACTTCTGTGTGCTGTTCTGACATCATAGTTTATGATTTGTATTCTTTGTTGGGTATAACCTAATTGCTAATGGCTTGCATTTTCGGTGGTGCAACAGTTGGGTTAAAGGAAATGCAATTGTTATTTGTTAGGGTCAAGATGGAGTACACCCCTATAATTTGTAAATACCTGTGTTGCCATAAAATGCCAGTTGCCGAGAAAAAAAATAGTTATTCTGCCCGAGGAGTTGTAAACGAGAGTCTATTCCTTTCACATGGTACTTTATAAAGTAAAGCCAAGAAATGTAACGACTACCAAGTAAACTGATTGTTTGACCATATTATCGGTCTGACTAATTTTTCGCACTGTGAAGCCTCGGATAAGAACATTAACTAAGCAATGGACTACTCTGTTATTATTTGTTTTGGTACGCCTTACACCATGAATTAAAGCTATGTCATTAAATGATAGTAACACGTAGAAAGGAAAAATACTTACGACAAAAAAAAAGCACCGATGGCTTTAAAGGAAAGTCCGCTTCTTTGCATTTGCTTAGGTGATTGGTGCAAAACGTGACCAAAACGTAATATGATTGACGCAGTCAATGTGGACAGCTAATCATGGAATAGGTACAATATTTCGCCTTTATACCTTACATAAATGCCAATGAAGCCGTGGAAATTACGCCAAAATACAATACGTTACAGACGAGTCATCAATTTTTTACTTTGTGGCCCAAACTAAGTCAAGAAAAATTGCAATATCTGTTACAAAAGATGACGCTGATACTTGCTCAAATCGGGGGGTACGCCGGGGGAGGGGGGGGGGTACTACAGTCTCTAGAAGAAAGGTCTGCAAGAAACAAGAAACGACCCACGGTCCAGTTCTTCTCGAATCAATTTCTGTGTCTTTGAACTGTCCAAAACTATCGCATTCCTTCTTCTTCTTCTGACAACAAAGTGAAAGAAATGCGGTCACTTCGGAATTATCAGGAGATCGAGGGTCTAACGAGTTTCTACTGCGTGCTCTGTTATTCCTTAAACGAAAAGAGAAAAATCATCACAATGAAAAGAACGCTGCCACGTCCAGCACTTATTTAACAGACGGAGAAGAAAATTGATTTCTGCAACCTCCAATAGCATTTCAAATTGAGTTTAAATTCAGCATGAGTTTAACTGTTATGGATATCAGTGTTAAAAGGGTCAAACGGTAGATAATTTGCAAACGATTGGCTGAGTCAGCGCGGAATGCATAGACGTCTGTTACTACGAAAAGCCATCAATTGAGGATCAATTGAAATGACACTTAAGATAAAATTCTCAGGCAGTTAGCATTTTTTGAAGCTTTTCAGAAACAAGTATACGAGAAACTTGTGACTACCTTAAATAAATCGAAGTAACATAAAAGCGGACCTAATGTTGGCCATTATACGCTGTTCGGTACGTTCATTTTTAATTAAAACTCTTTAAAATTGTCCAGGCTCGGCCGATCGAGATTTTTCCGGAATGAACATTTCAAGGGACCCACTGGATGATGTCTTAAGAATCCTCTTAGGAGAGAGATCATAGGGAAATGCGCTTCAAACGTTCGTTGTATACTTGTAGTTTTCGTGGGCACCGAAAATGGCAAGGCAGTTTATTCGTGAAGGCAATAACATTTTCTGAGGAATAAACTCTGTCGTTTAACACTTACCTCAACTGTTGCCTGGTCAGCTGAGAAAAACGACCCAATCAAACTAATTTAATCCCTTTTTTAATACACTCTTTTTTTTTATGAGAACCTTTTTTATAAGAACGTTGAAGATTAACCCAAATTTTAAGAATATGCTTAGAACAGAACCCAGGTTGAGAGTCAGTTAAGAACATCTTTATTTTGCTCATTTATTTTCTCCAATAAGTAGTATACTATGTACACATGAACTTTTCTGCGTTTTCACGGCAAACTCTGGTGACTTTATGTTGCGTTGTGAACCTCTATGTTCAATGCTCTTTATAAAGCTAAACTTTGTTTACCAGCAGTTGGTTGGCGCAACATCGTACGTGTTTACACCATGTAATTTAAGAACACCTTAGGAACGTTTTCAGGCTCAAATCGAGAAAAAGATGAGAACGTCGAGCCTGAACTCCAAAATCAGACGTTTTTTTTTAAAAAAAAAGAGTGCACGTAATCATCAAGACGGTCTCTAAGATGATAGAAAAACAAAAAACATTTTCATTCTCTGGGTCTTGCTTCAATTTCTTTGTTGTGTGCCCCCGATATCGCATCTTAAACGGCGAAATGATTTCTCCTTCAACCCTAAACAAAGCTAGAATGTACGCAGTTGGTAATGACAGGTTTTCTTACCTACTGAACTTCCTCGTCAGTCCTTTTTTTTTTGCGAAGGAAACGTTACTGCAATGAACTTCGACGTCCGTTCTTGTTAGAAGTATAAATCATTTCGCATTTCAGGCAACAATATCAGCCAGTGACGACGAAAGCAAGTCCAATATATTGTGGAGATCCCTCACATAACTTTTGGTATGGTGCAATTACACTACTACGTTGGAAAAATAGACCACTTCGATATGGGGGTATACAAGTTGCACTTGATTCAGAATTGGTATGATATGTAAAAAAATTGACATTTGTTTGTATAGGTGAGCCATTTTGTCATTATTTTTAAATATCTTGCTTCCTTGTTGTGTTCCTTGATCAATGAGCATCGCCGACGAACCCAGACCACCTTTGATTTAAGACTCATTGCGTGCTTTCCCTGTAATACATAATTTCTATGAGTCTCCTTGTGCGTGCGTCAGTGAACGAAAACATTGTTTTTGCAGACTCATTTAAAGTAAGCTAAACGTCAGACTGCTGAATCACAAATTCTTCTAGTCTAGAGTCGTCGCCTTCAGTCACACTTAAGGTTATCAATCAATGAATTTAAGTCATTTACATTAAGAGCTTTTAATGCAAAACCTGCATACCAAGCAGTCAAAAGCTACTTTGGTATGAAATTCTAGAGACTTCTTCGTAGATGCTTGATTGCTTCAGGCTGGTTTAGAAGTAATTTCTCACTTTGAATATTTGTGGTTAATACAAAAAATTCGCAATGCCGAATTGTTAGAATTAAAGAAGTGAACACTACCTATTTACCTGACTGTCTTTTAGAAAGAGAAATATTTCTCTTTTCGTGGAGCGTTTTGCATGTCGCAGCTGAGTCGTTTCTGATAAAAATGAGACTATGCCAGGCTCAACTTCTGTAACTTGTTCGCTATTAGGGTAGCCATGCATTTGTGTGCAATCTATCGGATCGCTGATTTTCACGTTTCTATGCATGCTATCGTTGAGCCGACCATTTATTACTTTTTGTTGGCAATCTTTTAAAATAGAATTATTTCCGTCGGATTCGCTTTTCAACGGAAAGGCGTTACGTGTTGTTCGTTCAGTGATAAGGCTGACGTCCTGAGATCGTATCGACTGTTGGATACTGAGAAGCGTTGAAAAATAACAGTGAGTGATGTTCCCTGATATGTTTCGCTGGTGTGGTTGACCTGAACATGCCAAATGAATTTTCTGAAGTCTCATATAAGGTGTCTGTTTTTTCAAGTGGGATGACAACAAACGGGATGTTCTTCAATAGTAAATGCCTACGATTTCTACCCACATAACGCCTTACCTATGGCTCTGGACAGTCAGGGAACTACAGCGTATTCACTCAGGGTCTAACAGCACTGCAGTCAGCACCATTTGAAGTGGTTCGATCAAGACGATCCTTTGGCGGTCAGTAATACTTCTTTCTGTTGTCGTGATATGCGTTCCTCCTATTTAACACACAAGAGACGATGATTAGGGTGGTTTTGACAGGTTTTTAGTTCTTGAACCCTGACTGATTGAAAGAGATGAGTACCAAGACCCAATTACTTTGAATTTATTATGACAGTCACAAGTAGCTGGCGCATTCCGTGTCGTCAAGAATGACGATACTGAAAAAAGATTGCATCGTTTTCTTGGTGGAAATACGTGTTTCGTATCTCTTGTTCAGGCATTTTCGTCGTTCAAACGTATCTGCATTCGAAATAAGGTGAATCGTTATCAACGTATTAGTGGAAACCGAGAGCTTTTCCTCCAAGTCAGTTTACATGTTATCTGTATCTTTGTAACATAAATGCATGGGTGTGTCATTCCATGACGTTGTTTAACACGTCTACTTCTTGTACGTTTCCTCCAAGAAGGGATATTAGCTAAGTCGAAACCATGCAGAGATACTTTGATTTACGACCGACTGAAATTTTGGTCATGCATAACGAAAGGTCGTTTAGACCCATTAGTGCTCCAGACATCAAACAAAGTTGGAAGTGAACGTTTCCGCTCAGTAAGTCAATTTCGGACACCTACGAAGTAAAATATTTCTCAGTATAAACGCGATCCTCGTAGCCTTTATAGTAGCTTCGAAAGCTGGAAAATGTTTTAACGGAGAGTCATATACTGGCCCCCTCTGATACCCACTATTGCGCTACTGATTGCTTTTAGGACCACTACAAAATGGATAAGCCATTCTTGATATCGACTTAAGTTATGGTTCATGCGAAGCAATAGATTCAACATCGTACGGAATAAAACTGAGCGTCTTCGGTACCTATTCTATTAACCCAACAAAGAGAATTTTTAAGAAGTAGATTGCTGCTGTCATCGGCAGAATGATGAAGTAATAGTCTGTGACGCTGTTATGGTTCACATGAAACATGAACCCACCTTTCTCAGGTTGATTGCATCAAAAGATTTCAGTTCTTTCATAGTTAATGCACATCTGTGATTCCAAACTGAGTAGCACGATTAATCTTTACAGTCTAGCTAACCATACCAACCCCATCACCTACAGTTTAGGGAGATAAATGTTGTAGCGTTGCTTCGCTGTCCCAAAAAAAAAAAAGAAAAAAAAAAGAAAGAAAAAAAGCGTGTAGACACCTAAGTTCCGCGACTGGTGCAGAGATGAATTAATTGGAGGCCGTTTGACTGATGACTTTCGATTAGTTTATTACCTAAGGGTACGATTCAAGTAGACCAGAAGACGGTGATTACATCCAGTTTTGACTGACAGGTGCTTTTTCAACTGTGAATGACGGGTAAGAATGTCACACCCACTGAGGTAATAACACGAGAATTATAAGCGAAGGCAGTCTTGCTTCTATGGAAAGTTATTCTTGAGTAAAATGTTTTAAATTAAAATCTTAATTCGAGAGCATATGCGTTTTGCAGTCTTTTGGACTGGAATATTGCCCAGTGTAGGAGATAACTTTGAGATAACAGGCCAAATCATTCGAAAGCCTGTGATTAGTAACTGGCACACGTAGAACGTATTACCGAGTGCCACAGCATCGAAATCAGTGTATAGAATGTAGCTTTGGACATATTTGGGAATTACTTGGTCATGTTATGTACTTGTGACAGGAGCTCACAGGTCGTGAAACTGTCCTGAAAATTCTAGGTCAATTTTTTTCCCTTACGACTTCACCTCAAAATAATAACGTTCGTTATCAAGCAACAGTGACACAACGACTATATCTGTGGCGTTCCAAACTGCATCTCACCTCGCTTAGAAATTTTCCATGAACAGCTTTTCCCTGGTTTAACCTCCGTTGACGTTGTGATGATTGGACAACTTTCTTGATCGAGTCAACGCGATTCGAATGAAGAAAACTGGAAACCTCACCGAGAGCGCGTCCTCTAGGCTGTACCTGCTAACTTAACTTTGGTAACCAAGTCAAATCGGTGCGTTTCTTATTCTAGTTATCGCCATTGGTAAACACTTAAAACCAATATGGCACTGAATACTAGGCTTCCAATACTCTTGCCATGTATCTAATTCTGACAGAAACAACAATCCGAGCCTCAGAATTTATTTTAAGCGCGCTTCTGTCGCTTTTAGCCAAGGCTACATTTAAGTCGTTTGTTGGCAGGTTGAGAACTGAAAGCTTCGCGAAAAATCTGCCGGCTGATATCGTTTTCCTCAAGGCCGTTTTGCGTGAGGTGTTGTTTGCGCTAATTACACACTTAAGGAAGTGACTGTTATACTCTAGAATGGGGTTGGACACACTCCTTGAGCCTTCAGATCGAGTGGGGGATAGTAATGACTTAGTAGATATAGTTAACTCTACGCATTGGTATACCACTACTGTGACTATATTGCCCTTAATTAAAATGGAAGCTATGAAACCCAGCACGAACTCCTACATTTTTGGTCCCTCTGAAATTTAGAGGAAACTTTACTTGGCTAAGTTTAGTGGCTGTTTTTTGTTCATTCACCTGTAATATCAGACATCGTGCCTGGTTCACTGCGTGCTGCCAATTGACTAAGAAAGTACAAAGGTTCCCTTGCAGCGACCAAGATTGATTCTAGTGGGCAATAGCAATGGACAACTGGCTCTTTACTCATCGCAGTAACCTGGACACAAGGCATGCTTCCTTAAACAGTTATTCTACATGATTGCTACACTTAACAAAAAAGATTCAGATGAAAGGGTTAAAAAGACTTAGTTAACTCAAGTCCTAGTGTAATGGGCCTCACATAAACTGTTACCTGACCATAGGTATGCGGGCTTGTCAGGTTTCGCTAGTTCGTCTATTCCTAGTTTTACACAGTATCGTTGTAGCTTGGCTGCAGAAGCCAATTTTAATGGTTACTTTCTTACGTTCGCATGGGTCGCCGCTCTGTACATTTCTTTGCCTGCCTACGCCAATTAAACAGTCAAAGAACTGTTGATCATCAAACATTTTGCTACTGTTGTTCAAATGTTGAGGGGGTATCTGCCGCGATACTGTCCAAAACACCGTATTCCGTTCAACAGCTCATTTCAGAAGTTTCAAAGTGGGATCTTGCCGTACTGGTTTACCTGACCAGACAACTTAAGTGGTGTCTCCATGGTTTGGCAAGGAGTGGATCTCACCAAACCGAGTCCCCAGCATCTACTCGGAAAAACCCTCCATACATTCTGTGCGCCCTATCTGATCCAGGTCATCTTGTCTGCATTGGAGGACCCGGCTTGCCCTCTACACCAACAATAACTTTATGTATCCACGACAAGATCATCAGGCAAATATGAATTAATACAACAGAAGTTGGACCATCTCAATGCGATAACACACTCTCTTTAAGAAACTTGAAAACTATTGCTTCCTCGCTAGTCTTGCTTGAACCCTCTCTTGCCCAAGCAGGTGGTTATAGAGGGAGCCCTTAGCAACAAGGACGGCAGCGTCATAAAACAACGGGTTAATGAGCAAAAACCGTGAATCGTTCTGCCTGTGCGTTTTACATTTTGGTACATTGGTTTGTCGTCCTCGACAAAACAACAAAGTAAAATGACCAAATTTGACTCGGCTTTGTTGAGTACGCGAGCACATGACGGTAAATTCCTTACAGTGATTTATTCCCTTAGGTCGCCAGCATTTTTTAAGTTACTGAAAAATTGGAATAATACTGAAAGAGTTGCAAAACCAAGAAGCTATATTTTGGATGATCGTTTCGTTGCCACCGTCTTTGGTAAAGTTCTCTATTTACTTTGGCTCAAATGCTTTGTTTCGTGAGGTCAGTTTACGCACCCGCCAGTGACTCAGTTATTCGTGTTTTGCGCCAACAACCATATTTCCATTTTACCATCAACGTTGCTTTCGCTAGTCAAACTCGGGCAAATTTAGTCTGACACGCTACTGCAAAGTAAACGCCTTTGAAAAGGTCTTTTCACAGAGAAATTAAGTAACAATTGAATTGCTACTGATGAGATGAAACTGAACCGGTGGTACTACTGGCGGAATACCATGGCGTGGAGTATAAATATTTCATCCGTGATTTTGGCGTCTGAAATTAAGAAAGACGCTGACGAGGTCTAACCTTACGCATGTTATGTGATTTCAAAATTCTCGAAGGTATCCACAAACAACTTTACAAGACCTTCTTAATGTCTATTGTGTCTGAAACAGAAAAGAAAGACGAATACAATCCTCTGCGGACTTACAAAATTACTTTGTTAATGAAGCATAGCGCTCTGTTGTCAAAGCAGACGTCATCTTAAAAGGGTTTTCTTTCACGATCGATAACTTCAAGGCATTGTTAAGACCAACAACTATGTAAGTTAAATATTAGAGGCGATATGAACGTTATATTACCAGATCATCAATTCGCGGTTGACCAATCGCTTAAAGTCTTCCACCTGAACTCATCTCTTCACGAAATGGAAAACTGTTTTCTGATCGCAACAACTCTATGATTTAAGTACTTCCCTTGGGCAAAGGTTAGAAAAGTGTGCTGCTCAACTCGACTAATTTGCCTAAAAGCTTGATGCTGTTATCGGTTACTTGAGCTGAAGCATGTAATTATCAAGTGACGTTGAAACACACGTTGTATAAGTCCACGTATTTTTTTTAGAATAAAACCCTTCCATTTCAGTTGGCCTATTAACTTAATTCAAAATACAGTCAAAGAAAATTTTAGCAAGGAAGACCTTAATGTAGTACAGCTGGAGATTTAAAGTGAAAAAATCAGGATTGATGAGAACTTGATGTCGTGATATTTATATTCACCCTCGTATAATGAACACAATTCATGAAAGAGTAATCACGCTTACCTTGAGAAAAATGCTGCTCTTTAGAGTGGCTTCTAGACGGTTAGCGAAAATCCAAACAAAGCTAAGTCTTTTGAACGGTGTGGTAACGATTATTCCAATCCGGCGGCAAAATATCAAATGATTTCTTCAAAGCAGTTTATTTCGACCCAAACAAAGAACTCATTATAAGACTGTAGAAACTAAGCACTAATTGCCAGTGTGACGCGGTATTGTTTAAATTCAGTTTTAAGACAAAGCGCATTTGACCGTGTTTGCTTCATAGCCTCGGGCTGTCCTGACCATGATTCTAAACATGATATCCTTTGCTGAAAAGCTGTTTATAGTTCAACGGAATATTACAATAAAATAGCTTTAATATAGAAGATCTCTTTAATCTTGTTATTTGTTGTGTTGTGCCGCTTTGTTTTTTTCCTGTTGTTTTTAGTCATAAAATTTGTTTATAGTTTTTACACTTTGAGAACAGTTTGCGTCGTTTGCAGTCATGAATATACTGTAATGATCGCTAATGGGTTACCACCTCGAAGCTCGTTATTTGAGGGTGGTTGGCAAACCAGAAGCGATTAATCTAGGTGGTCAAAACAGCTGGAAACAAGACAACTTTATTTGGTCATGGTGGCCTATTCAGCAACAAGGCTGGTATATCAAGAGGGACCCTGCATAAACTAATCAGAACCCTATAGAAATATGGTAACGCGGCGTCAAGGTTACGAGAAAAGCACGACTTCTTTTCGTTTTGTTTTTGATGAGAAAGCGGTTCAACGTGATGTGAAGGTTGCAAAGCAAAACCAAACTCAAATTCTTTGAATACTGGGTTCAAAAAATTCGTATTGTAACTAAAACTGTAATATTGTTGAGCTCTTCTGTCTCTTCTGCCTCTACCATCACAATTCCCTGTTTGCAAATTAATGGTGAATGCAATATGCCTTACTGATTTCAGCGAATGTTTTGGTGCAAATGTTAGTTCTGCCATAGTACGAGGCATACAGTCAACCAGAATGAAGCAAAGATTTCCCAGGAAAAGCCCTCTGATTTATGAAAAAGAAACTAAAGCGTAAATTTAATAATATCAGTAGTTTTAAGGAGAAACTGTTTTTAAAGAAAAGTGAGATAAATATAGTTGATTTCAATAAAAGTAAAATGGTGATTTAAGTGATTCCTGAACTGGTAAATTATTGGTCGGGTATTGAGATTAAATACGTATTAATAAAAATTTTAAATCAAAGTAATTTGCCTTTTACTCTTTTTGTTGTTCATAGCGTAGCCATGGCTGTAAACTTAAAAAATTCAGATCTCGTATAAACTACCTTCGTTTGGTGGCTTTAGCTTAGAATGTTGCACTTGAGTACCCTTATCGACAAGTGTTGCAGAAGCAAAGTTATAATTTGTGTACTGTTTGAATTTGAATGGTGGCGGATTGATTAATTGCTTATAAAGAAAACAGGTCTATTGATTGTTATTCAGTTTTTCTTGCTATTTTGTCGTTTATGTCTTTGTAATAATAATGCCGTTTTTCTTAAATACTTTGCTCATCTTTCCCCAGTCATGCCGTACCTTTTCATATTGTACTAAACAAATGCCAGTTAAAGATTTGTTAAAAACTCGACCATCTTAAATCCACCTGAACTCAGCGAACTGGACTGAGTTCTTTTGATAGACATTTGAAATATATCAAAGCGGGTCTAATCTCCCACAAGGTGCCGGACGTGAAACACACAAACACGAAACCACAGTGACATAAAAAGGTCCAATCATAGCGCCAAGTAAGGGATGTCCGCATTAAGAATGGCATTAATACTTAAGAATATATATACGGCGTATAGCTCACATAACCTCTCATTGATTCGGTCGGCATTCGTAGGCAATATTGTTAGTCATCTCAAATGTAAAGACAATCCATCTAGAAATGTGTACTAGGTCATTCAAATATCATCAGAATCGTGAAGTGATATTGAGACGCATCGCACAAACTGAATTCTGTAAATAAAATTTCTCGGAAGAGTTCACAGAATTGATACGTTTTTACAAATGATTGGCATAAATATCTTAAAGAGTGGGGTAGGTTAAAAAGGTTAACATAAATGAGGACGTAAGCTCTGTCCATGAACAAAGAAACATGAACGTATGAAAATTCCATCGTAAAGAAATCTTTTCAGCAGTTTCTAGCCTTGAATTTCGGTTGGGTCTCGTTATCGTAGCCTCCATAGCAAACGTTAAAGGTCTGTGTAGTTCATTATGATTCATATCTATTTAGTTACAAGTTTTTAACCGCATTCTCTCAGAAAAAGCTTTGCGAAACGTTTGTCTTGTCTTCAGTGTCCAATCAGTGTTCTAATTATGTCGGAGATAAGACGTGGTCAGGACGGAGTCAGTAGCCTGAATTCGAGTGGTGATTACACAAAAAATGGACACAACGAAAGAGCTACCGCCAGAGGACAGTTTAAATTAAAAAAGCCAAGTACCAACTACAGCACCGATTATATGTCTTATTTTGATATTGTAAGATCGCAAACGGAAAACAGTATCAAAGCGCTTTCACTTGAAGTTCACCACTGATCCACGGCTCCAGTTGTCACAAAGTTCCCTTCGTATTTCGTTTTTGGGAAGATCATGTGAATGAATAACTTGTCATGCGTAAAAAAAGGGAGTTAGATTGATATAAGTAATGCTTAATATGCGAGGTTGTGCTCATAATGCTCCGTCTAGTGAAACACTTACTTCGATACCGCAGCTTCAATTCTGTCGTAGATTACCCGGCTCACGTGTTCACTGGCAACGTTTGAAACCTCAGAGTTTATTTTTGAAAGAAAAAAAAGGTACTTTACATAGACGTCAAGATATGGATGCTAGGAAAGTTGTCAGTGTGGTTACCAGTGTTCCTAACTTCGAAGCAACAAGTACACAGGATGTAAGTTTAAACTGGAGCAACTACGTTTTAGGAGACTCCAATCCTTGATTAGCATCGTAGTATGACAAAAGCAATTTGCAGGAAAAAGGTTTCGAAAAACCATGAATCAAATGGACACGTAACTGATCGCTAAAGAAACAGACTCACCTGTAATGGACTGACGAGGTCTAGTCACCGTATACACCGGTAGTTGAATATCAAACAACTTTACATGACTGAGTAGCTTGTGTAAGATATTTCACGCTTCGGTCGTTCAAATTGTAGTCAGAAAGTCTAAGAGATTTTAGAGGCCAAACCTGACGTCATCGTTTTAACCTCTTTTAGCTACGCCTCGCCAAGTTTTCAGAATATTATGTTTTGTTGTTGATCTCTGCTTTGCCTTTTGTGAAACAGTAAAGGCGTTGTATCTGTTAGTTAAACACTAATTATATGATTCTGCGAACACGTTAATGCCGTTCTCTTTTGACTGCAAACCGAAGATGATAATCTAGTAATTATCGATGAGCATAGAAATGAATTTGGGATCACTATAAAACACATGAATACGAAATGAAATGTTTGGCTGAGTCAGCGTTATGGAGTGCGATCGTAAATGTTAACCGTAGTACTGCATTTAAGCAATACTGTACAGCATTTTCTATGGGTTTCCCAGCGTAATAAACCCACGCGGGATGCATGTTGGGAGAACACGAAAATAGCTTATGAATAACGAGCCGGAGGCGAGAGTTAAACAAGCTTTTCGAGTGTTCTCCCAGCATCCCAAGTGGATTTAATACGCCAGGAAACCTTCAGGAAATGTAGTATATATATAGTGGTAACAGGGAGTTCCAAGAGAAAGTATGAGATTACCGGTACAATGAACCATAGGTTTTTGCCAATCAGAACTCGCTATGTTTAAACTATGTTGACGTACTACAGGCAGTGTAGTGACAAATGTTGCTCTTTTCTTTAATTACAGCTTGAGTACAAAAGTCCAACTGTCTTGAGGCCTTACAAAATTAATGCGGGATGGGGCGATTTGGCCGGGCTTACTTGGTACATTTTTCATAGTAGTAGTTTGGGTCACTGAGTTCATTTATACCAAGTTAAAAATATAATGAAACACAAAAAGTCGTTTTCATTAGAGGAAAGAGTTCTTCGGTCTGTTCGGTGATGCAGAATATCCTTACCACGAACAACTAGCCCCTCCTCTGGGATTTAAAATTCTATTTTCTTGAAATAATGTTTTCTTCTTCCAGCTGCTTAAAATGTTGACAAGCTAAAGACAGTTAATTTGAGTTAACTTATAATAAATGTGAGTTTCTACCCAGCCACTGAAGTAACGGATACGATAAGGTTTGCTCATTTAGTGCACGAGATGTTTTTCACCTCTACAAAGTCAACTTGTTATTTAGTAAAAAAAGTCCTCAAGCCCAGTAGATGAATGGGTATAGACCATTACCACCTACTAGTATCGATTACTTTTCAAAAGTATCCCAGATGTGATATCGATTACTTTGGTGTGCGTTTGGCCGCCCATATATGCTGACACCATGCTAAATTAGTTGTTCTTCATGTGTGGTGAATGAAGTGATACCCAATTAGCTATTTGCCTAACTACGTATAATCAATCAGTGTCTATCATTAATCGATTAGTCAAAAGCATATTACATAGTAATGAGCTTTACCATTTCTCGTTAGATATATAGTTGCCAATATTTACTTAGGTAATGCCTCAAAAACCCTCAAGCGGCATCCTACTTTTTAATAAAAAATCAATTTTCAATTGGAAAAGAAGGAAAACGCTTAAGCCAGCAGGTGATATCTGGATACTATGTTTTTTCTTCTTTTGAATGTCAAAATTGAGAAAAAACCTGTATATATGTATTTTAAACCTCCTTGCGTTCAGATGGTGATCCTTGTCAAAGCCACACAGCAGGATTTACTGTCATTAAAGAACACTAAGAATAATACATAAGTAAACCATCAAGACAATTACTACTCATAATTAAAATGCGTTGCATGGTTCATAAACATTTGCCACACGGGAAAAATTAAATTAAATTATTTTTGTGAACGGTTTGTTTTAAGCACGCTATATGTATTTTGTTCCAGCCGAGTCAGTGAAAGCCGTTAACTTCTATTCTTTTTGTAAGGAAACAAATCTTGTGAAGTTTGGATACCCTCCAACTGATTGATCACTTGGAACGTTTCTGTGTTGTTGCTTGTTTTTAACTGTTACTTTGCCGAAAGAATTTTACTATTTCCAAGTTTGCGCTCCAAGACAAGACAAGAAAGGTTAACCACCATGTCACTGCGTTCCCACGGAAGGCAATACTATCAATAAACGTGATTGTTTAGTTGCCCTGTGGGAATCGTTGAAAGCCACAAAAGCGCAGCCAGCTATGAAACACGCAAGAACGACTCCGGAACTTAACTGCTAGATTTTCACGGCCTGTGTTACAGCGGAAAGTCTGATAAAGGTCGTAAATAAGCGTTACTTTATCAACAGGGCAAACAACGAAACGCCTTTTGCGTATGAGTGGCAAACAAAAGTGAATGAGCGTTTGAAAAGTATTTTCAGATGGAAACGATTTATTCTTTTGTAAAAGCTTAAATTAAAAAAAAATAATAAAATGTTGTCATGGGAGTGCAGTCCCGCGCAGACTGGTAATTATGATGCAGTATGTGGCTGAGCTGTACTACAATGATGGTGATAATAGAGAGTTCTAAAACTATATGTAGTGCAGCAGGCATGGTCGGGGGGATATATAGGGTGTGTACGGAACAAAAACACATACAACGTGCAACATGGAATACATAACCTTCACCGTTCTGATCGCAACAAGTTTCCCACGTGACTAGTGCTAGCCTCCTCACTAAGCTAGACTAGACTATAGATTTCGTAATTTTGCATAGTGTTGCTTCAATTACTGATTTATTGTCCCCGACATGGTTCGATAACTTAAAAAAAAAGAAAAAAAAAAAGAGAGAGAATAGTGTTTGTCCTGGCGACAGTATGCTTGTCGCGAAATTGTAATTTTTTTTTGGGATGATGCAACCATTTACGTGGGCACGTAAATGTAAACAAAGGCCAAGTTTCCTCAATCATGCCCTTAACAGTAGTTGTCTAGCGCCTTTTTTATTCCCTGGTTACTGAACTTAAACAACATTTGCATCAAGTATAGTTGTTTATAGATACATCCAGTCAATTTCAACCTTTTCTGATGTGGTTATTTGAAAAATCAAAAGGTTCAGTTACAATTCTTTTATCAATGGGACATCTAGCACTTGTAGGATTGCGCAACGATTTTTAGACACTGCGTTTCAATCACAAAAACCTGTCCAGTCCTTATAATAACTGTATTATAATGATGACTTTTGGGGTTATAGACCGTGGACGCGAAGAGTAAATAGATAGCTACTCACCTTTTTGAAAACGAAAGACACCTTTCCTTGTTCAAAAAGTAATTGTAAATGGTCTTATTCCTCAAAGAGCCTGCTGACAAGATTGTTTATGATGGGATTTAAATAGCACAAGACCTGTATCGGTAAGTGTCTGTGTCCGGCTGCTTCTTACCTTAATTTTTGTGTGTGGTCGCCTTGTAAAACGTGTTTAGAATTTAATTAGATTGTTATTGTTTTAAAAAACACACGTGATGTGCGTAACTTATCAAAACAGTTTTTTCCCCAAAATTCGTTACACAATTCGAATAGATTATCATATACACACTCCTCACAAGCAAGGCAAATTTTGCTTCACATCTCGTGATTGATTTTTAGAATTAACTGATTGGCATCGAATCGTCTTCAACCTGGTGACATTAACGGAAATTAAAGGGCAAATTTCGAAATTAATACACAATAGATTTATTGGACCATACCATAGAAACAAAGTATTCTCCTAATAACTGTCTTTCGTCAGTAAATGAGAAAAAAAAGGAAACCTTTTACCTTGAAAATGTGAAGAATGCGAAAAAATTGATAATCCACTGAAACTAGGGAGAAGAAGCAAAGTAGTTGTGTACGTATATTGTATTGGCGATCTAACAGAAGGTTACCATGTTTGTGCCATGCCTCAGGTACAAGGCATAATGGCGTATGGCCCCCTAGCCCACTTACCCCTCCCCCCTCCCCCCTTCCCCCCCGCCAAAAATTCTTTACACTCTTCAGTGTCTTCTGCGCCTATCGCTTCATACTCAGTTCTTCATATCGTTTTGTTATCGTTGTAACGTCTCTGTGTCCCTTGTTTTCGTTTGTCAAGTTTGGGTAGCATGCCACACAGAAATCAAGACCAGGGTAACAAGTTATGACTCGAGTTTAAAGTGGCGTGGAGAAATTAGTCAGCAACTCGTCCTCTATATTTAGACGCTGAGTGTTTGGATGTGAACACCACAACTATGCATGACATCCAGTAGGTAATAGATTTTGTCAAGTGCCGTTCATCAGCAACAACTATATGACTTGACCACCACAAACTTTAAGTAGGCTACTTATGCTCTTAAGGGCGTTGGTATTTCAAATGTCCTTTAATAAATGGAAGTATTCCTTAGTCTCGTTTTTAACTAGAAAGAGGACGAGGTGTTGATACAGAGAAAGTAAGTACTTGAAAAATAAAGACGAGAGAGACAGAAGTGTTTTTATATTAAGTTGCAACGAGGCAACGTAAAGGTGAAATTACTGAGAAAAACAACTAATTAAGTAAATGCAACTGAGAATATAAATAACTACTCAAGACAAGGCAAAGGTGGTCCGAAACACCGTAGATATAACCTCAGGGACCTTAGCAGTCACGAATTGTGCATAGCATGTATGGGTGGAATCAGAAAGTGATAAGGGTAGCCATGAACAATTACTTATTATTTAAATGTAATACGAAGCAAGAACAACGACATAACGTAAAGACAGAAAAAGAAAGCTAAACAGGGCCCTTAACATAAATACCACAAGCTAACGAAAACAACACCTCAAGGGTGGTCCAAAGATACCTTTCTGCATTTTATTATTTGCATTTCCTTTGTAGAGCAGAGGTCGTTACATTTTAAACCGTTTGGAGCGGAGTATTTGCCTCCTGATTTGTTTACTTCTATATTATATTAGCATTAAGTTTTTCTCATCGCCGATATATGTTTTCGTTTTGGTTTTTAGATTGTGGTGATGCCTTTGTTCCACTAAGTATCCAGGTACTGCGCCTGTAAGTTTCCATGACAACCCTCGCGTAAAAAGATTGGGTTATTGTTTTATAGGATTCCTACGTTCTGATTGTAGAACTTTACATCGTTTCGGATAGCCTAATATACTTCTGGAGTTCTGTTCACGCAAGCCAGCACCCGACACATCTCAGACGTTCCAACTTCGCTTGTGGCAGCTGTGGTTAAATTAGCGAAGGACGTATATTGCCCGCTATCGTTTGTTATTAAAAATTATAGAATATTTGAGATAGTGCGTGCGCTCTCATTGGTCGATAGGCGTGTTTAGATGAGAGTACATAACTGACCGTTGTGACGTCATGCTCTCAATGTTTGAAAACATTTCAAAGCTTTCGCAAGACTCGTACAGTAATTTCCAATACAAATATTAAAGAAACGGAAAACAAATTGGCAAATTGCTAATGAGGTTTGGCTATTTCTTCCTCCCCGATCCCGAGGAACAAGGAAATGAAAGAAAAACCACAGTGCTTTGTCTGCCTCGTTGACCGTTCGCTAGACGACCCCGTAGAGGGAACACAAGTAAAGACCACAAAATATGTAACGAAATACGCAGTACACGTTTTTCAGTACACGAAAGTACACGAAAGCAACACTGAACTATATGCTACAGACTGTAAATGCACGGACGATCCGTTGCTTTGTTTTAGCTGACAGATTTGAAAACAAACTCGGGAGCAGGATGAGAGAGCTCAGAAAAGCGCTTTATCTTTCTCAAGTTCATACAAATCACTGCATCATGGCAACAGCCATAACGCTGTGGTCGGATTCTGGTATGCCAAATCGCCATATCATGACGCTTTTTCATTATCGCAGCTCAACGTGTGCAGCAATGTTCTCTCATCTGCCCTTAAATCCAAAAGCCACACAAGCCGATGAGCAAAAGCAAGTCTATCAAGGATTTTCTGATTTAAAAGACATTTTTTATTATCTCACAGCAGACCTAAATATCACGACAATACTCCTTTAAAGCTATCGCTTAAAACGAACTGAGCTCACAATGAACAATTTTCTATTAATCACCCTGTTTTGGATTCGTTTTTCTATCCAAAATTACGGAGAAAGCAGCTATGTACAGCGCAATTATTATGACCGATCACCTTGATAATGACCAAGGTTAAAGAGAGGAATTTCACTCGACATACAAATGTCATCATAGCACTGAGACCGTGCTGTAAGGATTCAGATGATATTTTGAATGTTGTTGATGATTAACAAATAGATTTCATTTGCAAGTCAGTGTGCATGAACTCTGATAACGCACGGATGCCGGACACCGAGACGTGGTAAGAACAAAGAAGTACGCTGCGAGCCGCAGACGAACAACAGTGATATTCTTACCACTGCTTGACGCTTTCCGCGGGGTGCGTTTTCAGAGTAAGACGCACTGATAAATGGAATCTATTAGTTTTATACACTTTTTTTTTTTACTTTCTTTAGCTCATGGCGTCATTCTTGTGTGTATACCTTAATCAAAATTTCGTTTAGACCAATCAAAACGCGAGGTTTACGCCGTCTGTTGAAAAACTAGCTAATTACTTGTTACAGAAATGAACTTTCTGAAAGCTTTTGAAGCATCAATGAAATGTGACGTCCTCCGTGCGTTATAAGAGCTGAGCACACGCACTGATAAATGAAGAATCTATCCTCTGGGTCTCAATCAGGGACCCAATTCACGAAGTCTTAAGATACAACTTAACAGGAATATTACGACCTTCATAAGATATGATGCCCATCATAAGACAGGCGTAACATAGGCGTCTCCTAACTTCACTAGTCTCGAGAAATTATCGATTAGCACCCACAGGTCAATCAAATTTACTCAAAATCTCGCATATAAATAATTAAAAGTTCAAATTCCAATAACCGCACTCAGTTGCTCAATTGTTGTCAACAATGAATGCGAAGATATGGAATCATATATGAATGCAAGAATTTATATCATCAATGTAGGAAACCATTCTTAATGCATCGCGAAGTTGTAGGCTGACTCAAACCATTCACTGAAAGCTGCCTGAAGCAGCAAATTTCCAATTCAACGAGAACAGGTTGTAAGCAATGTACTTGTTAATGAATTTTATATGTTCACCATTTCCTCCCGAGGAAAACGATATTGCTTCAGCAGATTTTCATTTTCCAACTAGGTATTTTTATGGTCACGAAATTTGCGTTCACACCGTAAAGCTCGAATGCGCGTAAAACGATATGGCTGCCTCCATCTGACTTTGAATTTAAGACGTCTTAGGAAAACTTAGGGGGGAAATTAAGACTTGTCTTAAAATAGGAAGTTTACGCCGTTTATTCTATAAGCTATTAACTACAAGGGACAGTAGATTGGCCTAGAAAAGAAAATTGAGTTTGAGTGCGAGTGCCAAAAATCAGGGAAATATAGTAGTATCAGGCTCTAATTGAGCGGCGGTTGAACAAACACGATCAAACGAGCTGGATAGAATTTATTGACCCTGTTGATTGAATCTTTGGACAAATGCACCGTTTCTCCTGTTCAAGTTCAACAAGCTCAACTAATCTTTTGGGGCGACAATAATTACAATGTAAGTGTTTACTAATTTAAAATTTGTCTTCATGATTGACCAGTCCTCAATTCTCCACCTGCAGTAGAATCCTTTTAGTCTTTTTCATGCTCACTTCCAGGTTCGTCTTTTTCGCTACCGCTTTCCTCGGAAGAATCGTTCGAAAGCCACTTTTTGATTAGCCTCACAATCCAACTAAACAAGATTCCAAAAAAGCGACCGGTTCCTGGGCGAATATATTCACCTAAAATCTTACTTGCTTCTTGACCAACTTCACCAATAACTTCTGCAAATACTTCTTTGGCTGAGGGCTCGTTCATGTCGAGTTTAGGGGCATCTGTACAACGAACTGTCCTTTTTGGTTTTGGTTTTGTCAATGGAGGTGTTCTTGATCTTCTCACCGGCATAGAATGGCTTTTGAGACGGCGGAGTTCATCGTCGTCATCTCTGTCAGAGTTCTGGTCACCACCATGCTGGCGGTCCTCGAGTTCAAATCCTTGGAAGCTTCTTCGCATCATCTGTCTTTTCAGTTTATCTTCGTATGCGAACTCTTGTGGTGGTAAGCTTCTTCTAGAGGGATGATATCTTCTTGGTATATCACAGGCCGAGAAATTGATACGATCGATGCTGGCCAGAAAAAAAGCAGATCTTGCACTCCTGTTTAGGCGTTTGAACGTTGCAATCCAAAACGCCGTCATCCAGTTAGCGATACCTGGTAGTTCTGGCTCACTTAAGTCTCCAGCTGCAACAAAAGGTATAGTGATCACCACATCTTCCCCCACTCCAGCGTTTTTTATGACATCCCATATCTTCTTCTTGAAACGTCGCATGCGGTCTTCGAAAAACTCTTGCAGAGTCACGTCTCTCTTGCTCCGTGGAGGATGAACCTCGTTGGCAAACGTTAACACCACAACTGCGTGTTCCCATAGCTGAGGACCAAAGGTTTTTGTCAGCTTTTTGACCGTGTTGATGTCGTCCGTTCGGAATCTTTGGGTGTTCATCTCGGTGCAGAAGATGAAGGCGTCAAAGTCGGTTATCTTATCCTTGATTTTGCGCAGATATTCTTCTTCGTTGCCTGTTCCATCAGCTAATCCTGGCGTGTCGTATACAGTTATCTTCACGTTATTAATTGTAAAATGGTAGGGAGTGACCTGAAAAAAAAAAAAAAACCAGTTTATTTATAACTTATAGCTAATGTCGGTACTGGGTTCGTGAATACGACCACGGTAAAAAGTAGCATCAAGTCACTGATAAACAGTGAAGTTGAGCGAAACGAAGTCTATCCAACCAGTCACTTCATATACGCTGTTCTTTTTTTAAAAATCAGACACACACACTGCGTGCAGGGAAGTTTCTAAACCACTAAGTGCAATGCCCTTAATTTAGTCTACGTTATGCCTTCGGCCTTAAGTAAACACTCGTTCACTATCTAGCAGTTTGCTGCTCAGACGCTGAGTTCCAAGCTTGGCAGAAACCGTGGCAAACATTAATCCAACGACTCCTACCAGCGCTCCATCATCTTGACTTCAACTACGTTAACTGGCGAAATGCACGGACTGAGATGGAATGACGGGTAAATGAAGCAAAATTTAACCCACCTCTGCAGTTTCTGGGTCGAGATCGTCGCCTTCTTTTGCAAGAACTCGTCCAATGAGTGCGTTAGTCAAATGCGATTTTCCCACACCTGTCTTACCACACAGCAAAATAGTCATGTGCTTTCGGCCAGAGGAACAATACTGCTGTAGTTGATACTCAAAATTCGGCAAACCGTTTATCAGCCTCCTTGCCTGATCCGTAAGGCTTCCAAAGTTTTCATCAGAGATTCCTCCCTCTGCCATTTTGATACCTGTTGTCCTGTACGCAAGGAACGTTAAAAAGAGCGATTGGTTAGTTAACAATTACAAAATATGTTAAAAGCTGTTAATAAATGCACTTCGGATTGAGAATACTGTCGCTTTATTGAATGCCTTCCCTAAAACTTAATATCGGTACATATCGCAGTTTCTCCCTGAAAATTTTATGTATTCTGTCTTTAAAAATACGTGAAGTATTTCAAAGGTTTCCCGATAAGGTGTACAGGTAAGTCAATATACTCGGAAATCGCGGCTATTCATAATCAGTAAGTGCGTTTTGAACAGTCAGACTAGAATCAGTCAGGTGTATTAAAGTAGCTGAGAGCTCCGTATGGCATATGGAGCTCTCAACTACTTTGAACAGTGCGAATCTTGAGTTCCTTTTGTAGAGGTTTCATATAACTTTAATGCAGTTTAAAACGGTGTTAAATATGATTTCTACGTTGGCTTTCATTGGACCTGCAGCGGTGGGTTCCTTGTTGTGACAGAATGCAAGATAATAGCCAACACAATTCAAACGACAAGTTTTTTATGCCATTTATATTAGTCATCATCATCATCATCGTTTATTTGCCTTTATGTGTACAACAAATTTTTTAAAAAAGGAAAAAAAAACATACAGCAGGTTGTTAGGCGAGCAGACCTTAGGAAACCACCAGGCTTATAGGAGAGGCCACCTCGACATCACACTATTAAACAAATTAAGGGCTGCGAAGGAGTGCGGCAGGAACTAACTCAGAAACTATTTTAGTAAAAACTCTAGCACTTTGTTCTTAAACGAAGGAAAGCTTGACAAATTGGTAACAGAGGCAGGAAGACAGTTCCAGACCCAAGGTCCTTGGTGTAAGCGACAGGGATGCACACGATAATTACCGGCTGTTCTTGTGTCATATTTATGGACTTGACTGTTTGTCATAAACAGATTGAAGAAAAGTGGAGGCAGTAGATTATTATGGTAGCGGAACTTGATATAAATTTTGCAATATCGAGGGTATTGATTTAGAAGATGTCTAAAATTGTCAGTTTGGAAAAAAGAGGAGCAGTATGTGCTCGATATTCTGAATTTGTAATAGCTCGCACTGCCCGCTTTTGTACATAATAAATTCTGTTTAAATTAGATACGTAAGTGGACGACCACGTAGAGTTACAATAAGTAATATATGGATAAATTAATGTATAGTACGGCATGAGTTTGGTCTTACAGGATAAGTAGAAACGCGTTCTGGATAAAATACCAACTGATTTAGCGATTTGTTTACAGACAAAGTTTATGTGATTTTTCCAAGTAAGGTGTTCGTCTAGATACACCCCAAGAAATTTAGTTACATTGCTTTGAGTTAGAGGTTGACCTCCAAAGAAGAGAGAAAAACTGTGATTGATTTTCCTCTGACTCGGACTAAATATAACATAATTTGTCTTTTGGACATTAATCATCTTGACCAAACATCAATATTTAGTAACTCATTATTAAGCACATTCTCCAAATAGTTGGGATTAGAGTGTCAAAAAAAGATACTAGTGTCGTCAGCAAAAAGCAGAGGTTCAGTTAATTTGGAAGCTCTAGGAAGATCATTTATGTATAATATGAAGAATAAAGGGCCCAGGATGGATCCTTGAGGAACTCCACACTTAATGGTCTGCGTTGAGGAACATGTTTGATCAATTTGGACAAATTGTCGGCGGCAACTGAAGAAAAGTAGCTTTTAATCCACTGCAGGGCCACATCACGGATACCATAGTGCTCTAGTTTGGTTAATAAAATTTGGTGGTCAAGATTGTCAAAAGCTTTGGAGAGATCTAGGAAAACACCTACAGTAGTTTCACGCTGATCAATTGCCGAGGAGATTTTATTTATCAGGTGAGTTAGTCAGTGACCCCCTGAATTTTTCCAGGACTTGCGGTAATGTCGAGCTCGTGCTCAAAACGTCAGCGTTCAAATCTCTTTGCATGCCCAGCTTATCTTATGTACTCGGTATACCAGTAAACAAAAATTCAATTTTACTCTCTCACTAGTGCGTCCGACAAGCTTTAACCACAAACTTACGTACGTTGATCGAGGCATCTTGTCTGGTATGTCTGAAGAGTACACAGCACAGATTATCTGATAACGTATTAAAGCTTAAAGAAAACCGACATGGACAGAAGTAGCAGTAGCGGCTTTGTTTTTCAATAGCATCTTATTCAAACCGGCGAGCATCTGTAAATTTGTGAACCAACATGCAAAATATATTGCTCGATGACGTACTATATTCACTAACTAAAGGTGAGAGATGTATATGAAATGAATCATAGGAAGTGCGGAAATGAAATCAAATGGGGACTGATCCTCGCAGTTGTGAACACAATTATATGCAACTGCGTGAAGAAGCCTGAAAAAAATCCAGGACCTCAACGGGATTTGAACCCGTGACCTCGCGATACCGGTGCGATGCTCTAACCAACTGAGCTATGAAGTTGCCTGTTGAAGTCCTGAATTTTTTTCAGGCTTCTTCACACAATTGCACATAATTGCGTTCACAACTGCGAAGATCAGTCTTCATTTGATTTTATTTCCGCAGTTTATATGATTCATTTCATATACATCTCTCACATTCTTCACTTTCATGGGAACATATGAACCTACAATTGACCTGCCCCCAACGCCAGTGGCTCCATAACTCGGTTGGTTGGAGCAGCGCACCGGTATCGCGTGGTTACGGGTTTAAACCCCGTTGAAGTCCTGAATTTTTCAGGCTTCTTCACGCAACTGCATATAATTGCGTTCACACCTGCGAGGATCAGTCTGCATTTAATATATTCACTAAGTTTGGTCATTGATCTTAATCCTCATAACTATGTGACATAACATAAAAACAGAGTGCTTACTGCAATAAAATGCACAGGGGTTAACATAAATTTCAAGTATAACTATATAATACCTTTTTTCACCCTTGGAAGTATTTAAAGCATAAAGGCTGGTGGGGCTGAGAAAATACATGAAAGAAGTAATCAAAATGAACATAACAAGGTTAACAAACCCAACCCGGCTGGAAATGAACCAAATGTCATTATTTTGGAATCGCCCTGCGCCAATAAGGAAGGAACACTGCGTTAACTCGAAGGTTTAATAACAACAACTCGAATCAATGACGAGCACATGAAACAGACGCCGACAGACGCGCGTGCGTGGCGCTGACAACCGCTGAGTACAATGTAAATAACGTAGTGGCGTGGTTGCCTTCTAACTCTCTCTCTAGCACCAAGGCACAGAAGTAAACTGTATATTCATGCAATATAAACAACTAAATAAAGAAACATAAACTAGAACAACAGCACAAAAAGCGAACCTGAAACTAAACTGATACAAGCACAACGGGTGCAGTCTCTGGTCCCTTAGGTTTGTCCTTCTAAGTGCAGCGAGTAGTAGAAAATTACTAATGTAAGGTAAAAGGACGCGGATTAGTGTTACCAGGAAAAACGCTAAAGCCTAGCAAACTAGTTATAGTCCCAGTCCTGATTTTGCCAAAAAGGGGCGCGCCGTTGGCGGCCAGACCTCCTGTGAAGAACGACAGCAGCAGACTCAGGTGGAGCACCTGAAAGAACCGAGCAGTCTGGCGAAGAGGCGGGAGTGCAGGGTGGTGGGACAATGGCTGCAGGTACTGGAGGAAGTTCCTGAACAGGGACAACATCATGCGCAGGTTGCAAAACTGTGCGTTGTTCATAGGCGGGAGACTGAGTAACCACCAGAGAAGGTGCAGGGGCAGTGGAGTGTCTTGGTGGTAGAATAACAGGGTCGGCGTCATCATCAGAGTCAAATGGGGAGGGCTTGTGAAGGCCACGAGTGGGGCCCTGCGGAGACTGAGCCAAAACTGTCGGAGCCACTGGATAACATTCAGACATAGGCACCACGTAAAGTTTACTGCGAAACTGGGAGGTGGTGAACTTCCGGAGCTCACAAGAAAGGTCCTCACGAATGCTGACCACAAGGTACTTCTCACGGGCTTTCGATTTGTCTCTGTCACCTTTCAAGAAGACTAAGTCACCGACAGAGACGACAGCTGTGGGTAGGTTGGTACGGCCACGAGCCTTAGACTTTGCACTGGGTGTGTGATTCTGCCGGCTGGAGTAATGCTGACTAAGGATGAGTTGTCTGTCAACTATAGGTAGCTGTTCACCAGTTAGCTGGTCGCGCTGAGTCCAGACCTCCCGCGCCGAAAGGCCATCACGCTGGATGCGGGAGTTTGTACTTGCCGTTGCTAGTGCCAGACTGACGTCAGACACAGGTCCTCCCTCAGGGGACAAGTTTAGGAGCTCTAAACGGAGCTCCTCAATGGCACGATCCGCGATAGGATTCTTGTTGGGATTCTTGACCCTGCCGATCTCCAAGGTAATGCCGTGGGAGAGGAGGATTGGGTCGGTGGCAAGCGCACAAAAACCAGGGGCAGGATCAACACGGACTGTGGCGCCGACATCGTTTAAGGAACGCAGCTGGGAACATAAGACTATGAGGGCGTTGCGAAGATCCTCATGTTTCTCACTCTTGATAAGGGTGGTTAAAGTGTAGGAGGAGACAGTCTCTCTCAGTACGAGGATCAATTGTCGGTGGCGACGGGCAACATCAGCAGCGAATGAAATGCCAATGGACCGAGGTGCTTCCTCGCTTGACTGGGGCTGGAAGTGTTTAGGGATTGATTTCACAGATTCACATATGTGCCAGGAGGAAGATACAAGGTCGATGGCTTTGTCAACGTCCAGAGCGAAGAAGTATCGGCTGAACAGACGCTTCATTTGGTACTTTGACGGGTGACTAAATCGGATGTGAAGAGCTGTTAAAAGGCCATCTAAGACGGAGCGAGGAACAACCAGGCGCTCACGAGGGGGTTGGAAGGGTTGATGGTCTCGCACAACGAGAAGACCGTCAGCGGCAATTACAACATCCTTAAGGTATCGTTTCACATCAATTATTTTGGTGGCTTTCATAGAGGGGCGGATACCTTGGCTAAGGTGAGAGTGTGTTCTCCGGAGGTGAGGGCACTCCAGCTGGGTAGCCTGCCAGGCAGCACGGCTAGTGAAGGGCATCTTGACAGAGCCTTGAAGGACATCACTAACAGGGAGGCTGCGAACAACAGAATCTTCAAGATCGATGATGAATTTGCAAATTGGCAACTAGAGTCCAAACATTCCATTGGGTTTCGGTTTGCATAATCAGAGGGTAGGTTCTCAACTCCGGCAATTATGACGTAAGTGGACTGAGTAGCGGCTGACTGTTGACAGGAAGGTGGTGACTCTTGAACTGGTTGAGAATTCTCCTCTCTTGAGCTTTTCGTAAGCTTGAACACAAGGTCTACTGTCGGTGAGTACCTCGGTCGTGTGGGGGGATTGATTAATGTAGGGGGCGAAATGACTAACTGCCGTGCCAATTGCCAAGGCTTCAATCTCGCAAGGTAACCAAGTCACTTGATGCTTACGGAGCGACCCATTTCAGTGTACATATAGCGTGGCTGCGATGCCTCTATTCTTGACGGAGCCGTCGGTCACTATCCACAGGGCATC
>OX419343.1:18165703-18200703 GCA_948470475.1 Galaxea fascicularis | reverse complement strand
GGCCGAGTAGTAGGTCCAGATGGGCGTTCTTTTGGGCGGCAGTGAGTCGCTGAGCTTCAGGAACCGCAGTGCCATCGTCGGTGAGGCCCCTACGTGGATTGGCGGTCGTTTGTTTCTGCCAGGTTGCATCGAGAAAGGGGACAAAGTTCTTGTCGAGAGAAAGAACATAGATCAAGTTCTGCCGCCATCTTTGGTACGACGTAATCATCTCGATCTTTGTTAGTTGCCACTGTTTGGGTGCTCGAGGCGAGGCGGCCATGTCGGGAAGTTCACAAATCGCTCACCTGAAATAATGGATTTGTCACCTTGTTATGGAGTAGATGTCGCAGGATCCGAAGTCCACACCTGTATTAGGGAATTCGAGGCGTGGGTTAACCGCTGCCACCACGCCAATAAGGAAGGAACACTGCGTTAACTCAAAGGTTTAATAACAACAACTCGAATCAATGGCGAGCACATGGAACAGACGCCGACAGACGCGCGTGCGCGGCGCTGACAACCGCTGAGTACAATGTAAATAACGTAGTGGCGCTGGGTCAATGGTGGGACCGGCGACTTCAGCAGTCAAACTGTCACACTCTTATTTGTATGTATTTAGGTCGCTGCGTGCCAGAAGGGATCCGTGGATCAGTTCATCCAAAAAATGCATATATTTTAAACGGCCAAACTGCATTTGTATGCACAGCTTACTTAAGTAGCCGCTTCTATGTTCGAATTGAAAATGAATTTGACGTTTTTCTTTACCAATCGACCTAATCTTTATACCGATTAAACATTTGAGTGCCGCTCATCAGTGTTTGCTCATTATGGTGTTTGTAAAACGGCAATACATAATATTTCACAGTAATCTATAGTTTAGGTCATCGATTGCGATATATATTGTGATGCCATTAGTGTCAGTTGAAGTGAATGGACTCTCATCAACATAAATTAATTATAGATTCGATACCTCTGAACAGAAGAGAATAACACAATGATGCTCAAAATGATAAGCTTAGACGGTCCAATGTTCCACGGGTTAGGTGTCTGTGATAGTTTGGAAGAAGTTGAAAAGAAACTTGCCATTTTGGCAGCTATCTGGAAGCCATTTGAGATTGCTTAAACATGAATGTAACGGTTTAACATCTAACAGTTCAGGACTTTCATGCCCCTTAGCCAAGAAGCTGAAAAGCCTTTTAATTCGGGAATGTGAAGCTATGAACGAGTTTTATCAGTATGTTGAGAAAAAAATTCGCTCCCGATCGTTCGGTCGGTCGATGGGTTGTAACCTGTTTTAAGGTAATTCCGTTGATCACTGCTTGGATAGTAGAAAGGCAGGATTTTACTTGGCCCTTTGGGGGTTAGCAATAAGACTATCAAAAGCGATGAACTCGTTTGGAGTCCCAAAGCTTCTCTAAAATTAAAAAAACCATTTGGCATATTATACACAAAGGTTAGTGTACAATTCAATCCATTGATCGATACGCTTTGACTACTTTTAATCGAAGCGTTGCCCAAAATCATGTGCATGCATTTCACGCTCGCAAGAAAACTATAACAGAGTCAGTTTGGTTTCTGAGAATTCTTCAGTAGCTTTTCAGTTGTTGGGTTCAGCGAACAGGTTTACAACAGTTTGTTTATTTGTTTTTGTCTGTTTGACGGAATATACTGGATTAAGCCACTGCTAATGTGGATTACAAGACAGACCATCTGATTCAAGAAGTTATCCGAGGCAGATATACCCCAGTACTGACCATCGCTCATCGCTTGAACACCATCATGAATTATGATAAAGTGTTGGTCATTGATCAAGGACGAGTGGTGGAATTGACAAACCTGAGCTGACGTCTAACTGCAAAATGATAATGGATATTAAACTCAACTTGTACAGACTCATAGAACGACGGCCGATCAGTAGATTTATAAGTTATTTAAATTAAGGGTCCACTATAATATATATATATAGCCAAGCCTAAAAGCGGAGCTCCATAGTTATTTCTTTATTGGCAGTCACAGAGATATATACTAATATCGATGGAAGGACTCGAGCCAGGACTCCTCGCTTGTTTGTGATTATAATTTGTTGATTTTTTTTGTTACACAACCGTGGCCACCATTCAATCAAGTGCAAATGTATATTTTCGAAATATCCCTTCTGGCTCACGGACTATGTGATTATGAGCATAAACGATGAGCAAACTTTTGCCTCAACGCAGTTTTATAACATTTCAAAATAAATGGTATAAATCAATAAATGTCTGGGTTAACAGCTCAACTCAGAACCGGTTACGTGCTCTGGTTGAGTAACAAATTTTCTAACACGTTTCGATTACATTTTAACCTATAATCGATTCAAACAAAAATCAACATACCAAAAAATTGGGGTGCGTACTCTTTAACACCGCCCGTAAAATAAGAAACGTAGTTCGTTCTCTTTGTTTTGAACAGTTTATGGTGTCATTTTTGTGATCTATAAGAGTAAAGATGATAAAAAAACTACCGCCGATTTCCTTTTTACAACAACATCGTAAAATTAATTAGAAGGAAATCGACCTCATTTTTCGTTGAGAATAGAGTTGTGAATGGCTTTATTCTTGACTTCAATCAATTATGAATATTGCAAACTACAAACCTTGACTACAAACCGTGAGGGGTATTAATTTTGACATCACTGGTAATGATAGCATCTAATTTGCAATAACCTGGGGCGGATCTAGGGGGGGGGGGGGTTCGGGGGGTTCGATCGAACCCCCTGAATTAAAACACCTAACGTCAAAAACTTGTAAACAATATAAAATAAATACAAGTAAATCTTAAATAACAAAGCTAATTCTCCGCTGTTCAATGTAGCTAAAACGTTTTCTGTTTAAAAAACAAATAAATATTTGTCAAACATTGAAAATATAATTACTGATAATTACCTACTGGGTTTCATTAGCGCAAAGGCATTACCAAAAAACATTCCTTCGGTTTTTGAGACGTTTTTGAATTACAAATTGCTAGTCATGATAGCCTATCGTAATGTATCTGTCGATGCTGCTTACCAGGCCCGTAATGAGAGGAGGAGGTGGGGGAAGGGCGTGCAATAGGTGCTTATGCACCCCTCCGCCAACAGACTGCGGAACCCGCCTCCCGGGTCTACCTATTATGTACTGACGCTTGAAACGAGAATTTAAAAACCAAACTAGCTAGCGCAGATTGAAAATAAAAATTGAAATCAAGTTGTCCATCCGATGAACAGCGGTGGAAATATTGATATTCTAGCCAATTTAAGCCTTCCTTCACTCTACTGTTTCTTGTCACTTTCTGGCACGTCTAACTGAGTGCAATGCCATGGATTCTTTCTTAAACCTGAGGTAACTGTACACTATAAAGGTCGGCATACATGAGGGGACTAATTCCTGTGACTAAGTCCTTTACTATCTTAATTATCTTCTTGCCACAGAATAAATTACAGATAGAATAGAAAAGATAATAAATAACTAATTAATATTAAATTTAGAGTGAACATATAACTTGGAAGGAGTGACTGTGGCGGGGAAATCTCCGAGAAGCAAAGCTTATGAGGAATAGAGATTTCCCCCCACGGGCAATTTAAATACTACTAGGCGGCATTTAAGAATAAAGAAAAGACGTGCATTTTAAATATATAAGTGTATTTAGACAAAAAGATAGATATAAAGTGTTATGGTATTTAGGTTGTATCTTGTCTAGCCCTTAACAATGGTTTGATCACAAACGTCCCTGAAACAAGTGGCGGGGACAAGTCCCATCGTGTGAAATAGTCATTTTTGGTCACAGGCCCAAATTTGGTTCCTGCGACTAGTCCCACTAATTCGAACTGGTTTAAATTTGTGGGAAGAGTTCCTGCAACTTGTCCCTCAAAACCCTTTGTGTGAACCGTTTGTGGGACTAGTCCCTGCGACCAAATGAAAATAAACCAATAACAGACCGGCATAATAAGCTTCCATAATTCCCCACGAATTATGTTTAAAGACGACGGCTTATTACGTAAAAGAAGATGTTGACACTTGGAGATCCTGATCGAATATTCGCCTCTTTTTACTTCTCAATTGGTTATATCCAGATCGGTAACAGAACGTTATTTTCTGTAATGATAACGGACTGAATCGCAATAATCCAAGCAATGAATTCAATAATTTAGCGAAAAAATCTTAAGTTTGTATTGTGCTGATTTATTTAATGCTCTATTGTTAATTTAATAATTTTGATTTCACTTTGGGAAAGCCGAAGAGTGAAAGAATAATACCCGTTGTCCCTAGTTTTGGTAATGATCCTGCGGAATTAGTCCTTGTGTGTTAACACTACATGGGACTACTTCCTGCGACCAGTCCCTTCGTGAAGGCCAATGACGAGAGATCGAAGCATTCGGTGTTCGAAGGCCAATACTGATTCCCAAGAAAACGGATTATTCGCTTCAAATCACCAGCAATAGTCGCGTAGATAAATTTCCTTCCTTTCATTTGGACCAAACTTGAGCGTTTTCGCTGCGCCCTGAGGTCTGCCATGAATAAGGGTCTCAATGGGGTGGCTTTTACGGTTATCGGCTAAAATTTTGGTTCTTTTACGGCTATCGGTTAATTTTTTCCAGTTACGGTTAACAAAAAAGTTAAAAATTAATTTCTTTTGTTGCAAAAGGTTAAATATTAAAAAACCTGTGTTTTTTTTAATCTTTTCAAAAAGTAAAGAAAAAGTCTTATGATCATCTCGGGCTTAAATAAGTTATTCTTTTGAAACATTTTAATATTTGATTTAATATTTGAAAATGATCATTCCTGATAACAGTTCATTATGAAAATAAATCAACTTCCTGTGAATGTCAGAGGCGTATTTTGCAGCTTCTAGTATCTGTTGTCCACGTGAATCAATAAGCATCGGCAAGTAGGCATCCAGTTATAAAAAAACAAAAAACAAATTTAAACAAAACAAAATTTCAGGGTCCAGTGTTTTTTACGATAGCGAAGGACTGTACAGAACGACTGTCTGCAGCAGCGTCGGAGAAAAACAGGGAATTGTTACAAATTGACAATGTTTACCGGCAACGTGTTTTACAAACAGTGACATCTCTGCTAGTTGCTTTACTGGTATTTCGAGTGCACGACCTCCTGAAAATCACAAATATTAATCCCCAGCAAGAAAACCAGACATTCGCTATCGAAACAATTAGCTCCCCAAACATTTGGGGAGCTAATTTAGTTTCTGCAATCCGCAAGATTAAAGTCCCGCAAACATTTCGTGCCACGCGGCATCTTAGTACAAAATTCATAACTTTAAGAGTACTTAGGGTCTACTTACTGTTCAGCTCGCTTTCACTATCTGAGTCAAGCAACAGGGGTAGTTCCAGATCTAGCTGCTGCTTGGTCGATAAAAAATAATTTTCTATTTTCCGGCTGATTTTGGCGAGGCGGTAAAATTTAAGGTCAAATGACCCAAGACCGAACTTCCTCGCTTGCTCGTTAAGACCAAGAAAGTCAATAACGTTTTTCTTGAACGTTGAAAGTGTCCGATGTTTATCTTGGACTTTGAGTCTTGCCTTGTACCTTTCCGGATTGGCCTTTCCTCACCCGTTCGATAAAAACTAACAACAGCTTTCAATACCGACATCGTTCAACTCACATGTACACTGGGTGAAGAAATTGGAGATCTAAAAACAAAAAGCTGTCAACTTGTCCTACAAAACGCAGGCCAAGTGAGGTCAAGTGAGACTACCGCCGGAGGTCCTGAAAACGAGCTTGGCCTATAAAAACGTATGAACCACATGTACGACATGTACGGAGTCAAAGTAGCAAAGAAATAAGAAACGCAACAGGTCATAAGTGAGTTTAGCACCCTCCTTAAAGTTAACAAATCTAGGGAACAAATTTTTTTTACGGTTAATTCTTTTTACCCCACTTACGGCTAACGGTTAAAATTTTTCAATTTTTACGGCTATCGACTAAATTTTTGGCCGTTTTACGCCTATCGGTTAACCCCATTGAGACCCTTATGAATGGGCTCAAATGAGCTAGCTTAGTGACCATGGCTAGTATGACAGAAATACCCAGAATTCCGTTGGAGCGTGAACGTAAAAATTTCAGAACATCGAGCCGGAATAGCTGTAATCAAATAGCTTTTCCTCTCCGCACTAAAGGAGAAAGCAGGGGAAAAGGGTACTAATTCCAAGAGCTAGAGCTGGAGCTGGAGTTTGCTTTCAATGTAGATTTTGGGCCTTACAGGGAGTTTTTCTATTAAAAACTTTACGACAAAGAAGCGTCAGTTTCTGGTGTTGTCTGAGGTCGTTAAAAGCGATCATTTTTGGCTTTGTAGCAGAACAAGCAGTCATATTCATTGGAAATAGGGAGTTGTACTCAGTGAATTGGGTGTTAACGATAAAGAGCTAACAATGGTCCATTTCAACCCTAGCCCGGGATCTGGGAAAGTTACAAATTTTCAAAGCAGTAACAGTGTTTATGTCCGATAGAGCTCACAGTGATGTGGACCAGGAAAATTTTCGATGGCAACCCCTAATATGGCATGTCGTCTTGATGGCATGCACTCGAAAAATTGCAAACAAATATGTCAGAATATTGGGCTTTAAATGGTTAATGGCAAAAATCAAGGTCACGTGACCAGAGTTGCGACACCATCACATGAAAGCAATACTCAAGCATTACTCGAAACACAGGTTGGAGATAGGATTGCAAGACCGGGGATAAAATCCAGGGTAGGGTAAACGTCTGGGCCTTGGGGCGATGTTTGCGTGAAGGGTAGAATTTGGACGAGAATAAGCCACGTGATAGACACGCCCACCTTCACCATGGGAGAAATACTTGCTGTCCTCCAGCTATCATAAGCCTAAAATAAGTTTTCAAATAACTCTGAATTTCAGGATAACCACCCCACCTCCACTGGTTTTGTCATTTCTTTTAATGTAAGGCGGGGCTCATGTCAGCTTCCCTCCCCCTCTAGCTCTAGTTATCTGAACTCAGATCTGTATAAAACTTTGCAAAAATACTAATAACCATCGTGTTTACCGATTAGCATGGTTTACGAGTTCAAATTAACAAGTGGCTGACTAACAGTATTTTTGCTTAACCTTTTAAGGCCTAGTGTCCGATATATCGACCTTTTGTAACTCCCATCGAAAACGTTCATGTCATCGTAATGTATTGCGATAAATATTTTTATATATGACAGGAGCCCACCACCAGGAGCGTAAAACTGCCCTATTTTCCTGTCACTGCGTTTTGACTGACCAATTTATTTTTAAGTTGAATTTGCTGCGAATATGGGACTCCCACAGGAGCCTCAAAGACCAATCACAATGCTCCTTTATCCCCGTTCTCTCGTGCGAAACTTTTCCTGGAACTTTCTTTTGTTCTTAAAGGTGATGCTGATGTGGTATCACGTGCACCGGAACTTCCTTTTTCGCGGGAAAAGATAGTCTAAAAATAAATCGGTCTGTAAAAATGCTGTGACATAAGCTTACTATGGGAGCTATGAAATGGGCTCCTGATACGATCAAAAGAAACGTCCTTTTACCTGAAATGATGTCTGTTGTCGTTCTTGTAGTTGAAAACTGCGAATTTTGGCGATTTGGCGGTTTTTGCGTCGGACGTTTACCTGCGCGTATAATAGAGAGACAAGGATGAATAGCTCGATTTCGGACCAGCTCAGCGCCAAGCCGATTTTCACCGGCAAATTCCCATCGCTTGGCCTCCAAATCACGTACCAGGCAAGCTCAAAGCCAGAGGTTTCCTCTCATACCATTATATTTGAAATCCATCGAAACTTGAAGCGCTAGACCTCAAATAATATTTAAAAATGCCGAATTTGAAGCTCGACGAATGCGTAGCTGGATTTTCGTGTGCTGGCTTGTAACCGTCACGCCGTCTGGTCCTTTCTAAGAATTGGATGATAACAGACAAATCCCTTTCATAAATTCGTAACGTAGGAGGGGAAGCAGCGGCAAATTCTACTTGCAAAATGGAGCTTTCCACCATTGTCTCTCTATTATACGCTCAGGTAAACGTCCAATGCAAACATGATCCGCCAAATCGAAAGAATTCGCCGTTTTCAGCTACATGAACGACAACACACAGCATTTCAGGTAAAAATACATTTATTTTGATCTGATATAAAAATATTAATCGCAGTACGTTACGGTTATCCGGGTTATATGTACGTTTTTTATGGGAGTTCAAAGTTTGTGTGTGCGCCCTGTGACGTAACTGTTGACCAAGAAATTTGCCTTGGATCGAGCGAGCCAGTATCAAAAGCGAAAATATATACAACGTAAACGGAAAGCTCTCGATTATATGAAAGCTAATACCTGCTTATTTTTTACATCTGCGGTTTTTTTAGCCTGTGAAGAACATTTGAAAGTCCAGCTCGACAAGAAGAATGCAAAGTCTGGATTAGGAGCCCCTTGTATGCGCACGTATGTCATTAAGCCACAAAAAAGAGATGGTGGTAGATCGTTGACACAGCTTATCGAAAGTACCACGTACCTTTCCAAATGACGTCCCACCCTATGGTTGCCTAAGTGAATGTCTTCGTCTCGGTGCAGCGCCCGGCTAGTTACAGCTCATAACAACAGACACGTTAAATTTGTGGACTACGTGAAACTGTAGTCATTGCCTACCTCACCGGCGAGGGGACAATTCCCAGAAACTCGTGATTGTCAGAAGGTCACATTTCATCATAATAACTGACGTGGCGATCAAACAGTAGATCTTCACGGATATATTTATGATTCGAATCTGAAACTTCTGGGAAACGTCCCGGAAAAATGAAAGTACTTGAAACTTCATTGGCATAATCATTTGGAAAACAGTATGTTCTTGTGCAAAATAAAATTGCTAAAACTAATAACATAGTGGGTTTTAGGATGTCCGTTCTCCGTATTTCGACGTATTCATATAACGATTAATATTTCAACTGTGAATGATGTATATGAATTGAATCATCAATCAGTCCTCATTTGATTTTCAATATTTCAACTGTTGTGGAAGGGACACAACTTCGTTTTATCTCTTGCACCCACCGGTGGTCAGCTTTTATCTATGTTGATGCCTCACAGTGAAGTTATTTTGGAAAATATTACATTAATTAAAGTTGTTTTGGCGGTATTGCATGCCGCGGAATTTCCGTGGTATTGTGTACGTGACCTTTACTGAATCTGCACGACCTTGGTACTTTGTTTTCCCTTTTGTTTTTAGTTTTCGTTTCGCAAAGAAGTAGCAAAACAAAGCAGACTTAAAAGGCCACTGTCACGGCATTTGTTGTTATGAATTGTAAGAAGGTATTCTTCTATTACACGAACGCTCCATGAACCACGAAGTGGTAGACTGCAAATGATTTCTGGAATAAAAAGAAATGAATATTTTTCCAAGACACGGTCATGGTGACAAATCTTAAAAAGTTGTTGCAATCCATGATTTCATCCTCGTAATCCGCGGTCATAGGCATCCAGAAATAGTTTTTAAAAGTGAATTTTAGTTTGAAAATCACTGAAACTCCTGATTTGGTCTCAGTAGCACTTTTTTTTTAACTCATAATATCTTGTCAGTTTTATAGGTAGCTTTTACTAGCTTTGATTTTAGAATATATTTCTTACAACAATTTTCACAGTCATAAATTGTATATTCTCACACTATTCACTGCTACCCTCTTAAAATAAGGCTTTCCTTCCTTCCTTCCTCCCTCCCAAACCCATGCTGTTATCTTCCTTTATTTATAATATTTAATCTGACCAGAGGCCAGATTCACGAAGCCCTGATGTCTTCTATGCATCGGTTTTTCACAATGGCCCAATTGTTTTGATATGCTAGAAAATAATGCTTAACTTAGGAGGGCTTCAATTCGTGAATCTGGCCCAGCCTGGACATTTGCACAAAAACTAGGCCTGCAATGTGTGCTTGAAATGGCGTCTGGCCGGGCATAAAGGTTTTTCCGACTTTCAACGAACATTGATATTGTATACAACATTCAACTATTTTTTTCAAGTCAAACAATTATTTCCACAGCCAGGATACAAAGTCCTTATCAAAAATCCACAGCAACGAGCACGTACGCAGAAATGATAGAAAATAGTCTATCAGATTTAAAGGATGTGAAATTTGAACAACCTTTCTATATTTAAAAAAAGTCAAAATCATTTAGTATTTTTTAAGCCGCAAAAAATGTTAAAAAATGTGATCTCGAACTGTTACACTATTACCGTTGGAATACTAAAAAAAGCATATATATGTTGATCACTTGTTAATTACTATATATATACTTGTAAGTAACAGGAACTCGCCCATTTAATCCCAGAAGGGTTTGTCGAGAGTCCCTGCTCTATTTAACATCATAACGATGCTTGTATCCATGTAATTAGACTAACTTTAGAGCAAAATTAAAGATTGAGAGTGATTGATTTGACGTGGCAACATGGCGACAATTCATAACCCGGTGAGGTTTCGTAGGACATCAACTTTGTTCGTTCAATTTTCGGTTGTGTTTGCGTTGTCTACCCATAGTTCCACGCGAATACCTTGAGAGAGAGAGAGAGAGAGGAACTTCGTGAGCGCACAAAATGGTGGCCGTTGGTGGTTGATTGTGCGAGTTTTTTCTTGATGATTAGAAGAGATGGCGCGAAGGTGATAGTATTTTTCAGGTATGTGTGTACTCTTTGCCGTCAATTTTAAGGCAGTTGTCCATTTTTTTGTCCATTTGGAACACGTAGAACAATCCCATGTTCTTTAGTTATTTTTCTTTCGATTCATTGCTTACTCATCAAAGGGCACAAAGAATTGTATGAGGGCACTGTGGTTCTATGTTTACTGTCTGATTCCGCTACCGACCGCCATGTTTAATTGCTTGTGCTTCTAGGAATGGCAAATGGCAGTGTCAAATAGCAGAATTATGGACGTTCACAAAGAGTTTGGTCAAACCTAACTTCATTAGTCATGCCTCACTTCATGTTTGGATTGAACCTTGTAATGTATTCCATTGCACGAAGCAAAATGACAGTCAATATCTATGGAAAATTAAACCCTGAGGGTAGTATACCACAAAGAAATCTTGGGTAGATGGGTTGACCATGGTGATCCCCACCACGCCGGAGGGGGACATATTAACATCCATTGACAATGATCAAGTGTTATGAAGAGGTGGACAGTGCGAAAGGACAATCGCGCCCAAGTATTCTTACAAGTGTTTGCTCTGCTCAGGTTGCTACCGGTAATGGTGTTTTACAGAAGGACAAATCATTTTCACCAAGGCGGCAATGTGTTATACTGTGCACTGTTGTTTTAATTTTAGAATACTTTTCAATTGATTGCTGTAATTAACTGAGCAATATTTCTGTGTTTGCGTTACTTCACTTGCACACTCTAGCACAATTTTGTTACTCAATAACAACTAAATGCAAAATCAATAACTATTGTGACTTGCTTGTAAATCAGTTTCATGTGTTAGGTTTGTCTGTGGCAACATGTTATTAGCTCAAAATATCTGTTATAAAGACCCTTATAAAGGAGACACCTTGTAAAACAAATTGGTAATTACAATTATTGTACCAGATAGTGCCAGAAAAAATACAGAACAAGTACAGGGATGTAGGTAGTATGTTTCACAGATATTAATGTGGTTGGTATAATATATAATAGGTGGGTACTTTGTTTCGTAGGTTATTTTTCAGCTGAAAAAATCATGCTGACAGTCAGGTATTTTCCCTGGCTCCCAGCTACAATTTTCATTTCTGCCATAGGTGTCTGCTTAATATGCAGTTTCTACTGTAATATATTTGTTAATAATTATTCGCCAAAATGAATACTGTGGAATAATCTTTGTGATGAAGGCGAGGAGATTATTTCACAACATTCACACAGCCTGAGAAGAATAATTATTGTTTTAGTTTCTCAGGTGATTATCAAAGCAACTGTACTTTCATGTGTTTTGTCAGATGCTTCAAAGCAAAAATCAAGATATTGCAGGGCAGTCATTGTGAAAATTAGTGCTGCAGTATTATAATCTCCTGGCCCCGGTTGTTCAAACGTTGGATAGCGCTATCCACCGGATAAGTCACTATCCAGCGGATAAGTATTGGGAAAGCTAATTCCACTATCCACTGGATAGATATTTATCCCGTGGATAGCGCTATCCAGCCTTTGAACAACCGGGGCCTGGTGTGAGATGATTATAGCAAGATATTGAATAATTTGCAACCAGTTAGAGCACATGCATCTCTATAATCACTTGAGTTATTATACTAACTTCCATTATGTTATTTACAATATTATTAATATGCAAAATTGATGAATAATAATGCTGACATAATTTAAATTGTTTCGTGTAAATTTAAGTGTTCTTAAGCTTTGCCAAGTTCGTGCACTGTACATTGTGCATGAAATCATCATTATTACAAGATACATGTAGATACGGCAGAAAAAAAATGTATAAAAAGCTAAGTCAATGGAGGTGTGTTTCAAATGTTTGGGTGAATTGGTTTCAACCTACCCAGTAGTTTAATTTGCAATTTGCTTATGAGATTTCATTTCGAACTGTAACATTTCCATGTACCAGTTTTGAGATACTTCTATTAATGTTTGTGAACATTAAATGTACTGAGTTTCTCCGTTTTTTGTTTACCATTTTAAATAGAACAAGAAGATGATCCATGAAATTCTAAGGAAAGTAGCGAAAGAACATACCAAGTCTAATGGAGAGTCACAGCAAACAAACTCGGTATGCCATGGGACAAATACGGTTTATGACCAGGTAACCCACCGCAGTTCTCATTAAGAGGATCGGAGATTTAGATGTCTTGGACAGATCGAAGCGACTTTGTGTTCGTCGCTGTTCTATCAAATCTTTGTCTCTAGCTCTACGAATTCACAGCTCTAGACAACAGTTTATTTGATGTCGTCTTTTGCAGGTTACGTAAAACGTGAACAGATGGTTGCAGATGCTCGCCACTAGGAAGGACAAGACGAAGAGGAAGGGGCATAGAACAGAAAAAAACAGAAAGCTTGTTAACGTTTAATACACAATATAGCCTGAGTGTGAGGCCCTATCGGGGAAGTGGGGACGAGGGGAAGGAAGGGCCTGACACAAAGCCATTGATTCGCTTGTGTCCAACATCCAGATTCTGGATGTTACGCTAATTGGTCAAAAGACAATAAGAAACGTCACGTGAGTCAACCGGAAGTCAAGCTTCCAGCGCAGGGGTTACAGACGCCATATTGAAGTTTACTCTCATGACACATGACAGTTACCGGAAGTGATTTTGATTGGCTAATTATAACATGCGCTGTCTGGGGGTGGAGGGCTTCTGAGAAGCTGTTTGTGTCAGGCGTTTCTTCTTTCACTTTCTCGCTCTTTTTGCCTTCCCCACCCTAGAAACGCCTGATACTCAGGCTATACGCAATAAATATCTTTTATGGAATTCGATTTACTGTTTTTTTAGTCTCATTGAACGGCTACCGCTCATAAAATTCCGTTGGGATAAAAGCAAAGCCACATTTTAGAGAGCAGTGATCGAAGTTAAGTTTCCCCAGAATAAGAAATAGGATTAAGCTTTTTCAATTTGTCATGCATAAAGACTGGTTCTTATTCTTTAGCTGTGAGCAAAATTCCTATTCCTCTTTCTATTCCTATTCGAAACTTGTGTTAAATTATAGTAAACCGGGAATCAAATGTTGAATTTATAGCCACGCTGTAATGTTTTCGCAGAGAATTGGCCGCCATGTTGAAAGGAGATAGTTGCTATGATGACGTGACACGTGAACTTAAACTTGATGTTTCATTGGCTAATGTTTTGTTTTGGTCCTGGTTATCAAATTTGATAACTGTGCCGGACTGATTGAAAACCTGTTTGCTTAGTTGTCCTTGCTCTAAACCAATCAGAGTTCTCGTTAGAACTATAGGACCAGTTAGATGGCTAGGGTCACAATCTGACCCTTTGAATATAATAATCAGCTTGGGTAATCAGTTAGTGATAGGCTGAAATATGGTGTAACCGCGGACTTAATGCAGTTGAAATCGCAAAAAGATTTTTGCCATAGTGCGCGCTGCAACAGGAAGGAGGGAGCGTCTCTACTGTTTTCAATTATTCGTTTGTAACTGCCTCATCACTGCCAGTGTGACGCCACATAGCAACGATTCAAAGCTTCGCTTGGCTTGGTTAGTTTAGCGTGGAGAAGCCATTGAAGTTAATCAAAGAAAGGGCTAATACAGGCTTTTGTTCTCCTGTGCTGCAGCAAAAAAATCTCTTTTCTTGGTAATGCTATGAGTAATTCGTATGTCACAAATCTGTGCGAGAGTATTACGCATTTCTCCGACAAACTTTTTTAGAGTCCTTTGATAACGCCATTTCAGATCCACGCCCGCCGGTATTGTCTTGTTGCATAGTCCTGCTTGTTTTAACCGTTTAACTCCTAAGAGTGACCAATGCTTGATTTCTCCTTATAGTAAAACTGCTCAATCAAACATAAAAGTTGTGAGAAAAAAGGAAATGATCAACATGTAACAAAGGTTTTTATTGTTTAACAAATTCTCCTCATCATCAGTGTAGAAAATGTATGAAGAACAGTATGGAGAATATACATGCTGATGTTAGTGAAGTGGTTTAAAGGGTTAATCAACAGTGAACTCTAAATTATGCACATTTAAAACAGACGCGATCCGAATGCAACTTATGCGTACTCCACAAAATATTTTTAACTCTAACTTTCCATATCTTAAAGTGTATATGACAGATTTTTTTTATTTGCTCGATTAAATCTCCCCAATGTACTGATAAGTATAGCAAAAAGCAATTTTCGATAGCGATTTTCCTTCCCCGTGTTTTAATGTACGAAAGGCATCGAATTTCACTTCCGGTGGGGTACAAAGCCGCGAGACCGAAAACAGGAGACTGGGAACAATTGTGACGTCATTTCAGGACTTCAAGCTTTGCGAAAAACAGATTACTCCGACATTTTCTTATTTTCTTACAAACAACGCACTATTGTACCATTTCTTAGCAAATTGATTAGCTCACAATAAGAAAATGACTGAGAAATCTGAAGAGTCTCTCCAGGAGACCACCAGGCATGGGTGATACATGGTATTTCACCGATTTCGTTGAAACTTGGCCAGTTTAAAGTTTCCACCTAAAAACTGAAAATCCCAAAGTGGTCCACATTTTGGATTTTTCCGGGGGGAGATAGAGCACCCCCTTACTTTTTTAATGGGATAGACAAAAAAGTACCAAAAATAGAAGATTCTCCTGCAAAGAGGATACGCCATTTTTTTTCGCTACTTGACACAAATACATGGCTCTGCTTTGGCAGTCGACCTGTGCAGTTTCAGTTTATTTTGACGTACAGGTGTCAATCAGGTACTGCTGATGTTTACCCATGTCACGCAATGGGTCACAGATTAACAAAATACCCTTACATTTGGAAGAAAATATCTTCAATGAGCAACTCTCTTTTTGCAAGCCCTCTGCATCAGAGTTGACATCAATCTTTGGACTAACAATATCAACAATAAAAGCTTTGGCATCTGTTAATTTTTGCGCATGGCATCCAACCAAACACACCCACTAACACTGAAAATTGAAGATTAAGAATTATTATATCCGCTCAATGAAATGTTGGTCATTCTTTTATTGACAGTATTTTATAAATAAAATAACCCTATGTGAAACCCCGAATGATATTTAAACCTTTACAAAATAGTTATAGCCGTAGGAATGCCATTTTTCTTCCCGATCGAGCTTCCATGTAATGTGGAACATGCATGATGATGCGGGGTTTGTAGTTTGTAAACTGTGAAATGGTTTCCGCTTTAATAAAATATTGGGGATGCCCTTTTTTTATTCGGTCCTTAATTGGTATTTAAATTGCTACAATAAAAATTAAGGTAATAATCAGTATACTGCTATTCAGTCCTCCAAAATATAAGCTTAAATTAGTTTAATGTTATTGTTGCCACATACCCCACTGAGTACACGGATATCCAAGAACAATTAGTACTCAGTGAATAACAAAGGAAATATCTAACCATAAAGTCATTTTCACCTGTCAGGTTGCATTAGTAGTAGATCTTGATCCGAAGGTCAGCTTTCCGTTAGAAAGTCAGAATTGCCAATTTACCAGATGGCCTTTGTGCTCCGCATCGTACACGTCAGCAGCATCATACACGTCAGCAACAGAACGGAATTATCAACTACCAAAACAGGATCTCTTGAGTTATTCACTAAATGTTTTGGTGAAGCCCTATCTTTCACTTCTATACAAATAAGAAAACATCCACTGATAATGTAGTGTTTGCGTGATACGTGACATCATGTAATCAATGCACCTTGGTCAGCGGATACTTAACAGAAAGCATCCAGCAAAAAACGTAAATTTATATCAAATCAAAAGTTAAACACAATGGTAGTATAGCGGTATTGTACAACTCGTGGCTCAGCGACGTACTGAAATATGTTTTGTTGGCCGCAACTAGAATATTGTTTTTCTGCAAAAGCTAGAAAAGAAACCAAAAAAAAAATGCCTTATTGTAAAATGTACTGTAATTATTTTAAAGTTCAAGTTCTCGTCTTATTTCAAGTCGAGTGGAAATTTCTTCTGCCTCGGTGACATAGTCTTCTTCTTCATCTTGATTGAGTCCGAGACTGACCAGGTCTAATTCTAATCTGCCACTCCTATAGAGCGTCGAAAGTCTGCTAAAATATCGCGAAACCTGGTTGGCTGCAAGCCATTCATCGTTGGTGAACATTTTTTGCCCAGTAGCAGTGCGGAGCGTTTTGATCTTGGTCACTACGTCATTTGGATTGGCTTTTCTGTCGGTTTCCTCACCTTCCAAAAATTTATTCTTTAAATAGGTCTTGATCTTCTCAGTGAACCTGACTGATTTGCGCGTTGTTTTCAAAGCCCATCCTAATGACATTGCGTTATCAGCGCTTGCAGCAACATATGAGGTGGAAGGGTGAGCTGCAGGTTGATGTACGTAACTACCAGCGACGTCTTTGCACGTTTCTGCCCACTTTTTCTTGATGGTGTCGTAGGTGCTCTCTCGTTCTGGCTTCAGTAGATGTTTACCGACATCTAGATGTTTTTGGAGACTGTGGAAAGACTTATAGGTCTTGATGCAGCCTTCCTCTGGACACGAAAATAGCACACTAGATTCTTCTGTTAGCTTCGGATGTGATGGATCAGGCTGGTCCTGAGATAATGTGGTCTGTCGGGAGTCACCTGCAGATCCGCTCTGTCCTTCTTTAACTGCTGCCACTGCACGAGATCTCTGTCTTGGCTCACTAAAGGGCTCAACAATGACAAGTCCTGTTGGTCCTTGCGGTGTTCTAAACCGTTTTAACTGAGTGTGGCTGATGGACTTTCCAGGACCTACACCGTAAGCTTTCCAAACTCGTAGGCCAGTGGACTCGAAACTGAAATTATTTAGGGACTGGATTCCTGCCATGGAATGTTTCGTCATGGTCTGGCACGACCCCTGGATGATTGCAACTGCCGATTGGCAGCCCTTAACCCCACCATATGAGTCGATATCGGTCTTCATATCGCTGGCACTTTTAATGTCGTTGCCTTCATTGATGAAGCGCCTTATATGGCTCTTAACTGTAGCTATCCTCCTGTCACAGACATCTTTCCCAGCCTGTGGGTCGCTGAAATCATACCTGGAAATGGTGATTCCTGTGCGCTTTCCAAGGTCTGGAAATGATAATATGAGGTAACCACAGTGATAGCACCCGGCATTATCAGAGCGTAAAAAGGCTTCTCTCAGTCTGGGAAAGGATGTTTTCAGTGTTTTGAGGGTATTCTCCATGATTGAAGCGACTGCAAACCAGTTTTGTGTGCATTCGTCAAATAAATGGATATAGGTCATGGCCTAAAATTTGAACCAAATAATGGAATTAGATATATTTTTGTTTTAACAAGAACCCGTCCCAAACACTGGTGCGTGCAGTTTGTTATTCATTTTCGGATTCAAAACGCAATTCTTCACAAAACCTGCAGCCCACTGAAAGCATTTCGAGATGTACAAAGTTATGTAACTTATGCTTATGTTGGTATGTTTTTTCTTTTTTTCATAAAGAAAGCGATCAAAATAATCATTATCAAGGTTACAAGGACAACAAACTCATCAATACAGTAGTAGTTGTTAGAAGATTGTTCACCTCTATTTCGCCATTATCAATCTTGGTCACTGCCACAGTCACGTGCCATGATTTTCCTTTCTTTCCGAACCAGTCCCTTTGCGTTTCTCGGAAACTGGTTGGAAGAAATTTCATAGCCCAGTCCATAATTAAGAGAACCTGGTCTGGCTTTAGATGGTCGATAATGTCTCTTTTAGCAGCATCCTGGTGGGTTGCTTGCAGAATATGAGCCCTCCATTCATCGAGCTTCGGAACAGCAGTATTCACATCGTGTTCGATCTCTTCCTGTTGGTCAGTGTCACTGCGGCAATAAAGATAAAATTATACGGAATTGCTTCAGTGAAAACTGAATACATCTTTTTAAACTTTAAACAAAGTCAACAAACAGGATTGGTAAGGCAGCTAGTTTTCAAAGTATCTAGTGTGTATCAGTCATCGGCAGGCAAGTACAATTTTGTGGTTTGTTAACATCTAGGTGTTGATAAAAAAAAATCAACTGCCTTGGACACTTTTCGAAAGTTCTCCTCCTTCCTTACACTTCCAAATTCTTTTGAGTTCCCTCTTCAAATCCAGGTACTTTTTTAATTTTTCCTTTTCGCTCTCATAGATTCTTGTATCAAAGGAACACGCCAGATTATTATTATTATTATTATTATTATTATTGTTATTAGAAAATTAGATATAAACATTTTTCATGTACAGTCTACTAAACCTACCAGTTTTTCCGCGAACACAGGGATCAAAGTAGGGATTACACACCTGTATTTGACTGCAGTAGAGGATAATGACAGCTGAAGGTCTATTAAGGCATTTTTGTTGTCCTCACAGCGGTCACAGCTGATATTATGTTCATGCTCACATCTCCCATAAAATTCAGGCTCATTTGTGCTTAGTGCATAAACACTGCAATGGTCCGCACAAGGGGCTACTCTAGAAACATGAAGTTTGTAGTCAGTCTTCAAGTAGTTCTTTCCTGACGTCAACCGTGCCTTTATGTCTAATGCCGTTTGCTCGTCCAACCCTGATGAAGAAAAGTGGAAATGTTCAGAATAATACGTCTACATTTCACATGATTAATGCAAAGTATGACCTGACACCCTCCGCTCCTCCTTTCATGAATTACTTCAAAATATACTTTTCAATGAATTCTCTATGTATAGCCGGTTTTTCCGCAGTCTTATGTCTTGAATGGATGCACAGTAACTGGGTAAAAAGGCCCCTTTCGGGATTGTCATTCAGTGTTAGTGTAATGGGTATCACTTTTTCAAACGCATATGAAAGACCTACCTAAAGTGCAAAGTTTGTCTGCTGCTTCATCTAAGGCAGCAAACACCAAAATGTTACGAAAATTATTGCGTGACTCGCGTTACTGTCTGGAAGTGTCTAGAATCTTCTGCATATTTAATTAGTGTTTTATCATCGTGATTCTGCAATTCTATTTTAAGCCGTTTGCGTATTTGCTGTAAATAGTTTCTTATTGTAATCTTTCTTTATTTAGTCGAGTCGGAAAGTTCTAGAATTTTAGGTTAAAAAGGTATATAAGCCGATCGGTATAGCTGTAGAGTTTTCTTAGTGTGTTTGTTGAAGAAAGTAAAGAGAAGTAACTTGAGAGCTGAGAGCTGAGAGTTGGCGGAGGCCGTGTTTATTGAAGTGTGACAGAGATCGTTTATACAGTTGGCGGAGGCCGTGTTTATTGAAGTGTGACAGAGGTCGTTTATACATTTGGCGGAGGCCGTGAGTATTAAAGTGTGACGGAGGTCGAGTATAATTTTATAAGCCCTGTGTGAGCTTATTGTGAAGTCTTGTGCGGAGTTTACTACTTTCATTTGGAATAAATAACCTTGTTGCTGTTCCGACAACCCTGCGTTCTGATTAGTCTACAAGCAACCCACTTCTCACGTCACAACACAATCGAACTCGTAACATTGGGGGCCTGTCCGTGGAGAGAGTGAGTGAGTTAAAGAGTGGAATTCAAGGAACTGTTTGTTGTCTACCGATAACCAGGAAAGGATCACAACTCCGAAGAAAGTAGCTGTGCTGTGAAAGCAAGTGATACGAGTGGAAGAGTATTAGAATTTCAACGCTGTGAGATGGAGAAATTTATTCAACTTGGTAAAGAGTTTGGCCTGGAAGGAGAAAAGCTGCTTGAATTTGTGCGTGAACAACAAAAGTTGGAAGAGGAGAGAAGGCGTGAAGATGATGAGAGAAGGCGTCAGGAGGAAGAAAAACAAGAAAGACTTAGGCAGCTTGAAGAAGAAAAACAAGAGAAATCTAGGCGGCTTGAAGAAGAAAGGAGGCGCGAAGATGACGAGAGAGAAGAAAAACGCCAGAGACTTGAAGAAGAGAGAGAGGAACGACGCCGAAGAGATGATGAAGAGAGAGAAGCAAGACGCCAGGAGCGAGAACTGAGGAAATTGGAAATGGAAGCTGATATCCTGAAACAGAAAGAGGCCGCCGAGGCTGCTAAAAGGGAGCACGAATTAGAACTTGCGCGGTTAGGGAATCTTGACGATCGTCCACGTGATAGAGAGGAACGAGCTAAAGCACCGAAACTTCCAGCGTTTGTGGATGGTAAAGATGATTTGGACGCGTATTTACAGAGGTTCGAGAGATTTGCTGAGACAGCTAAGTGGAAAAAAGATGGATGGGCATCGAAGCTCAGTGCTCTGTTGTCTGGACGTGCACTGGAAGTGTACTCACGTCTATCTGAAGCAGCAGCTAAAGATTACGATAGAGTAAAGATCGCATTGATGAAGAGATATGACCTGACAGAAGACGGCTATCGTCGCAAATTCAGAGCATCTAAACCGGAAGTTGATGAAAGTCCGGAGCAGTTTATTGTGCGATTGGACAGATACCTGTTACGATGGCTAGAGCTTTCAGATACTGAGCAAACCTTTGAGGGCTGAAAGGACTTAATCGTGAAAGAACAGTTTATTGATTCCTGCCCAAAAGATCTGGCCATTCACCTACGAGAAAGGGCACCGGAAACCCTGGCGAAGATTGCAAAAATCGCTGACCAGTATTTAGAGGCTCATGACAAGCATCTATTCAGCCCAGTGAGCAGGAAGCCGGCAGTACAGTCTGAGAGGGACGAACCCAAGAACACACAGTATAATACAACACCCCTCCAGTGCTTTAAGTGTAACACTCGAGGTCATAAAGCTATTCACTGCCCAACCGTGATAAAAAGATGTTTTCTGTGTGGCAAGCAGGGACACGAAGCTAGAAATTGTCGCTCAAGTGGAAGAAGGCTAGGAGGACAAAGTAGGGATGGTATCCCAGTGCAACGTGGTCAAGTGAGTGCTAGTTGTTTAGTCCAGCCACCAGAAGTTAAACCTTCAGCAGAAGAAGTTAAGTCCTGTATTCAAGATGATAAGCTTGTGTTGGCTTGTGGTAAGAAGATTCCGTTGCTGAGTAGTGCCTGTGTTGAACCGTTGTCTGGAGTAAGAAGTAAAATGCCCGTCGTGAAAGGAAGAGTTGGAGAGAAATCCGTTGATGTCCTGAGAGACACTGGTTGTAGTGGAATAGTTGTAAAGAAGGATCTTGTGTCCGAGGATCAGTACACTGGCGACTTTAATGTTATGCTGCTCATCGACAACACAGCAAGGAAAGTGTCCATTGCGAAGATTGAAGTTGACACACCCTATCTCAAGGGCCAAGTGGAAGCGCAATGTCTCCCTGATGCGGTTTACGATTTGATTGTTGGTAATGTACCGGGCGCGAGAGCTGCTGACGACCCAGATCCAAGCTGGCAAGATCATGTGCAAGAGGCATGTGCTGTAACAACGAGAAGTCAAGCAAAGAAGGCCGGAGAACACATCCCGCTGAAGGTACCGGCTGCCAAAGAAAGTCCTGTCGTTGATAGAGAAAAGCTCAAACAAATGCAACATGAGGACGAGAGCTTACAGAAATATTGGGAGCAAGATGATGTAGTTGTGAGAGGCCAGACTGAGAAGTCATTTGAAGTAAAAGGTGGAGTTCTTTACCGTGTTTACAAGCACCCTTATGTGAATGGTGGTAAACCCCTGAAGCAAGTTATGGTTCCTGTGCAGTTGAGAAACCGAATAATGGAACTAGCGCAAGGATCGATCATGGGAGGTCATATGGGAATAAAGAAAACGGCAGATAAAATTCAAAGTGCATTCTATTGGCCAGGTATTCAAGGGGATGTCACTCGTTATTGCAAGTCCTGTGATGTATGTCAGAAGACAGTTAACAAGGGTTCCGTACCGAAGGTTCCCCTGGAGAAGATGCCGTTAATTGACAAGCCATTTAAGAGAGTAGCAATCGATCTGGTTGGTCCTATTAGTCCCCCGAGTGAAGGCGGTCATAGATATATATTGACCTTGGTTGACTTTGCAACCCGTTATCCTGAAGCTGTTCCGCTCAAGAACATTGACACGGAAACTGTCGCAGAAGCATTGGTGGATATCTTTAGTCGTTTGGGAGTGCCTGAAGAAATTTTGAGTGACCTCGGTACGCAATTTGTATCGGAGTGTATGAAAGAAGTGACGCGGCTGTTGAGCCTTAAACAGCTCACCACGACACCTTATCACCCTATGTGTAATGGCCTAACGGAAAAGTTCAATGGAACTATGAAGAGCATGCTGAAGAGATTGTGCAGCGAGCAGCCGAGACAGTGGCACCGTTATATTAACCCGTTATTGTTTGCATATCGTGAAGTTGCTCAAGAGTCTACTGGTTTTTCGCCGTTTGAGTTGTTGTATGGAAGAGCCGTCAGAGGGCCGATGTTTATCCTTAAAGAGCTGTGGACGAAAGAGCTGGAGGAACCTGAAGTGAAGAATAGCTACCAGTATGTGTTTGAGCTGCGCATACCGAACTTCAGAAAGCCCAAGTTAAAGGCAAGCATTACTACGACCGTAAGACTAAAGTCAGGAAGTTTGTACCAGGAGATAAAGTGTTAGTGCTGCTACCGACTGACCATAACAAGGTTTTAATGCAGTGGAAAGGTCCATTTGAGGTTAGTGCTGTAGTGGGTCTCAACGATTATAAAGTACGTGTCAAAGGAAAGGAGAGAGTTTACCATGCCAATCTACTGAAGAAGTATTTTGAGCGAGAGAATCCAGCACCCATAGGAGCAGTGGCTGTTAAAGAAAGCATTAATAATAATCGTAAGAATGACGACGTTAAAAGTGAGTTAGAAGCAGTGGATCCTGTAGACAATGTTGACTTTCTTGAGATTGGTGGATATGTCGCTAAAGAGTCAGTCAAGGATGTGGCCATCGGAGATAACCTTACTGATGAGAAAAGAGCAGAGTTGTTTATACCCTTGTCAGATGCTGGAATAACTTAAGAGACATTGGACTACCTTCTCTTAGTATTACTTAACTAATTTTCGTTGTTAGTAGAAATTTAGGAAATTTCTTCTCAAGAGGGGGTTATGTTACGAAAATTATTGCGTGACTCGCGTTACTGTCTGGAAGTGTCTAGAATCTTCTGCATATTTAATTAGTGTTTTATCATCGTGATTCTGCAATTCTATTTTAAACCTTTTGCGTATTTGCTGTAAATAGTTTCTTATTGTAATGTTTCTTTATTTAGTCGAGTCGGAAAGTTCTAGAATTTTAGGTTAAAAAGGTATATAAGCCGATCGGTATAGCTGTAGAGTTTTCTTAGTGTGTTTGTTGAAGAAAGTAAAGAGAAGTAACTTGAGAGCTGAGAGCTGAGAGTTGGCGGAGGCCGTGTTTATTGAAGTGTGACAGAGATCGTTTATACAGTTGGCGGAGGCCGTGTTTATTGAAGTGTGACAGAGGTCGTTTATACATTTGGCGGAGGCCGTGAGTATTAAAGTGTGACGGAGGTCGAGTATAATTTTATAAGCCTTGTGTGAGCTTATTGTGAAGTCTTGTGCGGAGTTTACTACTTTCATTTGGAATAAATAACCTTGTTGCTGTTCCGACAACCCTGCGTTCTGATTAGTCTACAAACAACCCACTTCTCACGTCACAACACAATCGAGCTCGTAACACAAAACTCCATCTGTCTGTGTACTGTCCAAGCCAGCAAGTGATTTCTTTTGAGAGGCACTACATATCTAAGGACAGAGAAACTGCAGCTTAGTTTTGAATCATATTATCGCATCCTTTCAATCAAATTTTCCCTCAAATTCCACGCACAATCTCTTATTTTGTAATTAACAGATTTGGTTAGAATATGAATCAAGCTTTATCACCATACCACTCCCTCCCCCCTTCAAGTTCGTCAACTAATTACTCTACTACGACAGATACAAGTCTGCTTACCTTAAGTATGTTAAATAGTGTTGACCGTCCTAAGGGCGCAAATCCAGATTCGGTACAATATGACTGGTAGAGCTGAATTAAACGCGATGCCACAACTGTCCTCACCGCGTTCGGGATTTCAATCTTCTCTCCACTGGAGAGTTTTAGGGTCTTGGTACCGTAGGCCACATCCTGAAGAAACATCGGGCTTGCAATAAAATCCAGGAAGTGGTCCACCTTCACTGGATGAAGTCGGCACCGTTGCAAGACAGGTGGCTCAATAAACTGACCAGGACTGGTAACCATTGCGTGTTTTCGGGCCTCATCTATCCTCCACTTTGTTAAGCCTGGAATGAAGCTCAGCAACCCATTTTTTTGAGTAATCACCAACAAAGACAGACAGAATTTGTCGCCTGGTATACCAGGAAGTTGCTTCATTCTAGAGCTTGATAAGTCTGGACAGCAGAGTTTTTTCAGGGAGGTTTGCATCTGATTCAGCCGCACCACTGTATTTTTCTATGACCCGATGAAGCAGCCATTTGGTTTGTCCTGGTGCGATAGCATCTCAGACAGTCTCTACCGCCTGTACACCTTTTCGCTTATAATAGCGCACAGTGGGTGAAGAGATGTTCTCTACATCTGTACTCAGCTGTGATCGTATTGGGCTCACTCTTCCATCTGCAATTCTTAAAAAGTAGTTTAGGGAATGGAGTTTCATTTGAACTTGAGGGGTTGGCTGCCATTCCTGCGACGTCTCTCCCGCAGTAGGAGAATCTTGAGATGCTGAGGAGAGCACGTCTGATGATCCCTCATCACTTAGAGGAGCCTGCTGTTTAGCCATTACGTCCAAAACCACTGGCTGTATTGGCCATACCTTAAAAGGCAAAATTTTTAAATTAAATTACATTAGGAATTGAATCAATTCGATATGAAATTTTCAAATCATGATATCGGTAGGCTCGATTTCCGCCGCTCACTCGGGTCCGGAGTATTCTCCCCCGAGAAGAGACGGCTGGACGCGTGAGCGGCCGATCGTGTCTGTGACGTAAATTCAAAATTTAATTTATGCATCGTTACTGGTCAACGGAAATGTCATCCGACACCACACATATGTCATCTCCCGCCAAATCTGATCAAGTTGCTTATTAACGCGCCAAAACTGCAAACATGGGCTGTATTTCCAGCGTCAACTCGGATTTTTAAGTTACACGGATTCATCGAAATGGATGAGGCGGGTTCGCATTTTAGCGGTGAAACACCCACAAAATCTTTGGCTTCAAGTTATTCCGGATGCCTGCTTTGTGGTACTGTGCAAAATGATTCCCGAAAGAGGACAAACTTGAAGGGAAAAGTACAAGATATCGCTAAAAGGGTAGCCATTGTTTTGGACACGGAAGTAGCCGCCGTCGACGTTGGCCGATATTTGTGCAACGATAGTTGCTACAAGAGGATTAAGCGTATAGAGAAACTCCAAGAAGAAGCGAAACTATTGAAGAACGAACTAAAACAGAGCTATGCTTCGACGAATAGATTTAAACGTGGAGTTCCGTCGGATTCATCTCTTTCACCGAGCGCGATTGCACCAGCCAAATCCGCTCGTTCTGATCAACAGACCAACTCGAGGCAAAAGGTTGCGAAAAGTTTAAATTTTAGAAGCGGAAGCCAAATCCAGGATGAACGCGAAAAGTGTCCAGTGCGGAACATAATGCCCTTGGTTGCTTTGCCAGTTTCCTCTTCGGGACCACCGGCGTCGATGATTCCAGCGTTCGCTCCTATTGCAGCCAACATCATGTCGCAAGGTATTTGTGAGGGAAACGTCTGCAAAGTACAGGTTTGTACATACGATTATCTTCTTCATATATATTTTTTTTCATTTTAGCAGGCTAATAATATTTATTTTATACCATGTGCGCATTGGATTTAATATTCAATTATTTAGTATTCCATCTATATTTTTTTTTCTATATTTTTGCAGGCCGTTGTTACGTACGAGTCCGGAAACAAATGTGGTGATTTGCCTCCAGAGTTGCATCGCCTTGGAAAAGCTTTGGCGCGAGGAAGTAACTTTAAAGCCCTGGCAGATGCAGCGATGGAAAGTCCGAATCTGAAAGAAGCTATTGAGAACAGGTGATGCAGTGATATTTCAAAGGAATGCAAAACGTTGTGTTCCACGGCCAATCCATCGCCGCTTAGAGGCATTACAAAAGAATCGATGGTCAACTTTTCGTGGCAAGCCGTGGGAACAGAACTGCAGAACAAGGCCCCTATTTTCCTGCGTTGTATTTTGGCTGCTGCAGATCCAGCTAATGGCACTGCTACAACCTACGATCCTGTGAGGCACCCGGGTGTCTACACGGCTGCAGCAATTTTGCTAAAGAAACGCGATAAGGCGATGAGTTTAGTACCTTACGTGATCAGCACCATCCTAAAAGTTGGTAAAATATCGAAAACGGTAAGCTAAAATTACGTTCACATGTTACAAATGATTTTCTGATTGTGAGTTACGAACCGATTGTTTGTTTGAATTAACGCAACACAAGTCCAGGTGACATTTTATCGTGTCATTTCTGTCTTTCTCTTCTTTAATGTGTATGTGTTGGCAAATTAGTTGTTACATGGAATAGCAAAGCGCTATGCCCAATCCCTTGCTAATGATTCTTTTCCAAAGGTTGAGTGTGATAATTAACAAGAAAAAATACATAAGGTGATTTATTGACCCCCAAAAGCAGGGAATTCGCACTCACATGCTCACTTCTGTTCATTTGCAGTCACTCACTTATCATTTGCCAGCTGCAAACATACTAATTTGTGGTATGTTTTCTCAGGCACTTATTCGATTAAATCATCTTGGTATCTCTATGTCTCCAAAAAGCACCAACAAAGCTCTTGATATAATTGGAGAGGATTATGATCTCAAGCTACATGAATGGAAGGACAGGATATCAAGCCACATGTTGCAAAAAAAACAAGCAGTGGAAGAAAAGGGGAGACTGGAGTTAAAAAAAGAGGAACTACATGAGCAATTACTATCAGGGGAAGATGTCCACAATCAACTGATCCAAGTTCAAGCTGCTACATCTAATGTAGAAAAACAATTTTTTCAACTAGAAGAAGAACATCCTAGCAGTTTCAACATTGTGTTGGACAATGTGGATTTAAAAGTTCTGGCCTCGGATATGACCTCTGATAATCAGAATAAAGATTACCACTGGTGCAACCACAATGCCCATATTGATAGGGTGAATCCACTACATCTGGAAAACAATGTACCAACAGCAAATTTGCAAGAGGTCCCCAACAGTGCATTTCTGCCAAGTTTAGATGACCAGAATTCTCTCCTATCAGATTTTGTTGTTCTGGTGGGAAGGGTAATTGTGGAGAATTTACCTGCATTTGCCATTTTCAAAGATGTCATTCCTCTTCACATTAAACATAAGTATTCTGGCGAATTAAAGAAAAAAACTGAAACAGTAAGTGATGGGGTTCAGAGAGCACTTTACAGTAGGAGAATCAGTTTTGACTTACCTGTCCATTTACTGTGCAAAAGCATTTCACTTTTCAAGTTTGTTTGTGAGATGAGACTGCATTCTCACAGCCCCCTCCCACACCCTTCCCTTCTCAAATTAGAAATAAAGACCTGTGTCCAGATGATATACAAATTACAAAAAAGGTTCAATTAACGGTTCAGAACATTAATCAATAATGGGCCCCTCCTCCAACTCCCCTGCCCACACTGTCACCTTTCAGGGGATTTGAATTTGTTATACTCCTCTCTCCACCCTTCTTAATTGGTTTGAATTTTTTATACTTCCAAGGTTAATCTTGGTGTGATCTTTAAAGATGAAAACCTTGGAGAGGAGATGATTGATATCATTAGAGGACTTCATGACTTGGTGCCCACAGTGGAAGGTCCTGGAGGAGAAGAACAGTTTGATCGTGTTCCAGTTGTTGGTGACCAAAAGACCATGGAAAGGGGAGTTGAGGCACAATTCTCTGTGCGAAATGCCTACACAAAGAGCAGGAGATTGGAGGGATTGTTTTTTCAGCTTGCTGACTGGCACCATGAAAATAAATTTTTGGCAGTGAGTAAAGACTATAGTTTTAGAGGATAAGTAGAGTAAATGAACTCAACAGCACCAAGTGCTGGGATAAATGAAAACCGCACTTCATAAATGAATAATTATTATTATCATTATTATTATTGTTGCTGTTGTTATTATTATTATTATTACTATTATTATATAATGTTTGTTAGTTTTATTATCAGCTCTACATTTCTGAATTGGCAAATTCCCTGGGTGTTTATAACAACCTGAGTTCTCTGAGAAGGGGTTGATCAAAATAACAGAGACAAAATGAGGAGTAATGAAGACAGGAAATGGTATAACAGCCACACACCTGCACAGTCCAAAAAAACAATTCCATCTCCCCCCCCCCCCCTAAATCCATGGCTAAGAGGCAATTTCTTGCTTCTTGGGCCATCCCTAATTGGAGTCGTTATTTCAACAGGTAGGGCATCAATGTGGGTAACTTATTTAAAGCCAGAAATGAAATTAATGGTAATCATTTTTGCTTTGTTTCAGTTGATTTTCTCAAGGTACTACAGTGGCTCCTCTGCTTGTGATAAAACTTCTCTATTTGCTTTAAGGAATCTTGTCAATTGGCGAGATGTTGTTACTGATGCTCAGCAAAAGCCAGCACCTTGCAAGAGGTTTGTTGACCTCATATTGGATGCTGATATCATTACTGCAGCTATGGTTTTCTTTGGAATGGTGGATGTTACAGGTACCCCAACCAAACATGGTTTCAGTAGTGAGATGGAAAACAACATTAGGCCTGTTCGTGCTAGGTATTTCAGTAAAATTCTCAAAGAATTCATTCTCACATTCATAGTTGATGGAACTCTATATGAAAGGCATTTTGCCAACATTCAAGCTTTAGAAGAGTGGGAAGCAGTCCAAAGGAACCAGCCAGTGCTTGAAAATGGGAGATATCCTTGCAGATTCCCTGGATGCAACAGTTCATTTAAGCATGATGGTGTTCACAGAATGAGGCATGAACTATCACATGACCCCCCACCAAGGATTCCAGCAGAACCTACATTAGAAAGCACTCTCCCGACCCAAGCGATCAAAATTCTGAACCTAAAGATGATGTGTTTGATTACCACTGTGGGTTCATGAATATGGCTTTACTATTGAGAAATTTTAGAGATGCCATTAAAGAAGGTGATGGTGAAAGGATAATCAAATGTATCAAGATGTTTCTGTTGCACTTCAAACAAGATGGCAGTGGCAGCACCAAATATGCATTGGAGGCTCTATACCATCAGTTTCAAGTGCTGGCTTTACTCAGTCCCAGAGAAGCAGAGAGACTTAAGTGGAACCGAACTGTGAATAATCAGGGAGGTGACGGTAACAATGTAGCAATGGATGTTGCTCTAGAGCATGATAATCATGTTTTAAAGGATATCATTAGAGGTTTGGGGGCAAACATCAGTGAAGAGAGTGTACGGCGAGTATGTAGAGCATTCTTTATCCTCAAACAGCTACTTTTTGCACTTGATGAAGAATTAAATGTTAAGAAGGTATCAGGAAAACATACCAAAAAATCTGTGAAGGAGGATTTGATCAAAGTAGTCAAGACGCTTTGTGACCAGCGTGTATTTGAGAAGCAGACAACAAGGGAACCCATGTATTGTTTTCCTGACTGTCCCAGAGACTATCTTCAGTTGCTCAACACCAAGGAATTGTTTGGATGGATAAATGACCACAAAAAGAATGTTAGTCTAGAGAAGAGGCCACGTTAAAGCAAAAAAACCACTTTATTTTAGTTCCAAACTCTCTTCAATTCATTACTACATGTATCAGTGTGGCACTCTCTTGGGTCTGGTCCCCTCCAATATGATACAAGGTGTAAAAATAAAGTAATACCCCTTTCACACCAACTAAACATGTTTTATTAAACCAGGTTTAGAAAAATGAAACCCATTAAAGAAACACTGGAACTCAGGCTTTTATGCAGGATTTAGATGAACTTAAACAATTTTTAATTTGCGCTGAATTTGTAGTAAAAAAACATCAGTAAGCATCTTTTATAAAGAATGTAATTTTAAACCGTGTTCCACAAAACAGCTTTTAAACATGTTTAAGCTTTGGTGTTATCAGGGCATAAGATCCTTATGGTTAGAAGACATTGTACATTACTCTACATGTACCTCTATGAAGTCCTATTTAGCTATCATCAATGTCTGAATCCATAGCATCTTCATACACAGTTAAGAGCTCTATAGGAATAGCTGCCATAAGGGAATCCTCCACATCAAAGTAAAAAATGCCATCAAAAAAATCAAAATAGGACTCCTGGCTGTCCTCTGGTTCTTCCATATCCAAATAGCTGATGTCAATATCTTTAAAAATGGTATTGATAGCAAACAAAACTTCTGAGGCCACACTGGGATGCCAAATGTCAACATATTTGTATACATCACTGAGTGAAAAAATGCTTGGGCAGTATTGCATGATCTGCTTCACTTGATTGTCTCCAAATCCACAAAAAAGCTTTGGAGGAGTAAACATGGGGGCATTGCTTTTCTTGGCTGACTGCAAAAACTGCTGATTTAATGCTCTCTTCAGGTAATCAAGTTTTGAAGAGAGCATTCCCATTTGTTCCTCAGTCACAGTTCTGTTGTTTGTTTCAGTTTCGACCAATTCAGAACTTTCTGAATTAAAAAACACAAAGTTGCAGGTCTCACCAGCACATTTGCACTGTTCTTGACAAACATCACAACACTGGTGAGGATGCTCATTGGCAGGTAAATTTGATACGTCCACATCAAACTTCTCCAAAAGTACTTTTCTTCTACACTTGTCCTTTTGTTTCAGGTAACTGACCATACTTTCATGGCAATGTTTTGTCATTACATTCGAGTAAAGAACAATTGCTTTACACTGCTCTTGACCACTTCGTCCAGCTCTTCCACTTTCTTGTAGGTATGTCTCACAGTTGTATGATGGCCCATAATGAATGACAGTTTTTACATCCTTACAATCAATGCCCATCCCATAGGCAATGGTTGCTATTAGAACACGTATACAACCACTTGCATCTCCCATGGACTTCAAAATCTCCTCCTTATTTAGTTCATCACTTCTACTATGGAACATTTCCACTAGTCGTTTCCTTGGATCATGATTGTCATCGGCATAAATGTTTTTCCCCAGTTCGGCTTGAAAAAAGCCATACAAGTTCGTTGTAAGTTTTATTGTGGGGCAGTATATTATAGTTCGTTCATACAAATTCTTTTCAACTGTCAAATCACTCACCATCTTGGCAAATGTTACAGCAGGGTTAGGAGTAATAACTTTTACACCATATGAAATGTTCTGCCTGTTGGGAATGTCAATGATCAAAGCAGGATTGTTCATTTCTAAGGCTTTTATAATCTGAAGTCTTGTTTCAGTGGTGGCTGTAGCAGTAAGGGCTATGACAGGTACCCTTTTAACGATTGAGCGGATCTCATTTATGCGAGAAAACCATTTCCTGAATGCTCTTTCTCCCTTTTTAGCAGCATACCCCCTGCATGAACATAGAGTGTGTAAAGTGTTAAAATCATATTTGAGACACACTGATTACTCATTTATGTTAAAATGCTGCAGTTTAATATCAAAACCCATAAAGACAAATTAACATGAACTAATCTTTAAATGGAAGTTCTTAAAAAGTCACAACCCTTAGAAAATGTGATGCATTCCCACATATTCTTCGCAACTTTGAGTCTTTTTTCTCGCACATTCCATACATGTGATGAAAATGTCAAAGGCATACAACCTTAGATAGAGAAACTTTGCCCTACAAATATTTTTGTTTTCATGCTTTATCAGAAATACACTTTCTTCAAGAACACCATTAAATAACAATTATTTCATACAATGTCTACTGTATTTTCAGATAAACCAAACACGTGAACAGTATGTATAAACGAAGTAAACTTTGATATCTGTGTGTGCTCACTTGTCGCAAAACCTTTAGCGCAGTTACAAACTGTACAGAACTTACCAATGAGAAATACAGTGGGCCTCATCAATAGCAATGAGGCACAATCTCTCTTCATACACCGCGCTCGACATCGTCTTTCTCCATCGATCGGAACATAAGAATGCCTCTGGTGATCCAAACACAACTTGGCAGTCACCTCTTTCAACGGCCTTTTTGGCGTCTTCGTTCAGTTGATCTTCACCAATAAACTCTGCACTAATTCCTATTGATTTAAGGAATTTCACTTGATCTTGCATTAGCGAAGTCAGAGGTGAAATCACAACAGCAATGGATTTAAAAGTAGTCTTCTTAACGATGTCAAACATCATCGGCGCAGACTGGAAAATGAGAGACTTTCCTGACCCAGTCGGTTGAATGATGAACACATCTTCACCATTTACCAGCTTTTCTAATGCTTTACGTTGCAAAACTTTCAAGTTTTCCACTTTAAAACGCTCTAAAATACGATCACACGCCAAATCAAACAACACGTTCGCATCCGCCATTTTGAAATTTGCTCTGCCAAAAATAATTTATGCTTCCTGCTCGATTTGAGCAGGCGAGCTTCTGATTGGTGGAGACCAACAATACGTCATCCACGCTTCCAGCCGTCTCTTCGGGGGATGAACGCGGGCTCATTTCCCGAAGCAGCGGCTGGTAATCGAGCCTATGATATCGGGTGTAATATGATAACCAAACATCATGGAAATCTAACCTATCTTTAGTAAAAAAGGCATTTAAACATGGATGACGTATTCACTCAGATAATTGTATCTCTTATCACTTACTTAGGTACTGCAGTTAACGTAACGGTTTTCTCTAATTTATTAATGTTACGATGGATATTAACATAGGGCAGAACTCCTACCTCCGTTGGGCTTGAAAGATCACTATAGCTGGTTGAAGGCTGTTCTATTGGAGGCAGCTGATACTCAGGTGCTTGGATAGCACTATATTGCTCCGTTTCAGCTGGCTGCATGGCTTGTGCAGGTTTGTGATCTTTTCGACAAGTCTTGCATATACCTGTGACAAGGGTGATACATCAATTAATTTATTATTGTAAATTAGATCAAGTAAAGAAATACAGTCAACTCTCTCATGGCGACCACTTCTCATAACCCACCACCTCCGGTAAGGGACCACTTTTTAAGTAACCGTTTCGTTTCTCAGTCAAATACTGCTTCAAAAACTCTCTCGTAAGCGTCCACTACTCAAATTTCTTAAGCGATCGCTACCGCGACCACTCTTCAGGCAAGTGTTATGATATATTCTTTTGTTTTCTGTTCCCAATAAACGACCACCCAACATGACCACATAAGTTCGTAAGAAAGTCATTACTCAAATGTCAAAAGTTCGGTTTTAATAGCACTGACCTGAAGTGCCGACAGATAATAACTCTTATGCAAAAAAGATGACTTGAGTTGGTACAGTGATCTGATACAAAATGTTATACAAAGGTTAAACAGTAGTATGATAAGATTTTCCAGACGTTATTTGCTTTGAAATATGCCATTGCTTTCAATCTTTTCCCTTTAGCCTAATTTTAGATTAAAAAAAAGGTATTATCTCTATATAATTAGTTAATCAATTCAGTTTTGTTGATTTTTATCACAAGCGACCACCTTCCGTAAACGACTACTTTGTCGTGCACCAAGAGTGGACGCTTACGAGAGAGTTGACTGTAGTTAAATCAATAGTACGTATTGTGCAAAAGTCATTATTATTATTATTATTATTGAACGTAATTGGACACTTCCCTTGGGGCTTTTCAGGACCAATTTTACATTGTTTCCTTATTGGGTGAGATCGGACGTCAGCTTACATAGGGCGCCTCAGGCTGCCGCTATCAGTCCATTCTTGATCTCACCCACCCACCCGACCCACACATGGAGAGATAGACCACGACGGCGTGAATTACGTTCCCTACTCTTTTTGACAAGTGCGTGGGTTCTTTTACGTCCCCTGCTAACTATGCAACTCTGAAGATGTAGGAGACGGGGCCTACGGTTTAAAGTCCTTATCCAAGAAGACTTGAATGTCTAACCATTTGAAGATGCAATTACAAAGGCAGCACATTCTCCTCAGTTATTTTAAGACCCTGAGTGTTGGTCCGGTCTGGGGCTCGAAACCCTCGAACTCCCGCACAGCAGACTGGAGTCCTACCAACTGAGCTAACCAGGCGGCGGTAGCCTTGGTAGCCGTTGTTTGGATTTGTCACACAACGCTGCTCTACCCTGTCCCCTTCAGTAACGCTTTCTTCACCAGAGAAAGTAAATGTTCTACCTCACCTGCTCCAATGGGTACCAATACATTCCATATTGCCATGATTTCTTTGCTCATATCTAATCCTGCTCCTCTCTCTGGTTTGTTCTTCCTGTTCCCATGAAGCGGATGCACACACTTTCTACTAGGCCTCCACATCTGACCAAACTCCGCCCGGTGTTTTGGGCAGATCGTCCTTGTAGCGCCATCCTCATTAAACAAGCCAACACGGGCAAGAATCAAGTTTTTTTCTGTAGCCACTGTAGTTTGTGACACTTTGACCTGCCTGAGATGAGACTTCACCTCTTTGATACAAGAGGTAAGGG
>OX419343.1:18113203-18158203 GCA_948470475.1 Galaxea fascicularis | reverse complement strand
TAAAAAATCCACAAAGCCAAGCTGGATTTTTATCATTGTTGACATTTTCTTGGATGACTGGAATTCTCAAACTTGGAAGCAAACAACCATTGAAAGAAGAAGACTTGTTCACGGTCAACACCTCGAATCAATCGGAGAGACTCGTTAACGACCTAGAGTTGGAGTGGCTGGCAGAGGAAAGAGCATCCCAACAAAACAGAACAAGGCCTTGCCTTTGGAGAGCCCTGATGAGGGTCATTTCTTACAGAGATTACATCACTATTGCTATTTTTCGAGTAATGTACTCACTGACACTCAGCAGCATACCGCTGACGGTGTATTTTTTCTTAAGGAGCATTAGCGAAGACTCCGACAAAAGTTCAGCTTTGCCCTTTGTTATCTGCTTTGCTTTGGTCCCAACCGTAAGATCGATTTGCCAGAGTCAGTGGGTTTTTAAAAGCCAGATTGTGGCATTTCGACTGAAAGTCGCCGTGGTTGGATTTGTTTATAAGCGGGTAAGTCATAAGTTCTTATGTCTGGTGCATAGGTCTTAATCACACGGCGGTCATGTTGAGTCCCGAGGGATTGAAAACTTTTGTTTTTGCGCACCGAAACTCGTTCCCAAACATTTCACCTAGAGGCTAGGAGAACGAATCTATTGTCTACGGCCAATTTGGCCGCCGCGCGAATAAGGCCCATTAGCTGCTCTGACCAGCTTATAAACTTCTAAAACTCCTTAAACTTCGAAGACTCCCTTAAACTCTACGGATCACTGTTCCAAAATCTTTTCACTGACGTTCGTCCACAGCCGGCCGAGGTGTATCTTTTGGACATTGACAGAAAGTCACTACGTACAACTTAATATCATTCTAAAGCTTGCAAAATGCAACAACACAGCAACCACTTTAAAATCTCGCCTGTTCTCTTGAATCAAATAAACTTATTGACCAATAATTCGATATTTGCCTCCTACATCTGAAAATACGTAGCCATTCCCCTAAAATGGTGGCCGTTGAATCATTTTAAGTCATTCCTTACAAAATACATCAGAAAAATATGTGGTTTCATACATTCACATTCACAAACGTTTCACAAAGTGGTTCGCATTAATTAACGCGAGCTTTTTGGATGTGATATCATAGTCAACCAGGCAGGTGTCACTGAGTTTGCGATCATCATTTTATATCCGCCCCCAACAAGCCCTCTTGCAAAAATTACTAAATTATATTTAGGCCTAGTTTGATCTGTCATAATATATTTAAGCAATAGAAAACGTTTTCCGTGTTTGCATAGCCTGATATAAACACGAGAGCGGGTTGGGAGAATTCGAGACAGTTATGCAAACCCGAGACGAAGTCGAGGGTTTGCATAACTGTCGAGAATTCTCCCAACCCCTCGAGTGTTTATATCAGGCTATGCAAACACAGGAAAAAAGTTTTCTATTGCTTTTATAAAACAACTTTCCCGAGCAAAAAAACCAAAACGCTCTTGTTTAGAACACTGATTAAAAGAGAAATTCTTACCAATCGCGAAGTCTTGTACACGAAGCTTGTACGCGTAATCAGTTTTTGTTTTGCAAAAAAGATGCTTTCCAGAATACGGGTTTTTCTCGCTTAAAATGTCAGCTCAAGCGAAAAAAAATTGACACAGCATGTTTCTAAAGATTTTCCAAGTTTCAACCGACGAGGAAATGGGTAAATAAAGTAAACTTGTCGAGTTTTTCGACTCAAAACCTTTTTCAAATTCGTGCTGGCGTGATTAGTGCGCGGAAAGCCAAACAAGTTGAAGTCACAACCGTGTTTACATACTCTCATACAAACACGCCTCTCGACCAATCCGAGCCCGCGTACTATCTTAGTTATTTTATAAATATATTTAGGCAAGCCTAAAAGCGGAGCTCCAAAGTTCTTTCCTTATTGTATGGCATTTACCGATAAAAAAAAAATCAATGCCAGGACTCGAGCCAGGATCTCTAGTAAGGACTTCTGTGATTATAGTTTTTATTGTTTTGCTGCAGAGCCACAGCCACCATTCAAACATGTGCTAACGTACATTTTCGATTTATCATCGGCCTTTGCCACGTTGGATCAAGGAATTACATGACTATGAGCATAAACTATTTTGTTTCAGCACAGTTTAATTACATCCGATTACATTTCAATACAAATGGTGTAAATCTCTATACTACAGATTAACAGTCCCAGTGACTCACTTTTAAATCCAACATCACAACCGGTTATGTGCTTTGGCTAAGTCACAAATTTCCTAACAGGTCATTTTAATCTCAACAGACCGAAATATTCCACAACAACAAAAAATGGTAAAACCCCAAAGTGGGTCCTCTTCGACACCACCCAAAAAAGAAGAAAAGTACTTTGTTGCCTTGTTTTGACTATTTTATGGAGTTTGCCTTTTGGTCGAGGGTCGAGGGTCGAGGGTAAATGGTCGAGGGTCGAGGGTAACTAGTCGAGGGTCGAAAAATTCTTCAAAATTATTCCTGAACGTCGTCTGATCAAATTTTCACATGGGCTCGTGTTTGCACGAGTTTTCGGTGCCTGTTTTCACTGCATACTCGTCATCACGGACTCTCCGTCGTTCTGATCGTCAGAGTCTAGCGCTTTCTATTTTTGCGTATTTTTCGGCGAGCTGTAATTTTGGTTAAATTATTTTTCCGGGCCGCACCAGAAGATAACAAAAACGCTGAAGATGCTGTTACATGAACTCATGTATCATGTATTTGTACACTCAAGTGAATAATATTGAATAATACTGACAGCAGAAACCCAATGGTTCTATTTTCTAACGGTTTCACTTGCTTATGAAAAGGCTACTAATCTGTTAACTTTTACTGATTGTATGTAATATTTCCCACGTCCACTGGTTTTGTTTTATGTGAGACTTAGGTCAGCGCGGTTAGAGCCTGTAAAACAAAAACATGGAAAATTCAACGATAACAATGTAACGATAGTAACTACCTGCGCGTCCCAAGATTTAGGTTAAAGCACCTTTATTTCTTTAAATAGTCAGAAATCGTGGGGTGTTAAGAAAACTAAGTTTTAAGACCCCCTCTCTCCTCCACAAAAAACGAATTTCGTCGAAGTATGAAGGCAAATTGTAACCGTAGTACTTAAGTCTAACAAAAAAATAACATCAAATCACAACAACAAGAATACTTTATGTGGCATTATGTTAAACAATAAGAGAACTGGTTATATTAAAGCTTTTGAAAACAACACAAAAACCGGTTGACTTTCATTCAAAGTCTAAGACAATTCAGATTTTCGAGTACCCCAACATAGGTCTTCATTTATCAAACGGAATGCTCAAAATCCTCAAATCACGGTAAGCGATAGCAGAGATTGTATCGGTGGCAGTCGGTGGCGGCAGATTTACCAGGCAACTAGAGTGATCATATTTCATTCGATCGAAGACAACATCAGGCGGGTTTCGAAAATTTTTTTGTCAGCAAGGAAGAGCACATTGTTTGTCTTTTTGCTACAATGTTAACGTTATCCAACAGCGCTTATTCAAAGCCAAGCAATAGAAAAGTAGTTTTTCAATGTTTATCAACCTTTCAGTCTGTGGCGTAACAGCGAGCTCTGAAAACCGCAGTCTGAAATGTCAGCCGTCTCCTCTCCATGGGTTAGGGAGAGGGGAGACAGGCCCGTAGCAAGGCTAACATAACTGGGGGGGGGGGGAGGGGGGGCTCATCAGATTGGCTAAGCGAAGCTACAGCTCTCCCCTTCCCCCTTCCTTCACCCCAGTCGTCGATATTAAGCCCGCCGCACACTTGAGGAAAGAGCTGAGCAAAATTCCTCGCGAGGCAGTTAGCTCAGCCGTTTCCTCACGTGTGCGGCAAATTTGCGGTGAGGAATTCGCCTCGCGAGGCGAATTTGCCGTACATGTGAGGAAACGGCTGAGCTAACTGCCTCGCGAGGAATTTTGCTCAGCTCTTTCCTCAAGTGTGCGGCGGGCTTTAGGGAGTCTAAGTGGCGCGGCGACTGCGACAGCAAGGGGAACAAAAAAATAATAGGTTTACTAAGCAGTAAAAGTTAACAGATTAGTAGCCTTTTCATAAGCAAGTGAAACCGTTAGAAAATAGAACCATTGGGTTTCTGCTGTCAGTATTATTCAATATTATTCACTTGAGTGTACAAATACACGATACATGAGTTCATGTAACAGCATCTTCAGCGTTCTCGTTATCTTCTGGTGCGGCCCGGAAAAATAATTTAACCAAAATTACAGCTCGCCGAAAAATACGCAAAAATAGAAAGCGCTAGACTCTGAGAGTCCGTGATGACGAGTATGCGGTGAAAACAGGCACCGAAAACTCGTGCAAACACGAGCCCATGTGAAAATTTGATCAGACGACGTTCAGGAATAATTTTGAAGAATTTTTCGACCCTCGACTAGTTACCCTCGACCCTCGACCATTTACCCTCGACCCTCGACTACTTACCCTCGACCCTCGACCCTCGACCAAAAGGCAAACTCATTTTATGGCGTCATTTTTGTGATCTATATGAGTAAAGAAGATAGAAAACTGCCGCCTGTGTCTTGTACAATAACACCGAAAAACATTAAGCGAAAATGACTTTAACTTTTCGTTATGAAAACTGTGACTGCGGCACGATAAGCCATGAATCAACTCAGGTGATCAACTGCCAATGGTTGAGAATGGTTTTATTCTTGACTTCGGGCAACTACAAATATTGCAAACTACAAACCTTGACTACAAGTCGTGGGCGGTGTTATTTTTTACATCACTGTTGATGATAACATCTGATTGGCAATGACAACAGACAAACAAATCGGCGGTTTCAGAAAAATATTTGTCAATAAACATTGAATTAAAGACTGCGATTAGCCTGCGATTTTTTAACTAACAACGAGAATTGCTGTAAGGGACAACATATTGCTGGCATTTCAAATGCTGGAGCTTTTAAAAATCGTGTTTACTTTTGGCAAGGGGTTGTCGCTCTTAGCGAGAGTTTTCCAAATGTTAATCCGGCTCTTGTTCCTATCAAAGCGGAGCCGAAGATTTAAACCGTCCGAACTTCGCTTGGCTTTTCTTCACCAAATTTTGTGCCCTAAAATGAGAGACAGCAGAAAAAAAACGAAATGTTTTAGGATCCAAGATGAAATATTGGATAGAAATCATTTGGAAAAACCAATCTGAGATGGAAGCGTGAAAACAACAAAACGTAAGAGAAAAAAGAAACCGATGCGAATGTCTCTTCGACGTTTCTCGTAGAAATCGGAAAAAATAAGACAAGTAACAAATATGGCAAGCCAATTGTAGCAATATTCAATAAATGGATATTTCAATTCAAAGAGTCTATTTTAGTTCCAATTCAACACATAAATTTAGGTTCAATATACTTTTTTTTGGTTCAACTCCCGATTTTACATTCAACCAATGTTTTTGGTTCAACTCCCGATTTTACATTCAACACTTTTTTTTGGTTCAACTCCCGATTTTACATTCAACACTCTTTTTTTGGTTCAACTTCCGATTTTACATTCAACACTTTTTTTTAGTTCAACTCCCGATTTTACATTCAACACTTTTTTTTCGTTCAACGCGATTTATTTTCGTTCAATTATTTATTGCACAGCGGTCTTCCCCCAGTCTTCATAGAGTTCTCGTTGGCCGTCGGTTGGCACTAGTTTCAATCTCTCAAACTGACTTCGAAGATATACCGCTGGGCAGTTACAACATGGTTTGGTATGGGTGCTCACTCCACCGTGGGCTCAAAATGTCAGTTTGAGAGATGGAAACTAGTGCCGACCTTGGCCGTCATAGCCCGCCATTTTGAAAAACAACTAGCAGTTCTCAGCACAATTTCCAATTTTCCAATTTTATTAGCATCAAAGTTATCAAAAAGTACAGTCCGTCTCCGCCCACAAATAGCAAAGGCTAATCGCGGTGGGCGGAGCTACACGCAGTCTGTGGCTAAACTAATCACATTAACAAATACATTAACAAATAAATTACAAAGGAAGTACAACAGCTTAAAACCATTAAGAATTACCATTAATTATCGATACAGTTACAATACAAGCTACAACAATATTAGATTAAAGGAATGAAAGTCTAACAGAAACATGCATCGTAAACAGAAATTATGTAAGATTTTCAATTTCATGCAAAAGAATAGGCGTTTCAACATAATTATCCTTAGCCTCCATTATTGAGAGTAGTAAACTATGTACATGCTTTTTAAACGCACTTTTAGGAAGCTGTCGAAATTTGTCTCGGTAGGAATTCCAGAGTTTAGCTCCAAATCTGGCAAAAGATCTTTGATTTAGGCACAGACACGAAGATTTAATATAAAAGTTGCCTGAAGAGGAGCTTCTGGTCTTGTGCGTATGTATTTCATTAACTTTAGTAAAGAGATCACTGATATTAGACGGAACAGACAAACGTGAGACGTCGTACATTAAAGAAGAAACAGTTTCAACATACAGCATGTTTATGGGGAGAATATTTGAGGTGATAAACAGAGACACGGCGTGTGATCTGGGCTCGGAAAAATACATTAAACGAAGGGCACGTTTTTGCAGTACAAGGAGTTTATGTAGATGGGTTTTAGCAGCTTGACCCCAAGCAGCTAAACCATAAGACATGTAAGGAAATATCAGGGAACGATAGATATTTAAAAGAGTACAGAGAGGAATAAAGTGCCTGAGATGAGCAATGACTCCAATAATTCTACTTATTTTTAATGCGACGTATTCTATATGAAACTTCCAGGTCAGATTACTGTCCAATAAGATTCCAAGATATTTGACATGTTCTTTGCATTCTAGAGAAGCGAAAGTATGGGTACTATTGTCAAACATTTGGATGTTAACCGTATAACCCAGCTTACGCTGATAAGGACGGAAAATGACATAATTTGACTTCTTAGCATTGAGCGTTAGTTTATTTGCATTTAGCCATTCAGAGACTTTAAACAATTCTTTATTCACAGTTTCCTCTAGAGATTTCAGATTTTTGTCTGCATACAGCAAGTTAGTGTCATCAGCAAAGAGGTAGAATGACAATTTATCGGAAGAGTTATGAATATCATTGATGTAGATCAAGAATAACAATGGGCCTAACACAGAACCTTGGGGAACGCCACACGAGATCAGACTTTTTGAAGATAAACAAGAATCGACTTCAGTTACTTGTGATCGGCCTAGGAGGTATGAAGAGAACCAGTTATTATGATGCCCCTGATGCCATAGTGATTAAGTTTTTGCATCAAAATAGCATGATCAGATGGTGTCAAAAGCCTTTCTTAAATCAATAAAGACCCCACAAGTGAATAGCTTTGAGTCCATGTTATTTTGGATGGTGTTAACAGTATCAAGAATAGCGTGCTGTGTGGAGTGCTTTTCACGAAAACCATACAGTGACTTAAAAAGAATATTGTTTTTATCAAGAAAAGATTTTAGACGATGGTACATTAATTTTTCAAATATCCGATTAAAAATGGAGAGTAGTGATATTGGTCGATAATTACCTGGTTCCGTCTCATCATCGCTTTTATAGACAGGGATAACTTTGGCTTCTTTCAATTTAGATGGAAAGACACCTTTCTGCACAGACATGTTAAATATGTCTGCGAGGGGACCGGAAACAATATGCTTAGCACAAGACAGGATACGAATCGGACAAGAGTAGAGACCATAAACTTTGTTTTTAGGAATAGACAAAATCTCACGCTCGATATCATCCGGCGAGACTGGATCGAAGAAGAAGGATCTAGAATTTCCATTAGGCGACAAATATTCAGTGAAACTGTGGGATGAACTTGGTACTTGCGTTGCCAAGTTATGACCGACTGACGTGAAATACCTATTGAAAATGTTAGAAATCTCAAGGGGGTCGTTTGTTGTGCTGTTGTCATTCAGGTGTTTTAGCGAAGATACAACTTTAGATTTTTTTCTTTTGTTCATGATAAGGTTGTTTATACCATTCCAGGTATTCTTCATGTTATTTAAATTATCAGAAAAGAAAGCATGGAAGTAGTTCTTTTTACTCAATCTAGTAAGAGAACATATTCTGTTCCTATAAAGTTTATACTTTACAAGGTTACCCGATTGAAGAAGGGAATTTTTTACCTTGATTGATTTTTTTAGGCCACTCGATATCCAGGGCTTAGAAAACTGCTTGCGCATACGATTCGAGACCGTTTTTAAGGGAGCGTGTTTGTTTACAAGTACATTTAAAGAGTCATAAAAGTGGGAAAAAGCTTTATCAACATCAAATGTGTCGCCCTGGTTGGTTTGATTAGAAAGTAGATTGTAGAGTTCAGAGTTAAACATGTCAACAGAGAAACCAGAAAAATCTCTGATTTTTTTCCCTCTGGATTTTGAATTCTCAAGAGAAGTATGAATGACACAGAACTGTGAGTAATGATCACTGATGTCAGAAATAATGTTGCCACTGGTAATTTTGACACCAACTTTGTTGGTTAAAATATTGTCGATTAGGGTGGCAGAGTTATTGTAAACACGTGTGGGTTTGTCAATAGTTGGAATAAACGAAAAGCTTTGCAAAGAAAGTAAGAAATCATAAGCATAGCGGGAAGTCTCGGCGTGAAGGAGATTTATGTTGAAATCGCCCATAATGTAAACTGATTTATTGGAACTAATTAACTTCTCAAGTGTGAGATCAAAATACTCCTGAAAACGTTGGGGGGAGTTATGCTGCCTATATATTATGCCACAGATGATGTTACTTTTCCGCGAGAATTGTATTTCAATCCAGAGCGCCTGGAAAGCCTTCTGATGTTTTTTCAATAACACTATACTTTAAAGAGTCATTAATATACAAACCAACACCTCCAGAGGCTAGAGGTGTCGGAACATATTCGAAAACATAGCCGGGTATGTTAGGATTAAAATCCACATCTTTTGAGCTGTTAATTTTTGTTTCAGAAACTCCAATAAGGCTAAATTCATAATCCAACTCATCTAATAGATGAACCTGAAAATTTTCAAGGTTTCGTTTAAGACTTCTGACATTATTATGGAGCAAAGAGAAACATGAGTTACCAGCAGGTCTGGGGAGTTTACTTTTGAATTTATTAAAGCCATGTGGAGAAAAATTGCGACTCAGTATGCGGTGATTATGAAGGTTAAAATCAGGATCATGGGCTTCACCTGTATTTAGGCTAAATAAATCCAGGTCATAGATGCTACAAGGCGTTTCCAGGTACTTTTTGGAGGGCAGATGAGAAGATAAGCAATTGTTAAACTGACCATGGGCTAAGATAATATTTTGACCAAAGTATGGTAGCTCGTGAAATAAAGAACGTCTTTGTGAATTCAATCGACTATTGATATCCGGCATGATTATACAAAAGAAAAGAAAAAGAAAACGATACTTATCAATGTTGGGAAATCAAGTTTCCCCAGCTAATCTTCGCAGGCAATCCATGTCTGTTATTTTGATCGCGCGGGAACCCTCATCCTTCCTGAGGTAAACAACAGAGTTCTTGGCCCAGCAAAAGCGGTAGTGATCACGTTCTTTGAGTTTCTTGGCTTCATAAAGTAGCTGCTGCTTCTTGGGAGTAAGATGATCAAAGATTCTTACGCCTCTGAGCTCGTTATCAGCAGACAAACCGATACTTGTGGGGTTAACTTCAGCCGCTCGTTGACGAACTTCCATAACTTTCCCTTTCGCCAGTCGCCTGACAAATTTACAAATAACAGGTCTGGGACCTTCTCTTTCACGCCTCGTCGATACGCGATGCGCTATATCGATATCTTGTAAAGAAACTTCAGCTCCCATTTGTCGAAACAGGTTAACACAAAGAGTACTTGTTTCAAGCGCGGATTCACTGGAGCTCTCCGGTAGACCAATTACTTTAACATTATACTGATAACTGTAATCCTCGGCTTCGTCAATGGCGTTGCTCACTCGTTCCACTTGATTACTTAGGTCATGTAGACGACGAGTTATTTGCTTGAGCTGTACTGAGACATCAGAATTTGTAGCAGCCAAGTCATCATATCCGTCGCTTAAAAACTGCAAACTTCTTTCTCGTTCAGCATTTGAGGCTTTGTTACTACTGTTGTCACCAGAAGCCTGAGTGGTTACTTCGGTTTCACATTTATCCTTTAGCGACTTAACCTCCTTGAATAAAGCGTCTATTTGCTCCTTTAGCGCTTGATTTTCCTGCTTGAGCGAGGTGACAGATTCTCGTGGCATAGTAGAGGGAAATGAGATGTAAAAGGAAAAAAAAAGACGACTTAGTTCGGTCCGGAAGGCGGAGCTCAAATTTTCGCGTCCATCTTGACCACGGACATCATAACTGTTGGATCAATCATCTCTTTCGAAGTTGTCGTCTTGCCTCGGAGAAGCTTCAGAGCTTGTGAAAAAGATTTTAGACGCAGAGACTGCCAGCTGTGAGACATCTCGGCCTGAAACTTCAAGTTCTAGTGGAAATCGAGTGTTTTCAGCATTGCAAAGAGCGAGGTCAATGCTAAACTTATCACAATCAAGTGCATCTGGTCTTGGCAAGCGGTTAAATAATCGTGAGCGCTTACGAGTTACCAGTACAGCAAATGACCAAGGACAGAGGAAAAAGGCTAAGAAGGAAGAATTGAAAGCGTTCGAGTTCGTGTTACTGTCGTTGGGCGACGAGGACGAAGATGAGTGGATGATATCCGACGATAAGATCGTGGTTCGCGGACTTATTCAACTCTCTCCTGAATCTTCTGAGAGGGATATTCGAAGGTTTCCACAAGAACTTGAAGTTTCAGGCCGAGATGTCTCACAGCTGGCAGTCTCTGCGTCTAAAATCTTTTTCACAAGCTCTGAAGCTTCTCCGAAGCAAGACGACAACTTCGAAAGAGATGATTGATCCACTTGTGCTGAGAACTGCAAGTTGTTTTTCAAAATGGCGGGCTATGACGGCCAACGAGAACTCTATAAAGACTGGGGGAATACCGCTGTGCAAGTGTTGAATGTAAAATCGGGAGTTGAACCAAAAAAAAGTGTTTAATATAAAATCGGGAGTTGAACCAAAAAAAAGTGGTTGAATGCAAAATCGGAAATTGAACCAAAAAAAGGTATATTGAACCTAAATTTATGTGTTGAATTGGAACTAAAATAGACTCTTTGAATTGAAATATCCATTTATTGAATATTGCTACAATTGGCTTGCCATAAACAAACCGAGACAAATCGCTATTCAATTTTCTTGGCATAAATGTCCATATAAAAGACAAAGCAGAAGTACTAACCTGCGCACAGTTTAAGTCAGTCAACAATCACTCCGAACGCAGAGCTTAAGCAGAAGCGGTCACTTCACACAAAAGTAAGTCTTATTACTTCTCATGCCTATCAAGGAAGCTTTTTCAATTAAGGATTTTAGCGGGAAAACCGTCCACTTTAATAGACGGCAAGGTCCGAAGACAGCGCGTAATTACTGAAACCTTACCAGACCACACGATCTTTTCTCTTCATGCAAGCTTCTGAAGGCAAACACGAGGAAAAGCTGAAATTCCCTGACACTTAATGATAATGTTTTTACAGCTTGACAAGAGACGCTCTCTTTTTCGCTGTACCTCACTATAATTTCGTCTCTTTTCTCGAGCTTTTTGTTGTTCTTTCTCCCGTTGCTCGAGAATACAATTCAGCCGGTTTGTTCGTGCTCTTTCTCCCGCTGTTTGTCATTGATACTCCGCCAACGAATAGACAAAACTGACTTTGTTGTAAAACGAAAAACGCGGGTTGAGAACTGCGTGTATGGGCAAATGATCTGTCCAAAAACAGTTTATATGGAAGCGGGCTTATATACGAGCTTGCATACGAAAGGGTTAACTGGAGTATCACATTTGACTTTGGCTTACATGATGGGGTGGACGTACGTACGGTCGGTCGGACGGTCGGTCGTACGATGACTTCATAACCAAAAATTTCTCGGATGGATGGGTTACCATATTTTCTTAGCAATAGTACTCCGCGCGCGCTCCGCTATTATGTAAATGACGTGAATTTTAAAATAATTAAAACTTCACTATAGGTATTTCAGTGGATACGATGCGGAATGTAAAATTGTGTCTTTAAGATCCCTGCTGCCTGTCATTTCTAAAGTTCAGGAACGAGGTGTAGCTTCCCGTCTCGTGCCTCACATTAAAGATACTCTGTATCCTTTTCAGCATGGGTTTCAAAAAGGAAAATCATGCGTGACTCAGCTCCTTGAAGTTTTTCATGACATTGGGCAAGCCCTGGATCGTGGAATCGAATCTGACATTACATTATTTGGATTTCGCAAAAGCATTTGAATCTGTTTGTCCTGCTAAGTTAGTGTCTAAGTTAATGGAACTTGTTCTACCTGGTCAGAAGTAAGGTCTGGGGTCCCACAGGAGTCAATATTTGGACCGATGTTATTCTTATTATTTATTAATGACATGCCAAACGCAGTTTCTAGTGCAAGGATTGCAATGTTTGCTGATGATTCAAAGTGCTATAAGATCATAGGGCAAGAGTCTGATTTTATAAATTTGCAACAGGATTTAGATGCACTTTTTGTTTGGTCCTTGTACAATTAAATGTATTTTCAACCTGCCAAATGTAAAAATGTGCGCATGTCTAGGAAACGTGCAAGCCCACCACGTACTTACAGTTTAAATGGAATTGACCTGGAGGTAGTTAAATCTGAAAAGGACCTTGGGGTTGTGATTGTTAATGACACCTCTTGGAAGGAGCACATAGTCACGATTGTTGCTAAGGCAAATAGGATGTTGGGTTTCCTAAAGAGAGATTGCGTGGGTCTGGTCGATAGTAATGCTCTTTTGCGCATTTATTGCTCATTAGTACGCTCCCATTTATGTTATATATATATCTACCTGGATTTTTGAAAACAGGGTCGCAGGAAAGTTATACTAAGCCTTGTTTATTTTAGTACTGAGGTGTGTTTCCCCCTTCTATTCTTCTTCGTCTTTGCTTGTGCTGGGGGGAGCGACCATGGCAATTAGCTGATTAGTAAAAGAAAGTTAACATTGAAAGTTAAAATAAGCTCTCCCCCCCCTACCCTCCCCCTCCTCCCTTTTAATACTCTTTATTTGGTCCCACTCTCTCTCTCTCTTTCTTAAGAAAATTTGCATGAATTTGAAATCTTAGCGTAGGCTTAGTTTCAAACGGAGTCAGTATATTTAGCTTTCCTGTTCACTTTCTAGAGCAAAGTTTTCCTTAGAGCATCATGAAGCTCAGTGAGGGAAAAATTCTAGCGAGATGCAGTATCTGCCTCGTCTAATAACCTTAGTGCGTATTTATGTTGTCGGGGCTATGAAGTCGACTGTTAGGCGCAGTAAAGGTTATTGTAGAGCTTTGCTTTCGGAGGTAAGGAGTCTTTAGCCTCAAAACGTAGGTGTCAGGGTTGATTTGTAAGCGCACATGGTGAAATTGGACTTGACTTTTGACCAGGCTAAAGACTTAGCAACAAACAAGGGCTTGACGGAAGTTCGCTTGAAATCGTTTTTCAACATCCGGGACTTCAAGCAACTATCAGGCGACGACAAGATTTGCCTCGGTATTTCTGCGCGAAAACCGTAAGTTTTTCCAGTTTCTTGACTTGTTACCGCCCTTGCGGCTTTAGCGATTCTATGCTAGTGATCTGATAAGTGATGTGATAATTTGAAGTGTCATAACATTTGCCACATGTTTACGTAGATGTAATTTACCAAGAGCTTGCTGTTATTCGTGTTAGCCACCAGGGAATTCGGTTTAAAACGTTGCTTGATTTCGTGCAAATCGATGCCTCTTTCCGACGGCAACTTTGCTCTCGGCAAGGCCGACGTTTCAAAGCAAGATTTGGGCAAACCTGACACTACTGCCCACACGATAGTTCAGGTCAGAGGTTACGTCGATTTCATGTCTAATTATATAGCAAATAGCCATGTTCTTTTTTTTTCCTTTCGTCGACACTGTAATCTGGTAATAAGCAGAAAAGTTAAGTGTCCTTGTTGAACAACGGAGGTAATAGCAAAGGAAGTTCTAAAAAGCCTCGAATTTTCGTCGACCTGGTTTTCATAAGGTCAGGTATATATAAAGAACCCATTTTGATACATTTTACTGCTAATGAAGTTTGAGTGGCACTAAGGAGAAGTTCAATCCAAAACTTCACTTATTTTTCTTTCGGCCAACGAAAAGTTAATACAAAGATTGGTTACTCACCAAAATTTCAATTTCCAAAGAGCTTTCTGTCCCAATGAAATCCTTCTCTGAAGTAGCCCGAATATCGAGAACTGACCGCCGCCATCCTGGAGTAACTTAGCTGCCTGGCGATGTATGTGTGACGTCAAAGAGCTGAACCTGAATATTGACTGGAAGCTTAAATGGGTCATGTAGCAGCTCTCGTAAGATCTCACGAGATTGGCTTGCTACCCTTCAGGTGAACAAAAGAACAAACAACACAAACAATGGACCCTATCCCTAAAACAATAGAGGTGCTACACAATGCCTGCCAATGAAATTTAGAGCTTAAGAGAGCTGCTACAGTACTGGCTTAAATACTCGATATTTCGTGTGTATTGCTACTCGGCTTGTGTTTTTGTGGATATGCCTTTTTGTGCAGGTCAACCAGGTCTTCAAAAGACTGTAAAGAAAGGAGTTTTCTTTCCACCGTCTACCAGTTTCGAAGACGAAAATCACCCAACAATAGTTTGGGGTGGATAGTGGATTGTTAATGATAAATGAAACTAAATTTATACGAAGTGTATAGATGACCGGCAGGCGGTCAAACTCCGGATTCGGCTTCAAATCACCATTATAGTCAACAGTCCGATTCGAGCGTCCTTAATCTTTTAAGGGCATTGTTACCTTTGGACTTGTTACTACGGGGAGATTAAGTGTGTTTTAGGTTAGAGATTAGGGGTAGGAGTCGAGGAATATGGACGTTAATTGAATTGAATTAGTATGTTGTGCCGCGTAACACTATAAACACATACAAGTGGTGGAACAGCGAATTAACTTGGAAGTGTAAATTAAAGTGCTAAGAGAAACCCATGAAAAACCCACTGGGCGTTAGCCCTAGTAAAGGGTATCAGGTGAATCTGACACTTCAGAGTTAATTCTCTGTTCCACCACTTGTACGTGTTTATAGTGCTACGCGGCACCACCTTAATCGTCCCCGACTTTCTCTGTCCGACCTCGTAACTTAGTCGGCAGAGCAACGGTAGATCTAATCTGGAGGTCGTGAGTTCGACTGCCACCGAGGTCATAAGAATTTTTTCTTTGCCGCGTGTGGTTCCCTGATACCCTTTACTAGGGCTAACGCCCAGTGGGTTTTTCATGGGTTTCTCTTAGCACTTTAATTTACACTTCAGAGTTAATTCTCTGTTCCACCACTTGAATTGCATTAGGCTTGAAGATCATGACTGGTTGCCGGGTCATTTAGGCAATTTGTAATTTGACTGCGTTACTTCGCTACTCAGGTCTGTAAATGTAGTCGTTCTTTAAAAATATCATAGTTTAGATTAGATAAATTCTTCAAAATTTCTGGATTTGTCAAGGAAATGACTAAATGACTGCCGGTTGACCGGCTACAGGTCATTTGGACACAGCCTATTTTATAAGTATACATCTGTCACCGGTTTTTTATGAGTGAAGGAAACGGATCGGTTTAGACAATGGAGCCCTATAGTTGATTGCGAGTTGTGCTATTCAAGTACATTTCCTTCGGAAAGGACGCGTGCCGTGCATGTTTAGAATTAGTTCGAAAACGATTCTTTTGTCAGCGGGATGTGTCAATGTCAAATAATATGAACTGCGAGTTGCTGTATGTTTCGAAATGTACTGCATTTCCATTGAAGATAATCTCATTTCAGGTAAAAGAAGGACGAAGGGTCGTTGAAGGTCACCACGAAACTCCCCTATAGTCAAGGCCTGTGGAGCATTTTTTAAAGTGCGGGGACCGAGCGGGGAGTCATAAATTTGGATTATTCTCCCGCGAGGTCGGCCAGCTGTTGCCGACCACTTTAATCCCGTGAAATTACTTTTCATTTTTGGAAGTGTATTTTACTAAATTTATTATTTTTTCCACAAACGCGGAGGGGGGAAGGGGGCGGGGAGCTGGCTTTCCCAGCCCCTCCCCATGCAAGGTGCCTGGAAGTGGGAAAATACCTTTTGAGAGCTGCTATCAAAATCCTGGTGTTAAGGCAGGAATTATCTGGAACCAAAGAAAGGTTGTTTTTCACCTTCTTCCTTTGCACCAAATGGACCATTCAACAAGACTGAAACAAAATTTATAACCTTTTCACCATCCATAAATCTATACATTGCTCCAACGACCTTGAAATTACTTACAAAGTTGATTAATTGAAATTGATGCAAACAAGCCTCAGAGTCCTCATGATTTGTGAAATCAACCACAATTATTTTTAGTATAAGAAAGCTGACAGCAGATACGAGCTCCCTAAGACCTTTACACTTTTAATTTCCATGTAAGAATGACTAGTTGTTTCCTTTGCTCGATACAGATGCTTTCTTTGAATCGACGAACATTTGAAGAGGTCAGCTCAGGCAACATCGTAAATGTTGTTTCAAACGACGCTAAAGCCATTGAAGTGGTGGGCCTCCCCATTGCTTGGTTTTCGTGTGCTTTACTGGATATTGCTATTGCCGTGGCATGTATTTGGAAGGTTGTCGCCTGGCAAGCGTTGGTTGGAACATTTGTCTTTCTGGTCGTCTCTGTCTATGGATCATATACTGCTAAAAGAGCTGCAAAATGGCGCAGACAGGCGGCCGACCAGATCGACAAACGGCTGGAAGTTATGAATGAGATCGTTGCAGGAATTCGAGCAGTCAAAATGTACGCTTGGGAATGGAACTTCAAAGACTTGGTTACGAGAATAAGAAGGTTTGTTTATTGTACGCACTTGAAGTTTTCCAGTTTGTGTAGAGATTTTTTGTAGGACCATCGGGGACTTCCGCCACTCCAGGGAAACAATCTTGCTACGAATTGGAAACGTTTGGTCAGTTGAGAGTCTCTGTGTCTAACGATTGTAGTTGATTGAAAAGGGAGCTCTTAGTTTATTGAATCACCCTAGAGTATTCACCCGTCTTCCTTTTGTGTATGCAATTTATTAAGTCTAGACGTAGAGCGACAAATTTCTTATCGCGCTAAAACATTATTTTAGTGTTGGCGTTCGTTCCACGATACCCTTATCTAGATGCGTTCATCGAAGGTCTTGCCCAAATTAATAAAACTCTACTATGACAGCACTATGGCAGGTGAACGGTATCCAAAGTAAAGACACAAATTTTCAAAACTGTGAAAGGTGTATGGCAAATGTCCTAAATTGCCTGGGAGGAGTGATTTTAATACATTTAACCCTAACTTATTTTTCAACCTTTGTTGTAGGAAGGAACTTTCTTTTATCCGTTTACGAGGATTCATCATCTCCAGTATCTACGCTCTGTTCTTCAACAGCACCGCCATTGCAGGATTCTTTTCAGTCCTAAGCCTTCTTCTGTCAGGCATTACAGTGAAATCTGTTGACGTTTTCACATTAGTTTCTGTTTTATCCAACATCAATGTTAGCGTAAATTTGACCATTGGAGAAGGATTACGCTATATCATGGATGCAAAAACGGCTCTTGACAGAGTGCAAAATTTAATTGAAAACAGTTCCCTTTCATGGAGCACTGAAAACAACAAAGACAACCCGTTCTCACTTCAAATTTACCGCAGAGGGAGGAAGTATCACCCTCATCCCGTGAGAATTGAAAGCTTTAGATCTGGCAAACCGGCTTTGATTTCTGCCCGGAGATTCTGTGACACTTCGCAAAACCGACAACCTCGGATATTTCTTAATGAAGCATCTTGTCACTGGAACCAGGATTTAAACCATCCAGTCTTAAATAATGTCTCACTTAAAGTTACTAGCGCAAAACTCATAGGTATAACAGGTCCTGTTGGTAGCGGCAAAACATCTTTGCTTATGGCCATAGCAGGAGAACTTCCAGTAACGTCTGGACAATCATCTTGCATTGGGAAAATCGCATACGTTTCTCAAGTGCCTTGGGTTTTTTCTGGCACCTTGCGAGAGAACATTTTATTCGGGAGAGATTTTGACGAGCAAAAGTATCAAATGATCATTCAAGTGTGCGACTTAGAAACTGATGTAAATTGTTTTCCAAAAGGTGACCTTACTGAGATTGGACAGCGTGGAGTAATATTGAGCGGCGGGCAACGTGCCAGGGTAAGTTTGGCGCGCGCAGTCTACTCCGATGCAGACATTTATCTGCTGGACGATCCACTGAGTGCAATAGATTCCAAAGTCGGGACGCTGTTGTTCCAAAATTGCATTAAAGGATTCTTATCAGGGAGAATACGGATTCTCGCCACTCATCAGGTGCAATTTCTTAAACAGACGGATTATTTTTTGGTGCTTAACAATGGCTGTGTTGCGCAAGAATGCAAAAGGCTTGCCATGGATGAAGATAAAAAGGCTGCATCCCCGGTCTTTAATGCAAGTCAACAAAATGAGGGAGATCCAAAAAAATTTGCACCCCTAGAAAAGGGAACAGAATTTGAAGAAGAAAAAAATGAAACATTTCCATCTGCTGAAAGGCAGACTAAGAGGTTGGACCTCAAAGAAGAGAAAGAGGAAAGAATAGTTGGCACTGTAGAATGGTGGCGATACTGGAAGTACTTCAGAGCTGCACTTCCTGTTCCTTTGATGTTTGGTCTGTTTGTCTTCTTTGCCATAGTTCAGGGTAAGCGGTGACAAGAGGGCGAGTGAAAGTGGTGAGCGAGCAATGAGAAGGCAATGATTATAATAAATTACAATGATTAATACACAGAACAACAATGGTTAACACAGAAAAAAAAAGAAAAAAATAGGACAAAAATAATCAAAGGCTCCTACGAGCCAGCTCATGGATGAGGCACATTACAACACCTTGAGTTTACAACAACTTTATTTTCTAAAAAAATATGGGTAGGAAACCTGTAAATTCGTTTGTGTTTTGTGGGAGCACATCCTTTTCAGGCACAACTCTTGGTAAAATGAATCGTTTACGCGCTAATATTTTCTGTAAAATTACGCCGTTTTTAATGTCCCTAAAGATCCACAGGCGCCGTATACATTAATGGAAATTACATTCGACCAAATACCCAAAACGTTTGTTGTCTGGAACTTTGACAGGCGTAAGTAATTTGAACCGGCGATGGAATACAAATATGCAAATTTGTTTACGGACTATGAAGACAACATTCAAACATGGTCGCCTTGTTAAGAACTATAACTGGCAAGTTAGAGTTTCTTACTGGTCGACAGCTCATTTCAAGTTAGTTTTATAAAAGTTTTTGGTCGTAATAAAATTTCCGACTATTCTGAAAGCGAGATAAAATCACAACATTTTGTGTTTTTGCGCGCTTCGGGCACACAAGTTCAACTTTTGCTTTGTAAGGGGAGATATTCTATCCATCTATTTATGCTTTGTGCTACAATTAACTTGACTTTCCAAACATTTTTTTGTCCGAACACATTAGCTGCTTGTCAGACCACGGCGGTGAAATTTGACCTCGCCTGGCAAATTACATCCTCACAGAGAAAAATACTTGGATGCTTGTGTTTTTGTCAACTGTTGAGTATGCTTTCACAAATAAGTGTTATACTGATCGTTTAAGCCAAAGGATATAGCAGACATAGACGTTCTGGACAAGAACAGTGTTTTGAATTCGAAGGCCATTAATTTGCAATTGAGCATTCACCTTGAACAGACTCAAAAACATTTCATTACATTACGTACCTGTTTAAGCAGTAATTAAATCGATCATATGTTGCTCCTAAATCAAATGCGTTGCTTGCCTGAATACGGTTTTTTGGCTAGAAAGCCTTTCTCCCGTTTCCTTTTGTTGCCGTTTCATCCTTCCTTATTTTATTCCTTCTTCCTTGATGTGACGATAAAATTCTTGATTACTACCGCACACTGATAATAGTCGTTTTTCAGATCTCGAAGGCCATTTTTGCTGCTCTGAAGATTTCGAAGTTCAATTCTCGCAGCTTGTGTTCTTTATCTCATTAACTTTCCATTTTCCAACTCAACAAAGGTCTATTGTGTTTAAGGATCGAACGAAAAACCATCTGCGTTACATCTTAATCTCTGTGCTTATACCGATGGACGCCATGAACATTAAACACCTAAACAGTATCTGCAGAGCAAAAATCTACGCCTTTGTACTACCCCATGAAACTTGCAAACGTTGGGCCAAGACGAATATGGAGACAAAAGCACTACTTACCAGAGGAGGGAAAGGAGGAGAATTAAATGAATAAATTAATCAGAATCGAGTGAGTGAGTGAGTGAGTAAGTGAGTGAGTAAGTGATCGTTGGCCATAAGACCCTCATGGAATGACTACGTCATCCATGAGCTAAAAATGGCGAGGGAACCAAATAAAAACAATGGGGCTTTTGGGACTTAGGTTCCCTCCCAAGAAAAAAAAGGCGACTAAACCTAGACAACATGATAACTGAAGTCCTAACAAGTCATATTTGTATAAACTTTTAGTAGAATTAGTAATTACTGATGATAGATGTTTTACGATGCAAGAGATGAAGAGCCAGTGACGATTCATTAACATTATTTGGTTACTTTTGATGTTTATCTATCGATTTTGATTCAAGTTTGTTCAACTTCCGTGTGTTTTTTATGTTTTAGGGAAATCACAAAATTCACGATTGCTTATTCAAAGTGGTCACCATTTGGAAATGATGACATAATTTTACCCGGTCTTGAACGCAATAAAAGTAATGACACTTCCGGCTCCAAGTTTTCGTGTATTTACGTGTAAACAGAAGGCACAACCGCGTAAAGCATCTCAGTCAATGTCGGTTAAAATTATACTATGGATGGGGTCTAATAGTCCGATGAATGAGACAATAATTAAGCTGTTTGTTTTTTTACACTAGTGACTTTAATTGGGCCCTACTGGTGGCTTTCACGGATGACAGAAATGCCATATGAACAACAGACGAACCATGTCACTCTTCTGGTGTATGGAGCAATTGTAACAGTCTCTTTGCTCCTCAATGCAGCATCCTCCTTCTGCTTCTATCTCGCCGCTATTAAAGCCTCTGAAAACCTCCATGATAAGATGACACAAGCAGTTATTAAGGCACCAGTGATATTTTTCGATACAAACCCAGTTGGTAGAATCTTGAATCGCTTCTCCAAAGATATCGGTTGCATGGACGATTTGCTTCCAGGACAATCTCTGTTTACAGTTCAGTTGCTGTTTTCCGTGTTCAGTGGTATCATCCTTTCAGCAGTTTCCAACGTATGGCTCTTTATTGTCTGCGTTCCTCTGATGGTGTTTTTTATTTTTTTGGCCAAGTTTTATTTGAAATCATCCCGGGAAGTGAGGCGACTGGAAGCAATGGCGTGTAGTCCAGTGTATTCCTGCATTGCGGATACTGTGGCTGGATTAGAAGTTATTCGCTCTTCAGCAATGGAAGAAGCATTTATCTCCAGACTGTATAGGTTAGTATCTGATGTCTATTTAATAGCCTGTTTGAATCGTACTGAAATATACTTCAAGCTTCTCAATTTTGATGTCCTGTCTGAAAATGAGCTTGTGTTTTGTGACACTGGGTGAGGGCTAAAGAACACGTTCACTTCATTACTCGCTTGTGATCCTCTAGTCGTCGCTATCAAGGTATAGGGGGCTATGACATTTGCTAAGGGGGTACGTAGTTTCTAAAGAAACTGTGATACTGCGCCGGTGGGGGTGTGGGAGGTGGGCGGGAGGGGTTGTACACAAAAATTTGGTTTTATCAGCGGAGTTGATAATGTAACTCGACCACCGTACAGGGATTCTAAAAGCTGACGTTTCGAGCGTTAGCCCTTCGTCAGAGCGAATCGAGGAATTATGGGCTGTGTGTAGTTTATCTGGTAGGGGAGGAGGAGCTACGCTATTGGTGGTAACATGGCAACGTGAAACCGTGGGGATTAAGGGTGCCCATTTGGAAGATGAATTTTTGTTCTAGATTCTTGCAGCTTTCCGTCGTACCTTGATGTAAGGAATGGTTGCAGATAGCCACACGCATGTGTTGTTTAGAGTGGTTATGGGGATTAGAATGACGAGCGAATGACATAGGTGCATCCTTGTCGTTCTTCTCAACATCGTGAATTTTATTCAAACGCGACATAAATGACAGAGGTCTACTTGAAGCGAACAAATCAAAATGAGTGTCCAGTAATATTATGTGCATCTGTTATTCATTGTTTTTCTAATTAATTAGGTATCTCGACAAGAATACTGCGGCTCTAATAGTGTTGGAGGCCTCAACGCGTTGGCTTGCTGTTCGAGGAGATGTCCTATTTAATTTCCTCATAACATCTGTATCAGCGGGAGCTCTTTTGGTCACACGAAGTCCAGGTATACATGCAATTTCACCACATCTATAAACATAGGCACGCAATGCGTGCTTGAGCTATTTTGTAAAGACAGGGAGAAGTGAGAAAATGGTTGAATGGTGAGTCATTTATCTGTGGTGTTTTTGGTTTTTGTTATGGTAATGGGAAGTACGAGCAAAATGTTTTTTTTTTGTTCTTGTTTTGTTTTCTTATTTGTAAGATTGATTTTCAGTTTGATTTGCATTTGTCATTCACCCCGCATTTTCTGAAACAAGAGATTCATTAATTTCGCAAAAATCTTTATTTAATATACTCTCCATTATTTTTTATTTTCTTTCTCCGTACTTTAGCAAACACCATATTCGTCCAGTCTCTTAAAACTCCCAAAATATACGCACACATGCTGATACAGTTCAAGGGCCACGTGAAATATTTCCAAACAGACGAACCACCAAACACACCGCAATATACAAGACCATAAAAACTGAATCAATATTGAACAAATAGTACTGATAACGAATTTAGATAATATATTTAGGCAAGCCTAAAAGCGGATCTCCACAGTTATTACCTTAATATTAGCATTTACAGATTAACTAATATGGCAATGCCACAGGACTTTAGCCATGACTCCAGTAAGGACTTCTCTATATTGTAATTACATATATATTTTTTATTGTTTTGCTGCAGAGCCAAAGCCACCATTCAATCAAGTGCAATCGTAGATTTTCGAAATAACATCGGCCTTTGTGCCACAGGAACTATATGATTATGATGAGCAAAAACGATCAACAAACTTTTCTTCATCACAGTTTAAAAGTGGTAAAAACCACTTAACTAGGTTAACAGTTCTAGTGTCCCACTATTAAACCAACTTCACAACCGACTGTCACTGATACTGCATGTATCGGTGACATTTTAATCTATCAAAACAAAATATTTTACAGCAAAAGTGCGATAAAACCTCAAAGAACAAAAGTACTTTGCTCGCCTTGTTTTGAACATTTTATGGTGTTATTCTTGTGATCTATTACAGTAAAGACGAAAGAAAGTGCCGTCGATGTCCTTTTTACAATAACATCGACAAACGTTGAGCGAAATCGACTTTACTTTTCCTTGACAAAAGTGACTGCGACAGACTGATCGAGCATATGATGTTAGCCATGAATCAACTCAGGTGATCAACTGCAATTATCTTGTGATGTTGAGTGTTACGAAAAATTATTGCGTGACTCGCGTTACTGTCTGGAAGTGTCTAGAATCTTCTGCATATTTAATTAGTGTTTTATCATCGTGATTCAGCAATTCTATTTTAAGCCGTTTGCGTAGTAGCTGTAAATAGTTTCTTATTGTAATGTTTCTTTATTTAGCTGAGTCGGAAAGTTCTAGAATTTTATTGTCTGGAGTATATAAGTCGATCGGTATAGCTTTAGAGTTTTCTTAGTATCAGAGAGAAGTAAGAAAGAAAGAGAAGCAGAGTGTCTGAGAGTCTAAAAGTAAAGAAGTAAGTCTGAGAGTCTTAGAGAGAAGAGCTCAGAGCTAAGAGCGTTGACAGAGGTCGTTTATACATTTGGCAGAGGCCGTGTTTATTGAAGTTGACAGAGGTCGTTTATACATTTGGCGGAGGCCGTGAGTATTAAAGTGTGACGAAGGTCGAGTGTGATTTTATAAGCCTAGTGTGAGCTTATTGTGAAGTCTTGTGCGGAGTTTACTACTTTCGTTGGGAATAAATAACCTTGTTGCTGTTCCGACAACCCTGCGTTCTGTTTAGTCTACAAACAACCCACTTCTCACTCACCAACACAATCGAACTCGTAACATTGAGAATGGCTTTATTCTTGACTTCGATCAATTACAATGAATATTGCAAACAACATACCTTGACTACAAGTCGTGGGCGGTATTATTTTTTACATCACTGTTAATGATAACATCTTATTGGCAATGCCGGACAACAGAGAAACAAATCGGTTTCAGAAAAACATTTGTCAGCCGTAAACATTGAATCAAAGACGAAGTTTTTACTGCAATTAGCCTTTAAGTCTGCGTTTTTTTAACTTACAACGAGAATTGCTGGGGGAACAACATATTGCTGGCATTTCGAACGGCTGAGGCTGTTAAAAACCGTGTTCACTTTAGGCAAGGAGGTTGTCGTTTTTTGCGAGAGTTTTCCAAATGTCAATCCGGCTCTTGTTTCTGCATGACAAAGCGGAGCCGAGGCCGACTTAAACCGTCCGAACTTCGCTTGGCTTTTCTTTCTTTGTGCCCAAGAATGAGCGACAGCAGGGAAAACGAAGAGTTTTAGGATCCAAAATGAAATATTGGATAGAAAACATTTGGAAAAAAACACAAGCATTTTTTAGTCCAAACCAATTTGAGATAAAAGCGTGAAAACAACAAAACGTAAGAAAACCAAAAACGATACGACGGTTCTTCGGCGTTTCTCGTAGAAATTGGAAAATAAGATAAGAAACAAATATAACTCGTGAGTAACCTAGGCAAATCGCTAGTCCGAGTGTTCTTGACAAATCTGTCCGTATAAAAGACAAAACAGCTGGAAATACTAACCTGCGGATGCGGACAGTTTACGTCAGTCAATAATCACTCCGAACACAGAGCTGACATAATAGCCGTCATTTCACACAAAATCATTGCTTTACTAAGAATTGCTGCGAGGGACAACATATTGCTGGCATTTCCAATGCTACAGCTGTGAAAAATCGCGTTTACTTTTGGCAAGGAGTTTTCCAAATGTCAAACTTATCAAGCCGGCGGGGCCGAGGTTATAAACCGTCCGGACTTCGCTTGGCTTCTCTTCAACAAATTTTGTGCCCTAAAATGAGCAACAGCAGGAAAAAACGAAACGTTTTAGGATCCAAGATGAAATATTGGATAGAAAACATTTGGAAAAAACAAGAGTCCAAACCAATTTGAGATGGAAGCGTGAAAACAACAAAACCTAAGAAAAAAGAAACCGATGCGATTGTCTCTTCGACGTTTCTCGTAGAAATCGGAAAAAATAAGACAAGTAACAAACCGAGACAAATCGCTATTCAATTTTCTTGGCATAAATGTCCATATAAAAGACAAAGCAGGAGTACTAACCTGCGCACAGTTTAAGTCAGTCAACAATCACTCGGAACGCAGAGCTGAAGCAGAAGCGGTCATTTCACACAAAAGTAAGTCTTATTACTTCTCATGCCTATCAAGGAAGCCTTCTTCAATTAAGGATTTTAGCGGCAAAACCGTCCACTTTAATACACAGCAAGGTCCGAAGACAGTGCATAATTACTGAAACTTTGCCAGACCACACGATCTTTTCTCTTCATGCAAGCTTCTGCAGGCAAACACGAGGAAAAGCTGAAACTCCCTGACACTTGGTGATGTTTTTACAGCTTGACAAGAGACGCTCTCTTTTTCGCTGTTCCTCACTAAAAGTTCGTCTCTTTTCTCGAGCTTTTTGTTGTTCTTTCTCCCGTTGCTCGTCAGTACGATTCAGCCTGTTTACTGGAGCCCTTTCTTGTTCTTTCTCCCGTTACTCGACATTACAATTCAGCCGGTTTGCTCGTGCTCTTTCTCCCACTGTTTGTCACTGATACTCTGCCTGTTTACTCGTGCCCTTTCTTGTTCTTTCTCCCGCTGTTTGTTACTGATACTCCGCCAACGAATAGACAAAACTTACTTTGTTTTAAAAGTGTCTTCAAAATCTGGCCATGCAATTTTCCGCCACAAAAACGCAGGTTGAAAACTGCGTGTATGGCGGGGCAAATGATCTGTCCAAAAACAGTCCATATGGAAGCGCGCTTGTAAGCGAGCTTGCACACGAAAGGGTTAACTGGAGTATCACATTTGACTTTGGCTTACATGATTAACAGTGATGTAAAAAATAATACCGCCCACGACTTGTAGTCAAGGTTTGTAGTTTGCAATATTTGTAGTTGATCGAAGTCAAGAATAAAACCATTCTCAACCATTTGCAGTTGATCAGTTGGTCTCGCAGCACCCATGTTGATAGCAGTTTTTATAACTGAAATGGTCATCCTGCATAAATGTTTTTATTATTATTATTATTATTATTATTATTACCTGAGTTGATTCATGGCTTATCCTGCCGCAGTCACTTTTAACAACGAAAAGTCATTTTCACTTAATGTTTTTCGGTGCTATTGTAAAAAGGACACCGACGCCAGTTTTCTACCGTCTTTACTTTTATAGATCACAAAAATGATGCCATAAAATAGTCAAAACAAGGCAAACAAAGTACTTTTCTTCTTTTTTGGGTGGTGTCGAACACAGTACCCACTTTGGGGTTTTAACATTTTGTTTGCTGTGGATTATTTTGGTTTGTTAAGAAAATTTGTGACTCAGCCAAAGCACATAACCGGTTGTGATGTTGGATTTAAAAGTGAGACACTGGGACTGTTAATCTATAGTTTAGAGATTTATACTATTTGTATTAAGATGTAATCGAATGTTATTAGACTGTGATGAAGCAAAATCGTTTATGCTCATATAGTCACGTAGTCCCTTGATCCAACGTGGCAAAGGCTGATGATCGAAAATGTACGTTAGCACATGTTTGACTGGTGGCTGTGGCTTTGCAGCAAAACAGTAAAAACTATAATCACAATTTACAGAAGTCCTTCTTAGAGTCCTGGCTCGAGTCCTGGCATTGATTTTATTTTATTGGTAAATGCCATAGAATAAGGAAAGAACGTTGGAGCTCCGCTTTTAGGCGTGCCTAAATATATATAATATATTATTATTATTATTATTATTAGGACATTATTAATTATTGTGCAAGGTCGTCGTCGTCGTCGGTTGCGCCCACGAGCAATACCGCTGGCCAAGATTACCATGAGAAAAGCAGTTGACGAGTTTCTATAGGTATGGGGCTCCGCTTGGCGGCCCTTCGGGCCGCCGGAGCTCCGCTATAATTGCCGTTAAGGATCAATTTCCGATTTTCAAGTGCTTTATGCTGTTTACTTCGGACAGCAAAAATGGCCCGACCTAAACAAACGCTCTTATTTTAGTGTGGGGCCTTCAGCTAACAACGTCTGCGAAAAGTAAACAGATAAGCGTCAAAACCGTTACATCCCAAAATCAGGGCAATATTGAACTTACCAACCCCAAAAGAAACTACACTAATTAACTCCAAAATACGTTCTTCCGAATGAACAGCGTCAGCGGTTGTACAATATTTGAAGAGCCGATCCGCAAACAGAAACAACGGATCGAAATCTGCCAGTAATAAGGAGGGAAAATTGAAGTTGAGAAAAGTAACCAGTAGAGGACGATTAAAAAGGACCAATCATTGTGACAGAAAGTAAATTCAATTAAATGTTGTCGTAAGCAAGTTGAATTGACCATGCACAAATCTTGTGATTGATCAATGGTCATGTTCGATGCACGTGACTGATCAAAGTTCAAAGTCGGATTTAACCAATACCGCTGTCTTAGTCATGTTGGAATTAACCAATGAGGTTGCTAATGGAAAACGTATGCACGTGATAGGTCAAAGTTCAAAGTCGCATTTAATCAACAGGGCTGTATGTCTTAGGCCTCGTTTATACTGAGAAACGGGTTACCCGCCCACCCGAGCTACCCTGTGCAAGCTAACTTTTCCTACATTTCCATACAAAACTTAGCGAACCGTTTACACGAGGAACAAAAAGTTGGCTCGGCTAGAAGGGTGACCCGCCTAGCCGGAGTAACCCTCTTTCGATGGTAGGGTCGCCCTCCTAGTCGAGCCAATTTTTCTTCATATAAACACTTTGGCTCACCTAGCCGGGTCAACTCGGTCAAGGCGAGACAATCAGAGCATGCGTGAGCGCTGTTGGCTGGGGCAAAGGGGTCACCGTTTTTCTCATTTAAACGCTCGCTAAAGTTGACTCGGCTGGGAGGGTGACCCTCTTAACTGAGACAACTTTTCTCCATTTAAGCGGGGCCTTAGTGGCTGTTTACACCTGAGGGAGAAATACAATCCGTTTTGAAGAATGAGATTGCTCACTATCCGAAATTGCCATTCCATTCTGTTTAACAAAAGAACGGCTTTACTTCAAGGGGAACAAATATCTAGATTAGGAATTCCCTTTTGCTTCCATACAAATATCACTAGAAATTCGATCGCTTTGCCATTTGCGTATTATGTTTCTTGCTTGTTTCACTTGTGGAAACAACCACTTCTGATTGGACAGATATTGATAGTTTTGAAATCCGTCATACATATATTTATTTTTGTCACACAATGCTCTTCCAGTTTTAACAGTGTTTTTGCAGGTTTGACAATTTTAGCAAAGGAACAAGAAACACGAGGAAAATTACAAAACTACTGGTCTGGTCTTTTTCGAAACGAAATATTCGCTCTCCGACTAGCTAGGAACCGCTCAACCAAATTAGCTTGACCCCAAATCAGTTACGACTAGCATTCTTCATTGAACGTTTTTTGCCGCAAATAATAATCATATGATTTTAAAAACACTGCTTGATCTCAGAACGGCATTGCTTCCCCGCTAGGTCTCTCGCGGCCACACTACGCACTGTTTGAATGACTCGAAAAAAATTGGCTTTGATTCTCAAAAACTCAATGTCATTGTTTGTAACCAATTTCATTGTTTAAAACTTCACTTCAGAAACGGTCGAGTGCCACTAACATAGTTCTACTCAGTTGTGTACGCAATTATATGCAATTGAAAAAGAAGCCTGAAAAAAAAAAATCAGGACTTCAACGGGGTTTGAACCCGTCACCTCGAGATACCGATGAAAAGCTCTAACCAACTGAGCTATGAAGCCACTGACGTTGGGAGCAGGTCAATTGTAGGTTCATATGTTCCCGTGAAAGTAAAGACCGTATTGCCAGATATTATGAACTCGTTTAGCCTAGCTAGTTAATCACCATGTTGAGTGCATCAAAGTAATGTTTTGCATTTGATAAGAAAGAACGTCACCAATTTTGGGTTTAACCGTTTTTTTTGAGAAAGCGAAATTTAGACATTCCCTCTTGGCAAATACAAGCAGTACAAGTTACAGGGGTTATAATGTGGAACATTAATTCCTCTGGCTCAGGGGAAAAACAAGGTCAGGAAAAACAGCATTAATTCATTTTTAATTAGCAATTAAAAAGAAAAGGAAGTAAAGAAGTGATGATACAAAAGTACTAAACGAGACCCCAGGCGGTGTATTGCCAAAACTTTTGTACAGTGGGCTCTACAACATCATTAACGGAACCATTGATAATTAGCTTTAGCAGGTATGGCCCTATCGTTTGTAGTCCAGATATTAGAAATGGCACAGTACGGGATCCGGATGGCATCAGAAACAGAGAACCATATGACCTCAGTAGAGCGGGTAATGACGTATGCAAGTATCGAGCCAGAGCCCGGATACAGCTCTGAGACACTTCCCCCGGAGCAGTGGCCAAATGAAGGAGGCTTGACATTAAGGAACTTAAGTATGAAGTATTTAAAAGATGCTCCAAATGTTTTGAACAACATCAGCTTTAGCGTGGCTCCAAAGGAGAAAGTTGGTGTAGTAGGGCGCACTGGAGCTGGAAAATCATCTCTAGTGGCTGCTTTATTCAGAATGCCAGAACCTGAAGGCCTCGTAAGAATCTTTAATCCATTTTTACCCATCCATTCATTCATACATTCATGCATTAATTGCTTGATTAATTAATCGATTTCGTCCTTTATTAACATTTCTATTTCGTCACGGTCGTTCAGGAGTCGACCACAAGACTGATTACCAGCCAATGTTCAGGAAAAAGACTGAGCCTTTTCTGCAAGACGCAAATTTCTTTTTATTTGTTCTTTTGAAAAGTTCTTTTAGATTTGATCTTTCTGAATAGCTGTATATAAACATTGACGCAGGTCTCTAAACCTGTGCAAGAAGGGCATGCGGTAGGATTGTCTTAAAAGAGGGAATAAACCGCCAGGGGGCATACACAGGGGAGGGTTGCAGGGCTTCTGGAACCCCCCTTGTGGGCTATGGTCATGGCTATAAATTTCAGAGGAAAATGATCGGAAACCCCCTTTCGGAGTTCGCGGGATGAGATCTTCGCTTTTAGTTTGAAGGAAAAGAAAGGACAATTTTAAAAAGCATCTTGCACTTAATCAGGGGTTATTATATTATAAGATCTAAGGATTCGCTCTGACGAAGGGTTGACGCTCGAAATGTCACCTTAGAATCCCTGTACGGTGAGCAATTTGCATTATCAACTCCGCTGATAAAACCATTTTTTGTGTACAACTCCGCCATCGATGCAGCACTACAGTTGCTTTAGAAACTACCCCCTTTATAATATTGCAAGGATGTTATCCTAGCTGAGTGAATGGTACAATGTTTGATGAAGTACGTAAAGTATTTAACAACCACTTTTATTTTTATTGCCTTCTCTTCAGGAAGCAATTCCCTCTTAGAAAAGCTAGCCACGTTTTTTTGCTAAGATTACTGGAAATGTATTCTTAGGATCAAGGAAACGCCATTTCTGAGCGTCTAAATTACAAAAAGTTTTCAGGGAAGCATGCCTCTAGACCTTCCAATAAAAGAGCGCCTCCGCCGTTCCATTGCCAATCCAGTTAGCAGTTAGCAATAGGCCTTATGACGGTTTTGGAGGCCATCTTGTTCGGGTAGGTAAGAGTGTTGTATAAATTTCTGAATTGTAGATTGGAGACGCTAACCTAAAGATTTTACTAAATTTTAAATTTCCCATGTATTCGTCTATAATTTACTGGCTTGCGCAGACTCTCCTCTAAAGCATACATAAATTACAGAAAAGTGTATGGGAAAATCAAAATCCCGCCGCGCAAATTGTACTATTTAGGTTGTGAAATGCTTTGGGTTAGAAACTCAAGTAAACAATTCATAAGTGTTCTTTCATTTAAGAATTTCGTTCGTGATTTGACATCGGATCCCCATACAAACAATGTTTTCTGATACGTTTGCTAACCCCGGCCAACCAAGATGGCATTGAAACCGTCATTTGGCCTATACTACATCAGGGACTCCTTTATGAAAAACAGCTGACTACGCCCCTGACCCCTGGATTAAAGAACTAATGGATGTAAAAATAGCACGTTAGTGGCTGCGCATGACTTACCCGAGTTTGTTTTGTGTAACAGGTCATTATCGATGGCGTGAATCTCAAGAATCTCAATCTACAATCATCCCGCGGGTCCATGGCTGTAATAACTCAAGATCCTGTTCTCTTTAGCGGCACTCTCAGGAGGAACCTAGATCCTTTCTCTTTGCGTGAGGATCATGATATTTGGCGAGCTCTAGAAGAGGTACAGTTGAAGACCATGGTGCAACAGTTACGTGGTCAACTGGAATACAAACTGAGAGAGTCTGGGAACAACTTCAGTGTTGGCGAGCGTCAATTAGTCTGTTTAGCGCGTGCGCTGTTGCAGAAAAGCAAGATCATCATACTGGATGAAGCCACTGCTAATGTGGATTACAAGACAGACCATCTGATTCAAGAAGTTATCCGAAGCAGATTTAAAGATACCACAGTACTCACCATCGCTCATCGCTTGAACACCATCATGGATTATGATAAAGTGCTGGTCATGGATCAAGGACGAGTGGTGGAATTTGACAAACCTGAAGTCTTACTGCAAAATGATATGGGATATTATGCTCAACTTGTACAGGCTCATAGAGCGACAGCAGATCAGTAGATTTATGAGTTAAATCCATTTTCAAAGGCACACTACATTAAGTAAAACACTACTATCGCCATGCTCTTTGCACAAGCAAATACAAATTTGCCCACTTATAAATCAAACAATTTAGACACCACAGAATAATTCAAGAAATGCTGCAAAGTTTCGGGCTGTTGCAAATTCATCTTTGGGTTTATCCAAATCATGTAACAATGTCCCTTAAACGTTTGAAAATCAAGTGTACGCTGCCTGCGTTTTTTTTAACAATTATTTTTCTTTCAATGCTGGACGTCGAATTATAGCCGCAAGCGATTTATGGCTAATGCAACTCACGACAAATCTAGGTGGTAATTAGGGAAAATGAAAACCAGTTGCTCCAAATATAGTTACCTTCCGCTCTTCGCGTAGCTTTGTTGACTCCATTCACTTTTGCTTGCTTTCACTTGAGGTTAGGTCTCTGTTTTGCACTTGCCCTGGCTTAACTCGTTTTTCCAGCGGGACCCCAATAACCGATTCCACAGCTCAGGGAATTATTTCGCCTTTAGAATTTGAAAGTTGAAATGAACCGTTGTTACTGCTAAATGTTTAGTTGCTTGAACTTTAGCAGCCAATAAACTCACTACAACTGAAGATTTCCATTGAAAATGACCGTTTCCAAAAATGTTTGCTTTGAACTCCCTCGAACAACACCAAAAATACGCAATTTTGTCTTAACGTTTTCAATACAAAAACTCCTCGAAGCGCCGAAAGTTAACATTTTCAGTAAAGGTCAGTTCCTTTATTTCGTTCTCCCCCACGCTTTCCTGCTCACTCTTTTGGCACGCAGAGCAAAAGCTAAAAGTATAGCGTACAAGACCTCAGTGCGTCCAATTTTGGAGTATGGTTGTCAGGTCTGGAACCCATATTTAGTGAAGCATATTAATAGTCTAGAGTCAATACAGAGGCGAGTCACTCGAGTCGTTTGTGGATCAGAGAAAGACTATCAGGAAAGACTTGGTGCCCTGAAATGGCCTTCTCTCGAGTTACGAAGAAAGTTTATTTGTTTAGTACAGATGTACAAAATTATTTTTGGACACTGTGACATAGATCCCCATGTGTTTTTTTTATTTTAATGTATTAGCGAAAACGCGTAGGAACCTTAATTTTAAGATAAGACCTAAGAAGACACGTACAAATTACTTCAAATTTTCCTTTTTCAATCGCTACATAACCGACAGGAATGGTATTCCATCGGAAATCATGAATGCACCTTCTTTAAGCAGTTTTAAGTCCTACCTGTTAGATTATTTGTGTCAATTTTAAACTAGATGTAACTTGTGTCAAGTATGCATTTTAATCAGGTTAGCTATAGGTGGTGTTTAAATTTTACTTCTTAATTTTTAGGTCAACTTTAATTCCACGTCTTAGTTTGTTTTAGTATGTTCCATATTGGAGAATATTCTTTGTCTGGAAATTTAGTTTCCCCCAATTATTCTCCTGTCATGCATGTTCTCATTATTTTGTATCAATTTGATTTGTATTTGCATGACGAAGTAATATTAAACTTAAACTTAAACTTATTCCCACACATCTGAAATTTTTGTCTTTACCACCGAAATTAATTCTGGCTAATTCTTGATAACGGCGACATGGAAGTCCGCCAATTTAGATTTCATAAATTCTTTAGAAGTCCTACCGGCAAAATATTCCAACAAACCAAAATTGGTAACTAAGGTTCTGGAAGCCATCCAAAGAAAGGCTAGAAAGACTACCTCACTTGTCAACCGCCATGATTCGCTGAGACAATTTCGGCGGCTCTCTCGGTGTGAAATCGTTTTCAACCTCTATTATCTTTCAGAGGATTGTCTCTGCCTCAAAGCTAGCTTGAGGATGCCATGCTTGGGGCCTTCTGAAGTGGTAAATGGCTCGAAAAAAACAGTTATAAATCAAATCTGAGGTACCAAGTTCCCACGCGCGAGCTCGTTTGACAAACAAGCAACAGCTAGTGTGGCAAGCGTGACAAGAAAGATGGAGCCTTCGGTGTCTTAGATCAGCAAAAATCTCTATGGTAACGCCAAATAAGGAATTACGAAATCGTGTTGATTTCTTACACTCGGAAATAAGCAAAAACTGGCCAAAACAGTAATAATAGACGCTCATAGGGGTCCTAACCAATCAGAATCGAGGATTTTGTACCACGTGGTACGATTCGACCAATCAGGAGCCGAATTTCTTAATTATTCAAAATGGCTACCGAGAGGCTGATAACCGCGCCTGGTATACGGAAAAGGCAGTGAAGTTGGCATGAATTAAAGATGGCGACCCTCCCAAATAAGGAGAAAACCCCGGAAACGAGGCAAGGAAGTGAAAATGAGAAAAATACGATTTTTATTTACAACAACAGCAGCTCCTTGATTGTTGGAAAAACAAAACCACAGTTCGGAGACGCCGAACCCGGTGGGGCCCGCATCACACACCGAGAACGGGAGTTCTGTCCTCATCCGAAGAATCCCACAACAGCGATGTCAGCACGGCCGCATCACGTGATCGAATTTAAGGCGGTGGATTTGAGACGGCGGAAAGCTATTGTTAGCGAGACAGTGGAACGCTTTTGTTCTAGGGTTAGACCACTTACTTGCTTGATCCTTACCCGATCCTTGCTCTAGGCGAAATGAGAAAAATGAGGAGACACTCGCCTCACCCACCCTTATCTCCACCTCGTAAAACGGTCATCACTTGTCCCATCCACAACGATCCTGTCCATAGCAATGTCTCGAAGCGTGGTTGGGCTTATATTCAATGTCTACAGTCCCAGTGTCCCATGTGGTTTGCCAAAGAGGAAGCCATTTCCGTTACCTTCGAATGGCGAATGCAGACCTGTGACGATGTAAAAAAAGGACCTTTCTCTTGTTTCTGTGACAAACCGTACAAAGTGGCCATTTGTCAGAGTGGAGGTCATGGTAACAAGGGACGATTGTATTTGACCTGCAAGCAGACCCCCAAGTGTGTGTTTTTCCAGTGGGTAGACACCCCCAAACACGGAATGGTCATACGAGAACTGTCTTCACCACCACCCTCCAAGAGAGCCAGGAGAGAACCACCCCCCAGAGAGCTAGGAGAGAACCAGGGTACGGTAGTCGAGATAGTGTGTTGACCATGTGGAACCGCATCAAAAACCAACATACGTGCGATTGAAGCCATTAAAAAACTTGTTTTTGACCCTAGATCCATCTATGGAAGCATTGACGATGCGAACAGAGCCATGAAAGCCACAGGATGGACTCACAGAGATTATCAACTGTATTCGTTGACATGTATGGAACATAGGCACGCAATGCGTGCTTGAGCTATTTTGTGAAGAGTGGTAAAATGTTGATAAGATAGGGAGAAGCCAGAAAATGGTTGAATGGTGAGTCATTTATCTGTGGCGCTTTTGGTTTTTGCTATGGTATCGGAGAAGTACGAGCAAACTGTTTTTCATTTGATTTTTGTTTGGTTTTCTTATTTCTAAGACTGATTTTGAGTTTGATTTGCCACATTCTTCCGGTCCCTCGAAACCCCCAAAATATACGTACACATGCTGAAACAGTTCCAGGACCACATGAACAAAATATTCGCAAACAAACGAACCACCAAACACACGGTAATATACAACACCAACAAAAACAAATCAACGTTGAACAAATAGTACTGATAACGAATATAGATGTAATTGCCATAATTCATCAATTTCTGATTTTCAAGTGCTTTGTACTTTTTACTTCGGACAGCAAAAATAGCCCGACCTAAACAAACGCTCTTATTTTAGTGTTGGGCCTTTTGCTGACAACGTCTGTGTACAGTAAGCAGATGAGCGTAACACAACGTTATATCCCGAAATAAGGGCAATATTAAACTTACCGACTCGAAAACAAACCACCAATTAATTCCAAAATAAGCTCCTCCAATTAAGAGCGTCAACATTTGTACAATATTAAAAACCCGATCAACAGACAAACAACGGATCGAAATCCGCCAATAAGAAGAAGAGAAAATTGAAGTTGAGAAAAGTAACCAATAAAAAACGGTTAAAAGTGACCAATCATTGTAACAGAAAATAAATTCAATTAGATGTTGTTGTAAACAAGTTGGATTGACCACGTGCAAATCTTGTGATTGATCAAAGGTCATGTTGGATGCACTTGACCGATCAAAGATCGGAGTTGCATTTAACCAACAGCGCTGCCTTATTCATGTGGGAATTAACCAACGAACTTGCTATTACCAAACGTATGCACGTGATAGATCAAAGTTGAAACTCGCATTTGATAAACAGGGCTGTATGTCTTGGTGCCTGTTTACACGTGAGAGAAAAAAGTAATCCATTTGACAAATGAAATTGCTCACTATCCGAAATCACCATTTTCATTGTTTAACATAAAAACGGCTTCACTTCAAGGGGAACAAATATCCAGATTAACCCATTGACTACCGTGCCGGCCAAAACCGGCCGCAAAACACTCCCATGCTTCAAAACGTTGCAACTTTCTCAATCGCGCGAATATTGGCTCAACTGTCAGTTGTTAGCGTGAAATGGGATGCCCTTTAAATTTGGATATCCAATAAACGCAAGAAACGTAGCACTTTTGACCAAATATGACCTTTTGAGTTTGGACAAGAACAAAAATGACCATTTTTAGCGTTAAACAGAAACGACGAAAATGCCCCTTTTTACTGTTATGTTTCTTAAAGAAATTATTGTGGAAAAACAAAACTTCGACCATCATAGTAAAATTCAATCCTTGCTCTAGCTTAGAAATGACTTTTTTTGTTCATATTCTTTTCCTGAGCGTAGAGACAGCCTTTTGTTCCAGTGCAATCCAGCCTTCCCGCTATTTTCAACATCTCCACCGCATTGCATGCTGGGAAATAACGAGAATTTTTGACAGCACCCGTCCCTTCCCCCAATTTTTTCACATATAAACTAAGTCTACAGCCACTCCGACCTACCGCCAAAAATTGGTGCTTGTGGGGATATTCAGTGCTTGCAAATTCCAAAATATGCGGCGGTAGGTCGAGAAATTCATCCAAAGTCGAGTCCCAAAGGTACTAAGTGTCTGACGATCCAAATTCCCAGTTCGTGGAGTAACAAGCCAAATTTGAAAACAAAGTACATCACCTTGCTCGCTTCTTTGAGAAAGTGGACTCTTAGCAACCGTCACGCCTAAAACTCTTTTTCAACAATCACAAAAAAGGCAAATTTTACAGTATCAAATGTTTTAATTTTTTTTCCACAAGTATTTACAGCAATGTGGAATAAAATATCTCATTTGAAAGTGTATAAAATGGGCTTTTTGGAAAAAAATATATCTTATCATGAAAGCCCAGAATATTTCAGAAAAAAATTCTGAAAGAGACAAATTAGCATAATTTATGCATCACTTTTGAGAAAAAATGAATATTTCTCCAAAGGGTTGTAATATGGTGCTAAGGTGTCGAAAGATGAAATGAAGCTTATTCTGTAAGCAAAATGACCTGAAAATTTGGTCGAAAAAGTTCAAAGCCGAAATTATTTTGAATTTTTTTTTGACCCCCCTCTGACCCCTCTCTGTCCCCATAGCAACATAATCACAATCTGTCAACACCTCTATTGAGTTACGAGTCTGTAATTAAATAACGCGTTGTTTGACCTAAAAACACTCCGAAACAACCTTTGAGCCCTCAAATATGAATTTACGGATACAAGTCATGAAATTGGCGAGGATTCAAACGTATAAGAGCAACGCGAAGAGTATTTCCTCGCATTACAAGACGATATTTCGTAGCGCTTGAAACCACGCGGTCGAAACTAAATCGCATCGCATACCTTGAATTTCGCTCTCGCATTCCAGTTCTTGGTCTGGTTCGCTTTCCTTATCCTTCTACATCCCCAAGCGATCTTTTTCCCTTTGACGTATCATTTCTAAAACCATTTTAGTCGACAAATTCACCGTTCGAACCCTCTTCGCCGACGAAGCCAAATTCTCCCAGGGTGAAATACAAAAGCGCAGAAGATTCGTTATGTAAGCTGATTTGACGTATCCTACGCAAATTCGCACAGGGACTGGGTAAATCTCTCTACTTCCTGTGTGCCAAATTTGGCGAAGATCGGAAATAACGCGATTTTTCGCGGAATTTTTTTTCTTATGGGTCGTAAACGACCCATAAAAAGAGGAGCTGTCGGGAACGGGTCAACACAAAAAAAAATGTTATTTTTTAGCTGATTTGACGTATCCTACGCAAATTCGCACAGGAAGTGGGTAAATCTCTCAACTTTGTGTGTACCAAATTTGGCGAAAATCGGAAATAACACGATTTTTTTCGGATTTTTTTTTTCTTATATGATGCTCATCAGGCTGCCACTAAAGATGAAAAATGGCTTTAAACTTAGCAAAATTCGCAAACAAACCGAACTTGGGCCGTTCTTGAGTTCCACGATTGAAAAATAGCTGCGTCACAATGACGTTTTCAGAAACCTTGAGCCTTCAGTACTTTAAGGCAGCACCACTTTCCGTGGTAGTTTCAAATATAAAGTCATGAAATGCTAAGGATCGTTCTTGCTGGAAAATCACTCCGAAAACGTAAAAACGGCTGGTAGTCAATGGGTTAAGGATTCCCTTCCATAGCATTTTTCTTCCGTATAAATATCACTTGTGGAAACAGACACTTCTGATTAGACTAATATTTATAGTTTTCAAATCCGTCAAACATATGTTTATTTTCGTCACACGATGCTCTTCCAGTTTTAACAATCATGGCCAGAAATTCCGGACATTTGAGCCCACGCAGTGGCACGCGGTTTCGTTCTCAACAGTAGAAAAATTTAAACAGGATGGCGGCTTCTTGTCAGTGGATTACGCACAGCTTAATTCTCTTTCTTCAGTGGTTTAGTTTTACACAATACTTCGTTCCTGATAAGATATTGAGCAATTCGATGTAGCTGCAGCCTATCTGTTGTAGCAAGCTCGTATGAACTTCACAGAGAATCGTATCCGATGTGTACGGTCAAAATATCTTCCGAAGAAACTCTTTGTTGGCGAACATATTTCAAAATATGATCACAGTTGACAAAATAGCATTCTTAAACTTCTCAATTTCAATGAAATCTAAGTTTCCGACATTTTTTAACCAAAACAAAACCGACCGATCGATCAGGTCTATTGAGCGTAATAAAATTTTAGTATTTCCCGCGTCCATAAGAATGGTTGCTGGCCAAAAGTATCGTCCATTAAACTTGTATTCCACCATTCTCTACAGCATTAGAAAGCTTGTTTTTCATTGAAAATTTTGATACCAGACATGGCGGAGTTTTCTGCAAAATGCAAGTTTGTCGCCCAAGAATACAGCACATGGGTCTCGGATAAACACAAACAAGACGCTTGCGTGACATTCGATATTTGTGCTTCTCGTGGAACTGATTTGTGCTGTTCTGAACTGTTTTTGAAGGCAATTAGCAGGGCGAAGAAATCAGCTTCGAAGGTGAAAATTGGTCAAATAGTACCTCATACGGTGCTTTTCCTCAAGCGATTGCGGCACTTGGTCTATCCCGATTATGTTGTCCGCTACGGCGCATCAAAATCTGGTTCGGCGGCAAAAATTGGCTTTCAAGCTTCTGAAATACAGAGCGTTGTATGAGCCAAGCTTCGAAAATAAACATCGATAAAAAGCAGGGCGAGTAACATTTGTCGGTGAAAGCAACTTAGTCAGAATAGCCGAGGAAACTTTCAAGATTTCGACCGGATTGCGGCACTTGTTCCCGGTAAGCCAGAACTTGATCTATTTTATTTTGTTTTATTTCTGCCACACATTTCCTTTGAGAGTTTGGCGGCCATATTGCCAAGTAAACCCGCGCGTGCGCCGTTGCGTTGTCCGGAATTTCTGGTCATGGTTCTTGCAGTTTTGACAAAATTAGCAAAGGAACAAAAAAACACAAGAAAAATTACAAAACTAAGCACTCGTCCACTTCCAAAAGAAATATTTGCTCCCCGAGTAGGAACCGCTCAACCAAATTACCTTGATGCTGAATCAATTACGACTAGCATTATTCGTTTAACGTTTTTTGCTGCTTTTCACCGCCTGCATTATTTCCGATAATCAGAGCATTCAATCAGTTCGATGGCAAATAGTAATATGTGATTTAAAGAACACTGCTCGATCTCAGAACGGCACTGATTTCGTCCCCGCTGGGTCTCTCGCGGTTACACTACGGGTTGTTTGAATAACTCGACCTTTCAATTCTCAAACACTAAATCTCATTGTTTTTAACCCTTAAAAATTCTCCTCAGAAGTGGTCGAGTGCCATTAACATAGTTCTACTTTCGTTTTCATCGGGATGACCTAATTCAAAGATGCTGAAAAATCAATGACTTTCTAGGAGGCGCAGGTATCATTTCACAGAACAGGTTTTGCATCGCACGCAATTCAAAATAGTAAAGACACTTCCCTCGAAAACGTCAGATGACAATTTTTAAGAGCGCCTTCTTTTCGTGACCGAGTGAGAGGCGGCACATGGTCCAAAAAATGACTACCCTCATATTTCGCTGAGAGACACCCCATGATGAGTTTAATAAACGTGGTATATTTTTTTTTGTTCTGATCTTCTTTTGTTTTCCAGAAAATTCATAAAAATTGTACAAGATGCCGACGACTACAAAAATGACGGACATTAGTGCCGCAAATATCAACACAAGAACTTCGCTCGTGAAAAGTGCAAAAGCAAGTTCGCTTTTCTTCAATTTGTATATTTGTGTGGGATGTATTGGCAGATTATTTACGCCGAAAAGCAGGATTCTTTGTCTAATTTTGAATTCATGGCGCGTGTTTTAAAATCAGCTATATTTTATGGTTAAAAAAATCTAAGTTTGGAGCATTTTTTCAAGATACCTTTTACCTATGCGGTATAACTCCGAATCACTTGAGATTAAGGTTGTGATTAGTGGAAATGGTCTTCTTTTCAAGGATATAAAGATTAGTTTGGGGCTTTTAATTACTGTACGAAAAATGCACGCTCTGTTTCGGGAAAATCACCACTTCGAGGTGTCAACAACTGCAAATAATCGAATTAGAGTCTCTGTTGTCGAACCCAAAATTCGAAGCAAATCTTTTATGGCGCGCCGTTTGTTTCAAAATTAATTTTTTGGGTTAATCCTCAACTTTTTGCTTTCGTTGCACGACTAGTGTAGAAACACATACCCTTAGTTGTCAAACGCAGGCACTTTATCCTTCTTGATCCAACCTTGCTTGAAAAACGTTTCAAACTGCAGTATGTTGATCGCGTTACTCAATCAGTTGCAGTAAGTTTACGTGATAAGATTTTGTTGTCGTTCGTTCAATTCTCAAATGTTATTCAACCAGTGACCTTAACCAGTTGTGCAGGTTTTTGCATGTTATTCGATCAGTTGTAAACATTATCCGATCAGTTGAACCACAATTATCGATCAGTTGTACGCACAATTCTCGATCGGTTGTGCGTGTTATTCGATCAGTTGTAAACATTATCTGATCAGTTGTACGCACCATTATCGATCAGTTGTGCGTGTTATTCAATCAGTTGTAAACATTATCCGATCAGTTGAACCACAATTATCGATCAGTTGTACGCACAATTCTCGATCGGTTGTGCGTGTTATTCGATCAGTTGTAAACATTATCTGATCAGTTGTACGCACCATTATCGATCAGTTGTGCGTGTTATTCAATCAGTTGTAAACATTATCCGATCAGTTGAACCACAATTATCGATCAGTTGTACACACAATTCTCGATCGGTTGTGCGTGTTATTCGATCAGTTGTAAACATTATCCGATCAGTTGTACCACAATTGTCGATCAGTTGTAAACATTATCCGATCAGTTGAACCACAATTATCGATCAGTTGTACGCTCAAATCTCTATCAGTTGTGCGTGTTATTCGATCAGTTGTAAACATTATCCGATCAGTTGTATCAAAATTATCGATCACTTGTAAACGCTATCCGATTAGTTGTACACACAATCCTCGATCGGTTGTAAGTGTTATTCAATCAGTTGTAAACATTATCCGATCAGTTGAACCACAATTATCGATCAGTTGTACGCACAAATCTCCATCAGTTGTGCGTGTTATTCGATCAGTTGTAAACGTTATCCGATCAGTTGTATCACAATTATCGATGAGTTGTAAACGTTATTCGATCAGTTATACACACAATTCTCGATCGGTTGTGCGTGTGATTCGATCAGTTGCAAACATTATCCGGTCAGTTGTACCACAATTGTCGATCAGTTGTAAACATTATCCGATCAGTTGTACCACAATTATCGATCAGTTGTACGCACAATTCTCGATCGGTTGTGCGTGTTATTCGATCAGTTGTAAACGTTATCCGATCAGTTGAACCACAATTGTCGATCAGTTGTACGCACAAATCTCCATCAGTTGTGCGTGTTATTCGATCAGTTGTAATCGTTATTCGATCAGTTGTACGCACAATTATCGATCAGTAGTAAACATTATTTGTACCACAGTTCTCGATCGGTTGTGCGTGTTATTCGATCAGTTGCAAACATTATCCGATCAGTTGTACTACAATTGCCGATCAGTTGTAAAACGTTATTCGATCAGTTGCACGCTCAAGTTTCGATCAGTTATGCGTGTTATTCGATCAGTTGTAAACATCATCCGATCAGTTGTGGGTGTTATTCAATCAGTTGCAAACATTATCCGATCAGTTGTACCACAATTATCAATCAGTTTTAAACGCTATCCGATCAGTTATACGCACAATTCTCGATCACTTGTGCGTGTTATTTGGTCAGTTGTAAAATTTTATCCGATCAGTTGCACGCTTAAGTTTCGATAAGTTGTAAACATTATCCGATCAGTTGAACCACAATTATCGATCAGTTATACGCACAATTCTCGATCGGTTGTACGCACAAATCTCCATCAGTTGTGCGTGTTATTCGATCAGTTGTAAACATCATCCGATCAGTTGTGTGTGTTATTCGATCAGTTGTAAACCTTATCCGATCAGTTGAACCACAATTATCGATCAGTTGTACGCACAAATCTCCATCAGTTGTGCGTGTTATTCGATCAGTTGTAAACATTATCCGATCAGTTGTACCACAATTGCCGATCAGTTGTAAAACGTTATCCGATCAGTTGCACGCTCGAGTTTTGATCAGTTGTGCGTGTTATTTAATCAGTTGTAAACCTCATCCGATCAGTTGTGGGTGTTATTCAATCAGTTGCAAACATTATCCGATCAGTTGTACCACAATTATCAAGCAGCATTTCTATATACAGAGAGCCTATTGTTTAGCTACGCCGGGATTTGACAACGGAAACTCTATTGTTCTCGAGAAATATCCAAGCCCCAGAGGATTAAATTTTCCCTGATGTAAATTACTTGGCGAAAAATTGATCCCATTTTTCAAAACAATCAGTTTCCCAAAGGGAATGCTGTCAACAAGTCACTTTTCCCTAGATAAAAAGTCTTAACTGTGACTGTTTGTTTTCCTCCATTACAAATCCTTTCAAATCTTATAAAAGGTGACACATCACTTTTGATTCACGCCTACATTTCTAGCTTGTATACGTGTCAGAGAAAATTAAACTTCGACGGTGTTCAAAGAAAGTGTTAAGGCTCCCGCGTATCTCCCCTTCTTTTCCACTTTTCTATCAGACACCTGTTCCAAGATTTTTATTAAAGCCGTTCTTTCGTGAAAGCTCTTTTGGAATCCAGAGTTTTCTACCGAGTGACCTCTACTTGTGTATCGATCATTTAGTTTAGTTTTTTTGTCGTGATGGGAGGAACACTGTGACAGGGTTGCATTAGCCAGTTAACTATAGTATATAGTTAAAATTTTTGGCTTCAGTGGTCGATGAGCGGAGTAGCGTAGTGCTTATGGAAAGATCATAGCAGGTGAAGGGTCCAGGTTCAATTCTGGGGTGGAAACTTCCAGTTCTATTTTCTTAATAAGAAAGACTCTCTTTACCAGTTGAAAATTTTTCTAAGTGTCTTAACAATGGCAATGACCGTTTACGAAACGGAAACTTGCTTAGACTTCACTGTTCATTCGCACGCAATTTCGTATGAAGGCATAAGCACTAGGTCTCGCTTTCATGAAGATGATAAAGTCAACTTGGAAGTGAGCTATTCAAATGCTATTTTATAATTACGTTGTTAAATGTTAACGTTTATTTATATCATTCATAAGTATCAGAGGTACGTGTTAGGTTTGGTCCATTGTGAAATTTAGCCAATGTCGTGCAAAGTAGTGGTTCATTGTCGGCCGAGTTGCGCGAACCATGCTTAGCTCTAACCATTACACCCGGCTTAATTGAAATACCACGACAGTTTATAGGTTTCATCCGAACTTGACCGAGGGTTAGCGCTCAACTTGGCTCAACTTTTCCATTAATTGCTAATTTTATTCCTACTCATGATCGTCGGTTTTTGTGCAGGCTATTCCCCACTAAACTATAGTCCAGAGAAGATCGGTTTATCCACAAACAGAGACTGAATTGAACACCTCAGCGACGTGTATTTGACTGTAGTTGATGCAAATACTATCTCAATAATCACCCTTTAATCGAGGGATACTTTGACATTCACTCATGCTGGAAATGCGAAACAGCTAATATATTCATGTTCTGGTGAAGACTGGCCTCTTGAGAGATCAATAAAGTCTGCCACTATATACTCGTATTCAGGGTTGTCATTAATTTTGAAAGTGGAAGTCCCAAAAGTAACAGCAGGCGGCTTGGCATTCGAGCGCCGACGCCGCGAGTTTTGTAAGAGGGTTTGGGGGCATCCCCCCACCCCCACCACCACCACCACCAGAAAATTTGGAAATCTATTCGCCCGGAAATGCCATTTCCAGCGTTTTCGTGACGATATTTCTCCTCAAAAAGCGTAAGTGTAATCATTTGTTTTCTTAATGCATGGTCATCTAGACAATTATTGACAAAGTACTGGAACGCTACAATACTTTTGAC
>OX419343.1:18085703-18098203 GCA_948470475.1 Galaxea fascicularis | reverse complement strand
GACGAACCGGTAACTTGGTGTTCTCCCATAGTAGTACAACCAAAGCCAAAGTTTGCAGGAACATCGTGAGACAAACTGGAGCCTCATATGATCAGGGCGAGTGTCGACTTGCGAGTCCCAAATAAGCACATGGAAAGAAGTCGAATTTCACGGGCACCAATAGTTGAAGATTTCATTCCAAAGTTCCATGACTGCACCATCTGGACGAAACTAGACCTTCGGCAGGGGTACCACCAGTTAGTATTACACCCGGAATCAAGGTCCATTGCAACTTTCAGCACACCATGGGGTAATTTCAGACCCAAAAGGCTGGTATTCGGCGCAAGAGCATCTCAAGACCTGTTTGATGAGGCTATGAGCAGAATCTTCGGGGACATTCCTCGGTATCTCAATCAAAGAGATGACATCTTAATTGGAGCAAGCAATTGGAAGGAGCACAATGAAACACTGGAGATGGTATTTCAAAGAGCTGGTGATTATGGGGTCACCTTTAACAAACCCAAGTGCGTATTTGGCCCGGCACAGATCACCTTTTATGGTTACCAGTTTGGCGGGGGCGGTCTCAAACCGACACCGGAGAAAGTACAAGCCATCCATGAGTGCTCAGCCCCCGTATCGAAGGCAGAAGTAAGAAGTTTTCTTGGCATGACTGGGTATATATATCTCCAAATTTATACCCCGATATGCCTCGCTCACGAAACCGTTGAGAGAGTTGACACATAAGGACATCAAGTTCCACTGGGGACTTGAAGAGAACAATGCTTTTGAAGAATTGAAAGCTAACATCTCCAACAAAGACACAATGGCGTTCTTCAACCCAAAGTTGCCAATCGTGGTGAGAGTCGAGGCTAGTTACAATGAGGGACTATCGGCTGGCCTTTTCCAACAATCCACCAGGGGCTAGCAACCGGTGCATTTCATAAGCCGCAGGCTGACTGGTGTTGAAAAGAAGTATAGTCAAACAGAGAAGGATGCACTATGTGTGAAATGGGCTAAAGATCGATTTTCCATCTACCTGCTTGGAGCGCCAAGGTTCACGATTGTCACAGCGCATAAACCACTCCTGCCACTGTTCAATAAACCTACTGCAAAGCTTCCACCCCGCATAGAGAAATGGGTTATGGACATGCAAGATGTGGACTTTGAAATGAAATATGAGCCTGGAAGAGATGAAGCTGATCCTCAGGATTTTTTGTCAAGACACCATCTACCAATCATTGGCAACAACAGCACTGAGAAGATTCTGAAGGCAGTTATAGAAACAGAGCATGCAGTTGTGTTGGACAGGATCAAAGAAGAAACGCACCGAGATATTGCACTGCAGAAGCTCAGCACAACCATCAAGAAAGAGAACTGGAAAACAAGCAAGAAGGATGTTGATCTAGCTCCATTTTATCCAATCAGAGATGAGCTATATGAAGCACAAGGCCTGATATTTAGAATGGAACGAATTGTTCTACCAACAAAATTACAGGAGAAAATCATCAAAACAGCTCACAAGCTAGGACATCTTAATACAACGAAGACGAAACAAATGCTCAGAGCCAAATACTGATTTCCTGGTATGAATCGTATGATTGACCAAATGGTGGGACATTGCTATGATTGCAAAGTCACTACACAAGACCGTAGACAGGAGCCTATCAAACCATCAGCGATTCCGAAAGAACCATGGGAAGAAATTTCAGTTGACTTTGGAGGACCATACCCGGATGGTCACTACAATTTGGTAGTTCTGGATCAGAGATCCCGATATCCGGAAGTGGAAGTAGTGTTTTTAACAGCGATAAAACCAACCAAGGAGAAATTAAAGAAAATCTTTGCTCACCATGGCATACCGAAACAAGTACAGACCGACAATGGTCCGCCATTTAGTTCAAAAGAATTTGCAGCCTTGGCAGAAGGAAAAGGATTTCAACACCACAGAGTGACACCTCTCCATCCCAGGGCTAATGGACAAGTGGAACGCTTCATGCAGATTCTTAACAAAACAGAACAAATTGCCCATCTCCAAGGGAAGACTGGACTTGACAAAAACATGGCTATCCATGACTTGTTAATGGCCTACAGGGACACACCACACCCAGCTACTGGTGTGACACCTTATCAAGCAATGTCTAACAGGCCAATCCAGACAAAATTGAGCTATGCAACACTGAGAGGAAGGATTGAGCAAGATGACTTGATGGATGAGAAAGATAAGCTTTACAAGGAGAAGATGAAACGGAGTGGTACAAACATCAGGGATCCCAACTTTATTGTGGGTGACTATGTCCTGTTGAAACAGAAGAAGGTCAACAAATGGTCAACTGCCTATGAACCTATCTTCTATACAGTTATCAGAATTAGTGGATCTACAATCACCGCAAGGCGAGTCACGGACGGTCGAGAAATTTGCAGAGACTCAAGCCATTTTAAATTAGCCAATGCCATCATGCATGAAGAAGGTGGAAAAGGGGTACGTTGTGAAGGCTGGAGGGAAACCCTACTTATGAACACTGGTAGTACCAACCAACCATCTGAGGAAGCGCTACAATCCCGAGAGGAACAGTCACAACCCCGAGATGACCCTGGGCAAAGAGATTATCTTGATGAGGATGTTGTAAACCAATCACCTAAAGATGCCAATCAGCAATTGCAGGATTCTCCAACACTGTCTATGACGCTACCACAGACTCTAAGACCAGTACATAGCAGAATCATCATCTAGACCGAGAAGGGAGCGGCGCAGATCTGCTTATTTGACTGATTATGTCACGTAGATGTCAAATGAAAACAGTTAGCTTTTAGCAGACTCTTAGTATATGTGAACCATTTGATAGACATTCAAGAGATATTTGCGGTCGATCAATTTTACTATTTTTTTCCCACTGAGTGATATTTTTCTTTTCGTACTAGTTTAGTGTGTTAAGATTAAGAGACCTTTGGCCATAGAGTATCAAACTATTATTGTTTATTAACTTAGGGCTTGCATGTAGGCGTCCGTAAAAAAGAGAGATGTTATATCCTGTGTTTCTTACACGAAGATATTACCCTTGTACATCTGGTGATTCCTACATAACGTTGTTTACCACCCGATAAATACAAGAACTTTGCACATGTGGGTGTGGCGGTATATTCTCAGAATGTATTAAACAGTTCGTGTTCTGTTGTAAGCTTGCATATATTGACGGTCTCAACAGTTTCAGCAGACGTTCATTGGGGAGGAAAGATTGCGTGACGAACCAAAAGAGCGTCTGCGAAGGAGACTAAACACACGGTTGTTATAACCAAAAAGCCGCGGCCGTAAACTTCAAATACTTTCGTCCCCACCTTACTACCTTCATCATCCATCGAAACAGCACAACTCATACTTCATTCTAATCTGACTCCAGTATCTCACGCTTATTGTTGTCATTCACGCATGCGTTAAATATACAAACCCTTTTCTCCGGAAAGACTACCATAACGGTGGTACCCCTTGGCGTGATAGTAATAAATACATCACGCAACAGTAGATGGATGACGCGTGACATTCCACGCTGATGTTCCTTTGAGCATAATAAACACGCATGTGTAACTTAGTCTCAGTACTGACCATCACTGACCACATGCTTTCAAAAACACTTTTAAAACAGGGAATTAGATTGGCCGCTGGCTGAAACAATGCCATCTAAAGAAACCTTTATTTCATTGGTTCAAGGCAGAACCATCCGACCACGGAAGAATTTCTTGAGCTTCATGCTGACATAGAGCGATTTTGTTTACACAAAATAGCTCAATAAACCCAATTGTGAAATTGAACATCGCCGAGATTTAATGTAAATATATAGCGAGTTGTTTTGTGAAATAAAGATCATCTTGAACTCACCATGTGTCGTGTTCAGTGGTGGTGGAAGGTACGATGGGGATTGAACCTCGTTGAACATGTTACAACACGCCTCTGAGCTACTATTTAACAGCTCAGAGTTGCTCTGTGTTGCTCTGAGCTGCTCTTTAATAGCTCAGAGTTGCTCTGTGTTGCTCATTTACGTTGTTTGAAACGATCAATTGAAGCGCACGACTACTGATGATGAATTACACGGACTTAAAAATTAAACACATAAGAGAAAAGTCACCCTGTTGTTTTAACAAGGTCGAGAAAAGTCGCCCTCATGTTTTAGCATGGTCGAATAAAGTCGCCCTCATGTTTTGACAAGGTCGAGAAAAGTCGCCCTGTTGTTTTAACATGGTCGAATAAAGTCACCCTCCTGTTTTAACAAGGTCGAAAAATCATATCATCAAATTTTCACTTTTCTCTTAAAAGAAGAAACGCAAGGGACCTGTCCTATAGGCTGACTGACTATAAAATAAAACGAGGGAACTAGTGATCTACAGTTATCGCGTCAACATGGATAGTTACTTCCTCTTGGTTCGCACTTGTGCTCGACGTTGTTTTTCACGACACACATGACATCCCTTACCTTGTGAAAGTTGGTCAGTTCTTTTGAATGAACTAGATCCCATGAACTCGGGTCGCTTATTGAGTGTTTACGTTTACATGGATCAGTGTAACGCCAAGTTCACTGAACAATATGAATTCCGTCGAAAGTTAAAGGGTGCCTATTCTACACACTATTCTTCTGTCTGGTGGATGACGTGGCAGATTATAAAAAGCCTGTGGACGTGCGTTTTGTAGTCATTTGGTTTTCAACTATGGGCAGTTCTGCAAGTCGTCTATGTGGAAGTTCAGCGCTTACCGTTTCTTTAATTGACATATGTCAGAGAATACGATGTTTAATTGCATGTTGTGGTGGCGAAGTACACATCGAATTGAAAGATGCCACAGACAATCACGGAGAGAAAAACGTCGAAGAAGAAGATGACCCACAATCAGATGAGCAGACTATTAGAGAAACTGTATGATGAAGTGGACCGTCCTGGCCTTCTGCTTTAGGGGAAGTCGACAAATTGTATCGCGCAGTAGGTCGGTATGGATTGAAACGCTCTCAAGTGCTCAGTTGGCTCCAAGGCCAACCCGGTTACACCCTACACAAACCAGCACGAAACAACAGAGTATTAGTGTTTGATATCGATGCTCAGTGGCAGGCGGATTTAGTGGACATGCAAAGTCTGAGTCGATGGAATAAGGGGTTCAAGTATTTGCTGACTTGTATCGACATCCTATCCAAGTACGCCTGGGTGATTGCCCTGAAATCAAAGACCGGCTCTTCGTTGGTGGCAGCGTTCAAAAATATCTTCGAGCAAGGTTGAAAACCATTAAAGTTGCAAACTGATGCTGGGACCGAATTTAAGAATAAAGTTTTTCAAACCTTTCTCAAAAATGAGAACGTGCATCATTTCGTGACATACAACGAAACCAAAGCCCAAGTGGTCGAGAGATTCAATCGCACCTTGAAGCAATTAATGTGGCGGATGTTTACCACAACTAGCTCATACCACTATTTGGACAAACTGGAAAGGTTAGTCAATGACAATTACAATAAGAGTTTCCACCGAAGTATCAAGATGAAGCCTGCCGGTGTAACTGTGCCCAATGCAAGGGAGGTCTGGAGAACCTTGTATCAGGATCAGCGAAAGCCAGCAAAGTATAAATTCAAAGTAGGAGATCAAGTCAAGATCAGTAAACATAAGCGAATCTTTGAGAAAGGGTACCTACCATCATGGACGGAGGAGACCTTCACAGTTGCCAAGAGAGTTCCAAGGGATCCACCTGTATACCGTTTAAAGGAAGCAGACGGCGATTTGATTCAAGGCACCTTTTATGAGTCCGAGTTGCAGAAAGTGATAGAAACGGCTCATCACTTGTTTTGCATTGAAAACGTTTTAAAACATCAACAGTCAGCCGCTATTGAGTCCACTTACGTCATATCGCCGGAGTTGAGAACCTACCCTCTGATTATGCAAGCCGAAAGCCAAAGGAATGTTTGGACTCTAGTTGCCAAATTTGCAAATTTATCATCGATCTTGAAGATTCTGTTGTTCGCAGCCTCTCTGTTAGTGATGTCCTTCAAAGCTCTGTCAAGATGCCCTTCACTAGACGTGCTGCCTGGCAGGCTACCCAGCTGGAGTGCCCTCACCTCCGGAGAACACACTCTCACCTTAGCCAAGGTACCCGTCCCTCTAAGAAAGCCACCAAAATTATTGATGTGAAACGCTACCTTAAGGATGTTGTAATCGCCGCTGACGGCCTTCTCGCTGTGCGAGACCATCAACCCTTCCAACCCCCTCGTGAGCGCCTGGTTGTTCCTCGCTCCGTCTTAGACGGCCTTTTACATCCGGTTTAGTCACCCGTCAAAGTACTAAATGAAGCGTCTGTTCAGCCGATACTTCTTCGCTCTGGACGTTGACAGAGCCATCGACCTTGTATCTTCCTCCTGTCACATCTGTGAATCTGTGAAATCAATCCCTAAACACTTCAAGCCCTAGTCAAGCAAGGAAGCACCTCGATCCATTGGCATTTCATTCGCTGCTGATGTTGCCCGTCGCCACCGACAATTAATCCTCTTACTAAGAGAGACTGTCTCCTCCTACACTTTAACCACCCTTATCAAGAGTGAGAAACACGAGGGTCTCCGCAACGCCCTCATAGTCTTATGTTCCCAGTTGCGTTCCTAACACGATGGCGGCGCCACTGTCCGTGTTGATCCTGCCCCTGGTTTTTGTGCACTTGCCACTGACCCAATCCTCCTCTCCCACGGCATTACCTTGGAGATCGGCAGGGTCAAGAATCCAAACAAGAATCCTGTCGCGGAACGTGCCATTGAGGAGCTCGTTTTAGAGCTCCTAAACTTGTCCCCTGAAGGAGGACCTGTGTCTGATGTCACTCTGGCACTACCAACGGCAAGTACAAACTCCCGATTCCGGCGTGATGGCATTTCGGCGCGGGAGGTCTGGACTCAGCGCTCCCAGCTAACTGGTGAACAGCTACCTATAGTTGACAGACAACTCATCCTTAGCCAGCATTAATCCCGCCGGCAGAATCACACACCCAGTGGAAAGTCTAAGGCCGCTCGTGGCCGTACCAACCTACCCACAGCTGCCGTCTCTGTCGGCGACGTAGTCTTCTTGAAAGGTCACAGAGACAAATCGAAAGCCCGTGAGAAGTACCTTGTGGTCAGCATTCGTGAGGACCTTTGTTGTGAGCTCCGGAAGTTCACCACCTCCCAGTTTCGCAGTAAACTTTACGTGGTGCCTATGTCTGAATGTTATCCAGTGGCTCCGACAGTTTTGGCTCAGTCTCCGCAGGGCCCTATTCGTGGCCTTGACAAGCCCTCTCCATTAGACTCTGATGATAACGCCGACCCTGTTATTCTACCACCAGGACACTCCACTGCCCCTGCACCTTCTCTGGTGGTTACTCAGCCTCCCGCCTATGAACAACGCACGGTTCCGCAACCTGCCCATGTTGTCACTGTTAAGGAACTTCCTTCAGTACCTGCAGCCATTGTCCCACCACCCTGCACTCCCGCCTCTTCTCCAGACTGCTCGGTTCTTTCAGGTGCTCCACCTGAGTCTGCTGCTGTCGTTCCTCCTAGGAGGTCTGGCCGCCAACGGCGCGCCCCCTTTTGGCAAATTCAGGACTGGGACTTAAACTAGTGTGCTAGGCTTTTGCGTTTTCCTGGTAACACTAATCCGTCTCCTTTTACCTTACCTTAGTAATTTTCTACTACTCGCTGCCCTTAGAAGGACAAACCTAAGGGACCAGAGACTGCACCCGTTGTTCTTGTATCAGTTAAGTTTCAGGTTCGTTTTCTGTGCTGTTGTTCTAGTTTATGTTTCTTTATTTAGTCGTTTATATTGCATGCACATACAGTTTACTTGAACTGTGCCTTGGTGCTAGAGAGAGAGTTAGAAGGCAACCACGCCACTACGTTATTTACATTGTACCCAGCAGTTGTCAGCGCCGCGCACGCGCGTCTGTAGGCGTCTGTTCCATGTGCTCGCCATTGATTCGAGTTAACGCAGTGTTCTTCTTTATTGGCTTTACGGGGGTTTGATACAAGCAAAGTCTGGAATACGTCTTTTGTATTCTAAATAGTTCTAGAAGCGAACGGTGAGGAAAAGTGAAACACACGTGCGTTCACCAGAGATATTTTTAGCAACTGTTTATTCCCATCCTCTTACATCACGTGACCAACACTAACCAGAATACCACAACGTCCTACTACATTCTCTCCTAAACCTTTGTAGTAATTATTTTCTCAATGAGGCCACTCCAGTAAAGTTTTGTCATTTAAGATACTGTTTGTGACATCTTTATAACTGACACTAAGACGTGATCTCTTTTTACAAGAAAAAATAATGCCCTTTGTGTCTCAGGGTGATATGATTCTAAAATAGTGTAGTGGGCACCAGTGCATACCATTTCTAACTGAGGCTGAATATAGTTGGCAGCTCGGTTCCAGTGATGAAAGTGGTCCTTCAGTATTTGCAGCCCGTGTTTTGACCTCCAAAATTAAAGGAGATGTAACTAATGCATCTGGACTAGCACCATAATTAGTGTCACTAGGATCCTTAAAGAAACCACATCTTTTAGTCTCACTTTTAGACAACTCACAAAATACTGAAATTGCTTCTTTTTCAAATTTGTGGCCACGCTTAAAGTTTTCGAGGTTTGTATTAATAACATTACTTTCTTCCTGACATGCTCATCCAAATCTTGGCCTTCGATTGTGGAGAAAGCATCTTGACCGACAGGCATTTCAAACTCCTGTCTGCGTCGAATTAGTGTTTTAGAAGAAATGTTAAGCATTCTTGCTATGTCAACCCACTAGAAGGATTCATTTCGCACACGCTTTATAAGATCCATGTCTACGACATATCGCGGTCGACATGCTCGACCTGTATTTTCTACAGGGCACGGGCAGTCAAACAGTAAACTTCTTACCTCATCTTCGTATGTGGTATTATGAAACACACTTCCGAAATGGTAGTTTTCCTGAAGCATTTACACAGCGTTTGTAAAGTCTTGCAAGTCCTGTTATATACGATCTGATCCAGTCCAAGTAGATGCTAAACGAGTTGACATTAAATTAAGAGTTCGCACAAATCGCTCAGTCGGGATTCAAAACTGTGTGCCCGGCTTGGCTCATACTCATGGCTTAATCCCTCAATAGCTTCATGGATTGTGCTTAACAACGTATCAAAAATTTGGTGAAGGTTTGGTACAATATCCACCATTCCGGATCTCTTTTTTTCTCCGCATTGTCATTCCTAGGGCCTAGGGACCTTCGTTTCGCTGACCTCATGACCGATTTTGCGCACTTTAGGCCACACACCCCGAAGTCGACCAGCGGTCAAACTGAATAATACGCATACTACGCATATTACGAACACCGAATAATGTTGTATATTTTTTTGCGGAATCTTGATGTACATATAACGTCACATTGATGTGTATTATTGTACTGTAAAAATATCACGAATCATGTTGCATATCTATTGGCTTGCAATTGACGTCATGGCGTCCAGGTTGGTGGTCAAGAACAATAGCCTTTGTCTCCGCTGGGAACCAAATTCTATTTTTATGTAAATTCTTAAAAAAAAATTTTCTTTTGTTTCGACCCCCAACATGGCCGCCCTGTCACGTTGTTGAAAACCAAGAATACTGAAACTTGATGAAAATATATCGCGCGTTTTGATGAACATACAACACTACTTCAAAAGTCCTATTGATGTGTATCATCTTGATGTAAAAATATCACGAATCATATCGTATATTTCTATGGGAACTTGATGTATATAGGTGAGAAATCTTGATGTAAATATATCAAGCATCTTGATGTAAATATAACATACTTGAAAAGTCTCAAAGAGGAGTTGATATACGAAAGTGAATCTTGGTGTATATGGAAGTCTCTTGATACACATGTTTGACGTCTTTCCATATCTATATCTTTCTTGGTATATACATATTCAATCTTACTGTTTTGTCCCTTTTTGACAAGCATAGAATGCGGGTCGGAACGTACAAGAAACCAGTCAACTGTGCAATTGTATAGTATTAAAGATGAATGATGATAGGAACAAGTTCAAGGGGAGTATTAAAGACAACTATTAGTTGTCTAGTTATCACGCTATTTCTCATTTATTACAATATTTGCTAAAAGTTGCAGGAATTGTTCAATTGCCATTCGGCTGTAGTCTGTCAGCTTTAGGTAACAAAGTTTATAGATTTTCCCACCAAAACACTACGCGTCCATGTCATCATTAAAAAGAAAATAGTGATAGAAACTTTCTAGGATGCCTAATTGACAGGAAAATGAATTCAAAAGATACCGTCAAAAGATAACTAGGGAGTCCAAGATACCTTTAGTATAAGCTTTACCTGAGCAAAATCGCAGAGACCTGGAAATAAAAATTCGAGTCACTTATGTGTCGCTAACCTCCAAAAACTACTCTCAAATCAAAATGACTATTTTCCCAGTAACCCTCGACTTTCATTTTTCAGGACGTCATTGTGCTAGCTTGGGATAATGTCATTGTTTCATTTCTGCGGCCATACAATCATTGATTCCAATCTTACAGTTTCCTAGTTAACATTAAGTCGAATATTCGAATACTTAGCAGCACCTTCCTTAGTACTGTACTGTAAGCTTCGCGTTTTGGTTTAGTTTACTCATTGCTTTGTTCTTGGTTGTGAAAAGCTTACCAATGAGAAATGTAACGTTGTTCAATATTAAACTGGTTTCAAAGCCTTACACTTCAAGAGACCTTAAGCCTAGAAAGCAGTAATTCTAATGTTACGCTATCAACTAAAAGATACAAAAAGTTGCGTTTATTTATACCATGCAAGTACAACGGAGCCTTGTCTGCTTGCATCCACAAAGGTAAGCCTGTTACGTAGAGCGACCTTCTTTGCTGACAGCTTGATAGTTTCACCCTCCCCCCCTTTCCCCCCGTTCCCCGCCAAGTGGGTGCTGCGTAAGGATAGTTGTACTGCGTCCGGTCCCTGTTTCAAGTTCTTATTAAAATTCTGCTTCGAAAAAAGTGAATGAACGTTTAACGACAATTATGATTCACCAAATACAAGTACAGTCGAACCTCCAATAACGGCCTCCTCTCTACAACGGCCACCTCTGAATAACGGCTATTTATTTTAACCCCGGCGGACGGTCCATACATTTTCTCTTGTTTTAACCTCTCTACAAGGGCCACCTCTCCACAACGGCTACGGCTACTAAAGCGCGTCCCAACTGCCAAAGTAACCTCTCCACAACGGCCAGTTAATCAACGACAGTGTATACAAAACCCCACCTCCATTTTTATTGTAAAAGGTCATATTGACTAGAGGGACGAACTAAGAAATGAGCTACTCGAGGCCGGTACCCGGTATAGGCGACAAAGGCGGAAGATGAAGCTCGTGCAAACTGATGTACTTACTTTTACGTCCTTTTGTTTTGTTAACATTTTTTTTCTGAACATTAATTTTTGGTTTCTGTTTCATTGATATGTATTTCGATTGCGCTACGTATTCATGTGTTACAAAGACGATCATAAGAATTAACTTTCGACCCGAAAAAGCAGGTGTCATGTTACACCCCTACGTCCCCATATCGGCCACCTCTCTACAACGGCCACTGTTATGGAACGCCATAACTGTCTTATGTGGTCCTTATTCTTACGGTCTTCAAGTTTTATCTTGATGTTATGGAGTTGCGTCATTATGTATTGCGGTAACATTATTACGTGGTGTGATTTTGTCGTTGTGTTGGGGTTTTGTCATTATGTTGCGTGAACTTTTTGTTACGTGACGACGTATGATGGTTACGTGTTTCCATCATGATGTGTTGAGGTCTTCTAGTGACGTGGTGTGTTTACATTTTATGTTTTGAGGTTGCTTCATTACGTAGTGAGGTAGTTTCATTATGTGATGAGGAAACGTGATGATGGAAACACAACAGGTAACCATCATACCTCGTCACGTAACAACAAGTTCACGCAACATAATGACAAAGCCCCAACACATAATGACAAAATCACACCACGTAATAATGTTACCGCAATACACACGACAAAACTCCATAACATTAAGACAAAACTTGGGAGACCGTAAGAATAAGACAGTTATGGCGGTCCATACACTTTCCCCTGTCCCCAAGGTGGCCGTTATGGAGGTTTGACTGCAATCCGAGAGCTGGACGGTGACTATCACCATGAATATAACAAAACGTTACAAACATAATAATGTGACCCGGCCCAAGTCGATAACTCGTCAATGTAACCAGTGACTTCCTTCCGGGTACTCATTATCATTAACTCTGCGATGATTAGCGATGATTACGGCTCATGACCATATTACTCATTCATGGCACTGGTATAACCGATTAACTTGGTCTCTACACGGAAGAGGCTGTAGATATCTCTTTAGTATGTTATTTATTTCATGTTGTCTCATCTTTTGGCAAAATCGATTCGTGTATGCTCTTAGACCAGTGTAAGCAAAGACCACACTATGTGCTACTAATTCCAATCACAGCTAATATTGAAAAATTAATTACAATTTTAAAGAGACTACT
>OX419343.1:18020703-18080703 GCA_948470475.1 Galaxea fascicularis | reverse complement strand
TATCCAGGGTTTCATAACTAGATTAACTATGATCGAATAAAGTGTATATGACACCAAAATTTTCATTAGCTTGATCGAAAGAGCTCTCAAAATGATGACGAACAACGTTTATTTTATTGTAATAGCATTCTTGGTTGCCGAGTTATTCAAGATTTTGATTTATGCAAATTAGGCAACTTGTGATGTCATAAGGTTGACAGAAAATAAAGTAAAATCACAAAAAAATGGAATATCTCTGAAGACTTTTGCTGTATACAAATGAAAATTTTCACAGTTGTTATACTCATCACAAAGTTCCAGGATAAGCTCCACTTTGACATTTCCATGGCAACACAATGGGCTCCAGGCCCTCTCTGTCCAAAGGATAAAATCAGAGATTCTCTCCTCAACAAGAGCTGTTTGCTCCGTATGTTCAGTCAGTGGGTGTGAGCGAATATGGACTTAACACAGCACAAGTATAAGAAAGTCTGTTAGACTCTGGAGCAACAAATAAGGCATTTTTCATTTTTGGAATGTAGAGGTCTGGTAACGAGTAAGTTGCCATGGTGACCTCATAACCACTATGACAATGTGCAGTTCTGGCAGCATATCAACCCTGCAAAATTTTAACCCTGTAGACTTAGTATTTGCAGAGATATTCCATATTTTGTGATTTTACTTCATTTTGTGTCAACCTTATGACGTCACAAGTTGCCTAATTTGCATAAATCAAAATCTTGAATAACTCGGCAACCAAGAGTGTTATCACAATAAAATTAACGCCGTTCTTCATCATTTTGAAAGCTCTTTCGAACTAGGTTATGAAAAATTTTGTGTCATATACACTTTAAGAACACTTTAATTTCAAAACTGTTTACTACCGATCGCAATACTACCAGCAGTATTTTCAGCTCCTGTAACGCATTCCATCATGCACGTCTTTACCTTGAAAGCTCCTCTCTCTCTGTTTTACGAGCAAATACGAGATCGCTGACCTTCTGCTGGTAGCGTACAAGTATAGGGGTGAAATCATTGTAGAACTGAAAGGACAAAAAAAAAAAAGAAGCGTCACTATGAGGTTTCGCTACTCGGTGAGATCAACACGATCTAGCCTGCGTGGCAGGCGTAAAAGAGGAGGGGGTGGGGAGCTAGAAAATGAGAGAAAAACGGCGGGGGGTTGGGGAGGAGAAGGGAAAAGGAACGCCTGCACGCAGAACCCCATTATTTAAATTCCCCCCCCCCCCCCCCCCCACCACCACCAATTTTCCGGAAATTCAATTAGGCTAACTGTCAATACAGGCGCACGCTTTGCCGCTTGGCAGAATTCACGCCGTGAAGGCCTAAGATTTTAAAAGCCGTTATTGTAGCGCTGGTTCGTTCACAACACAGTATACGGGAACAAAACAATCGAGTAAAACAGAATTATTTTGGTATTAACTCCAACGAGGAAGAAAGCCAAACGACGACAGCGAGCGAAACTGAAAACATGCAGATTTCACGTCGATCTCTACGGGAAGCCGTTGTCATTTGAAAATTTTAAATTTTCGTCGTCAGAGAAAACTGCAAAGTCCTGGCCTGATTTTAGAAGAATGTTACTGCGAAATTGACTCTTCAATAACACAAAATTAAAATTTACCAAAACGTGTCTGGGAAATTCACACAAGTTGAATCGCGGGAGACATTGAATCGCCGGAGACATGGCGGGAGAAAACACATTGAGCCAAGACAACAATATTCTGATTTGCTTCTGTAATATCGAGTATATTTCTGTGAAAACAGATACACAGCTTAAGGTCGAGAAGTTATGTCCTATTAGTGAAGTTGTAGATCAAGAATCGTTCGATAGATCGACTAAATACCTAATTTCCTTGGCGCAAACAAACATTTGGTAAATGAGCCTTTTACCGTATCCCGTGGGTTAAATTAAACAGCTAAAACATCTCTTGCCTCAAGAGGAGCTCCAACTGCCACTTCCTGAGATCCGACTTCAACGTAAATTCTCAATTTGCGACCAAGTTCAAATCGGCGCAAGCAAAAGCTCGCGATAGCAAGTTTGTTTTGACTAATGTCAAAATTAACCAATCAGAATTTTGCGGCCGCCAGCGACCGCAGAAATGAACCAATAGGGTACTTTATAGCAGGCGTTTCCTTTCTCCCTCCCCCCCCCCCCCCACTCCACCTGTTTTTTGCCGATATTCCTCCTCCCCCACCCCCTCCCCTTTATGCGCCTGCTACGCAGGCTAAACACGATCGAAAACCGAAAACACGACTGTCACACTGTTTCTGTTATAACTGAGCCGTTTTGAGTGTCGAAAGAAATTCGCGTTTGTTTTCATTTTACTGCGGATGACTTTTAAAACGTTGTCAGTTTCTTAAAGGCAAATATTATTGCATCCGTGTACTAATTTTCCTGTTAACGTTTAAATATCGTAATAGGGATGAACCACAGCACATTGGTAGCTGTTTCCTATAAGGCAACATACAATTTACATTACGCTTATAATATTAGTTCGACCAATTTTTTTTCAAGTTTGAAGTGAAGCTCCTTTTCTTTTCTTCCCTGTCTGCTCTCCTCTGTGCAAAATCCGTAATCCGTGATCCGTCATCATTGTCAATCGCACTCATCAAAGTACCTTTGTTCCTTCCTGCAGATTGCCTAGTAGCTCCATATAAATGTCATAAGCTGTTGCTAGGTCCTTAAGCATGGTTTCACGTTCTGTTGCTGCTTGACCGGACTGCTTTTCTTTGACAAATTTATCGTTAGCAGCCTGAAATAATCAGTTAATCAATCAATCAGACATCAACTGGTTACTTTCAACTACACCCCTTGAGCGTGTATTGAGACTCCAGGGTTTAAAACATTTACGACTTAAAGAAGTTGTTACTGCTGGGATGAAGTTGTGAACCGGAGTTGTCACCTCCCAACCTCACAACAGTACCATGCTTACCACCGCATATAGAAGTTTAAAGGAATCTTACTCGCTTTTCTCTAAAAGTGTGTGCACCAATATTCAGTTATTACCTTATCTGGAAGACATGTTTTGCCAAATGACATACACGGAAATTGAACTTTTCTCCTCTTCAACTGCTTGCTGCTTCTATTCTCCAAAAACAAAACAAACAAGAACCACGAAACGCGCGTAATGCACCACACTTTCCATGCTGTGAATACCACTAGATACCGTGGAAAATCGTTCAAATTTTTGAACCCCCGTCAATGGCCGGTTTCTTTTATTCAATTGCACAAACCTGAACGGCAGCCAAAACTTTCTCTTGCCTTGCCACGCTATCAGTAACGTTCTGCTTCAGCGAATCAAAGCCCTCGTTCAAATTAGAAGTAATAATTCCCTCCACCTCTGGGATGGTGCCATCTGCTGCGAGTGCACTCAGAAACTTCGTGGCTGAAAAACAAGGAGCGTATTGCCATTGAGTTGTGTTCTTCACGATGGCCGCTGCTTACTGTGAGATTTCGGCCATCTGAAGAAGTTTCTTTTACAGACAATGCAACAACCTTACTTCAATCAAGTGTAAGGAAATATTAAAATTTTATGAGTGCAGGGTGTCAGAGAAATCCTTTAAATGAAAGCAGTATAAACTAAGCAATGCCTTCTTCAGTGCACTGTGTAGCACTCGTAGTTATCACTCTGGAAAGCGCAACAAACGAGACATGACTGTGAATAGTTCATGAGGGAACCACACGACCTAAGGCTATACAGATATGGGACTTTGCTGCGTTGGACATCGCAGGGGCTGTAACTTTCTATCACGTAGAACAGGACCCTCCTCCGTTTAAAATACCATTAGAGCTACGTCATGGGTAAATTGACTATATCAGGAGAGGGAAAAATCTAACGCTTGACCTAAGGACAAATTAAACTAGAGGAGAATGTCTGAGAGTGTGCCTAATCCCACATGAAAAATCGCTGAATCTCATGAGCCTACGCTGCCGTCTTGCAGATGACGGTTGGCCCGTAGTGTAGAACATGGGAGTTAAGAACAAATGGATAAAGGAAGTCCTCAGAGGACACTACGATAGACGCTAGTATGCATGCTTCACCACAATGCCACACTAAAAGGGGAAGATTGTCACGCTATAATGCCACATTAAGGACAAGCTAATTACCATGCACTAAAGGCCTGAAGGCCAACCAATGCATACAAATACTCCTGATTGTTAACCGTGACAAATTCCACTTAGTAATACTCACCCATGTCGTCTTGTTGCACTTTCAAGTCTTGCTCCATAGTGTCTCTCTCAGCTTTAATGGTGTCCACTTGTTCCATCAGTTTTCTTAATTCCTGCACAGCTGGGCTTGAAGCTGCTGAGGACGATGCCACTCCCACTTTAGGTATAGCTGCCGTCAACTCCGCCTGCGCATCAAAGGAATGACACAAATTTCTTCAGATCAAAATGGCTATGAGCCACTGAACTCAGAAAATTAATTATATAAATTATAGACCACTTGCGAGTATATGGTTCCGATTCCTTTGCCCAGAACCGTTAATGAAAACCCCAAAGCATGCGCTACGGTCTACCCATGATTATAAAGTCTTTGCAGTGTCAAATTTAAGTGTAACAGCCCTCTGAACTTCATAGCCTGCAAATAGCCCATTCTAAATATCCGTTGCGTTTATCCCAGGCAAAATCATTCAAAGCAAATTTCTCCTCTTCTGTGTACCTTACGTCAGTCTTTTATAGTATCTTCAGTTGGCCATCTCAATGGCCGCAATTTTGGGTATACAGTTTTATTCTACTTAATTAATAGAGGAAACAATCCCTCTCAGGTCAAACAACAATTTGAAAAAGTCAAATCCATTCCTAGGGAAAATTTGCTTGTTCCCAATATAAAGCAATCGAAAAAGGTTTTTCCGTTAGTTTTAGATTACAATCCTTCTTTGCCGAGCATCGGGAAAATTCTATATTCCCATCGGCATCTAATTGACAATTCACCTTCCCTAGCCAAAATTTTCCCAAAGGGATCTATCATTCCCTCTTTTAAAAGAGCCAAAAACATTAAAGAAATCCTGACACGGCCTCGCCGAACAACATACACAGATATACAAGGTTGTTTTAAATGTAAAGGGAAATGCGACCTCTGTAAGAATTCTTTGGTAGAATCGGACCATTTCTCTAGCACTAGTGCAAGCAGGAAATACGTCATCAGACAACACCTTCATTGTAAATCTAAAAATGTTGTTTACTTGATCACTTGTAACAAATGTAATGTTCAATACGTAAGATCAACAACTAACGAGTTTAAAGTCAGATTTCGAAATCACAAATCGGTCATGAGTACAAAGAAGAACACTTGTGAAGTGAGGATTCACTTTAACAAAGAATCTCATGTTTTGTCGGATTTCGATTTCGTCATCATTGAACAAATTTGTAATTTTAGCGATCAAAATAGTCTCGACCATCGTCTGCTAACAAGAGAAGCTTTCTGGAGTGCACAACTTTGCACCCTTCAACCTTACGGTTTGAATAAGAGATCAGAATTCAGCTCTAGGAATAGAATAAAATACAATTAACACCTCATTTTCATCACTCACAAGTGTTCTCCTTTTTTTTCTTATATATTTAGTGATTCTATTGTTCAAAGGCTCAATCAAGGATTTTGTTACGGGGCTGAGAGTATAGCACACAACGCTTGAGTTCAGGGGCTGGTAACTAGGATTTTGTTATTAACCATTCAAAGGCCTTTTTTTCGGATCCTGCTACGAAAAATGGCATTGTGAGCTAGAAAGCACCTTTGTTCAAAGGCTTTGACTTGGGAATTTGTTACATCATTTTCTCTAGATTATTATGTAATACCCTAGGGGTTTAATACCTTTAACTAACTGCAGACAGTACTGTTTCGGCCTTCTGGACCTCATCAGTGCAGTGTATATAGAAGTCAAAATGAACAAAGGCTACAGCTTGCGCAGCCATCATCTAAAAGTTCACTTATATTGAGTTGGCGTATCTTGCTTTTAAACTACATTAGGGTTGTGACGTCCCTGATACTCTTGGGTAGTTTTGTCCATAGCCTAGGCCCTAGATATCTAATAGAGTGCTTGCCGATAGGTGACTGTCTCATACCTGGGTATAGAGAAATCGGCTTGCCTCAAATTGTAATTACTATTTGGTTCTTTAAAGATGTTACTTATATATGCAGGGCACAGTTTATGCTTTACTTTATACATAAGGATGCACAGATCCTGTAAGCGACTATTTAGTAGTGTGGGCAGATCCGCCTTCTCCAGTAATTGTTCATAACTAGAATTATTATCCTTGAAAACCGCCCTAAGTCCTCTTTCTTGTAGTCTTTCAAGCTTTCGAGTGTCACTCGCTTTGCAGAAATGCCACACTAGGTGACAGTACGTGAGAAATGGTAATATCGCGCTTTTGAATAATATTAACTTAGATTTCATAGGAATTAGATTACGTAGTCTCATTAGAACACCAATTCTCTGGCTGGCGTTTTTACAAATAGAGATTATATGCTCAGAGAAATTTAGCTTAGAATCTACATGTAACACCACTCCTAGATGTATGATAAAATCTTTTGTTTCAATTACGACATCATTGACGCAAATATTACTGTCATTTTGTACGTTTTGAGGTATCCCGCCAATAAGTTAGAATCATACCACGTTGTTGCTACAATACAATACAATACAATACAATAATTTATTTGTATTTCCTTTTGAAATAAGGTTACAAGAGATCTATATATATATTTTCTTTTTTTATAATAAGATATTAAGTAATTTTGAAATTTGTGTATAATTTAGGAAGGAAATGCCTAGTGCCAAAATGAACCCTAAGGTTTTCGAGTTCAGCCCCAGGCTTGCCATGTTGTAATTTTTGAAGCTTACACTCACACAAGTGTTTAGCGAAGGCAAAATGAAATGAAATAGCAAAAAAGCGAAGAAAGAGCAAAAATGCATGCAAAGATTGAAAGCAAAAAAAAAAGTTAAAAGCTAAGTTGCCACTATCCTTTAACTGGAAAGTCACAGCTGCCTGGTCTGCTCCTGCGTGGTAAATTTGATGGTCGTCTGCATACATAGACAAGTTCGCTGTTAGGCAGTAGGATAGGTCATTCTGGAAAACATTCCATAACAACGGGCCATGCGCGGAACCCTGAGGACAGCCACGACTCACGAATCGGCTCGAACTAACATGACGGCCGATCCTTACTTGATATTTCCGTTCATTTAAATAGCTGTTTAAAAGTTTAATAGCGCTTTCCTGAAAACCGTACGCTTCAAGCTTATTCAGAAGTAGTGGTGGGCGTAACGAGTCAAATGCCTTTGACATGTCAGTGGAAAGTATGCTCACAACCTGTCTTCGATCCCTCGCTAGTCTCCAATCTTCTACTAAATTGATCAATGTTGTTTCGCAGCTGTGAGCTTTGCGATAAGCGGATGAGTTTTGCTAAATGCGATTACCAAAGCCAGAGTTGATCTGCGCTCCAACCAACTTCTCAAGAACTTTACTTACACATGGTAAGAGAGTTATGGGTCGGTAGTTTTCCTTTGCATTTCTGTCATCCTTTTTGTATACTGGGGCCCAATATCCATACTTCCATTCACTAGGCCATGCATTCTTGTTAATACAAGAATTGAACAAGGTGGTTAGTGGAGCGGATAATTCATTAGCACCTGTTTTTAAAGCCTTTGAAGGAATTCCATCAGTGCCAGTGGCTTTGTTTATGTTCAGCGAATCGAGAGCTGCAAGGATTTGTCCCTGTGTAACTGATTCGATTTCAATGGTCTAAGTGGAATTCCTATTTTCATATTGTATCCTCTGAACACAAGGATGGTCTCTAAAGTCCTCTATTGACTTTCTTTCAATCGCTGTACCGCCAATGCCATCCGCCAAGGTAGCAAATTGCCCAACCAATTCCTCAGCCACTTGTTGTTGATCCGTTATCATACTGCCGTTTATTTTTAAGCGGATGTCGTTTCTTTCAGTACAGCTCTTAGAACCCAAAAATGGCTTGAAAGTTTTGAAAAACGCCTTGGGATTGTTTTTCAGATCGTTTGACTTATTATACCAGTACTGTTTGATGGCCTCGTTTCTGGCTTTACGTCGTAATTCCAATTTTCTGGCGTTTTGTTTTTCAAGTACTTGTCATTTGCTTTGCGTTTAGCTCTAATCGCACTTTTCCAATGACACGTCATGAAGGGCACGTCTTTATCACGCACACGCATTTTTTTCACAGGTGCCACTTCGTCCAGTATGTTGTTCATGAGTGCACTCCACACGTAAACTTGATTGTCGAGGTCATCAAACAATTGTCCAACGTGCCATGGGGCAGAGGACAAAAGCTGTTTATAATGTTCAGGGTCAAAGTTCTAATAGCTCCTAAATGTGATGACCTTTGGTTTGTTGTGATTTATTTTCTGCTTCAGGACACCATAAACAAGGTCGTGATCACTTAAGCAAGGATGGTAATTGCCAGATAGCTGGAAACTGTCCGGTCTATTAGTGAGCAAAACATCTATTAAACTCTCTGTTATAATTATTCCACGCTTTTCTATTCTTGTTGGCTTAGTAATTAGACATTTAAAACCTTGTTCAACTTCCAAATCGAGAAGCAGTTTTACTTCAGGTTTGTCAGGGCGAAGTCTGTTCAGATTTAGGTCGCCAGTAACTACAACAAAATTTCTGTTCAAGCTTACCCAGTTACAGACATAACTGAGTTCGCTTTCCAGCAGTGTTTGATCTTCGCCACACAGAGCTCTCGGGGGACGATAAATACCAACAATTACCATATTGTCCATGTCTGTTTTGATTTCGAAGGCAATTATTTCCAGTGTCTTAAAGGACTTATCAGGTTTAAGCTGTGTCCTGACTAGCGATTGAGATATTACAGACATAATTCCACCGCCACCCTTTTTCCTATCATTTCGGTAGAGGGAGTAGTTCGGAACTTTGAACTGAGCGTTGGGATAGCTCGCGTCGATCTTGGTCTCACTTACGAACATTATGTGGGTGTTGATTTTCTTGATTACTTCGGTCAGTTCTTCAAATTTATTTTGGATGCTGTTAATGTTCAAGTGGGCGATTAAGAAATCCTTATTGTGATATTTCCTGAAGAGTTCTAGCTGATCATTTTCAGAAGTGATTTCTGTGACATCTCTGTAAAGAAACTGCTCGAAGGCCATATTTTGAGTTGTTTCCCCTTGATAATCCTCGGCTGGAATTAGTGTATCTCTTTCAGAAACTTCTTCAAAGAAGGAGTCCGTCGGTGGTGGTAGAGCACAGGCTGGACAAGTCCATTCAATATCAGGCTGGTCTAAGTAGTAGTGGAAAATAGTCCGAGACATATTGAGGCATTTAACGTGTGACCAGTTTCCACATGTGGCACACAAGATGGCGTTTTCTGAGTTGGTTGTTTCTAACTGCTTTGTGGCATTCACTGCATGGGTATTTTAACTTCGACTTCTTCCCTTTCGGGCCAGGATTTATGGCCACATCCCCGCACAGAAGCAAATCCCTTTCCAGATTGAAGCTGCTTATTCCTTTGACCGTGTGTGGACCCTCCGTGAAGTAAATCGTTTAGCACGAAATTTAAATCTTCTGTGGTTTGTCAAATATGAGACGAATTCAGATGCAATAAACGTCTTTGAGACGCTAGCAGCCTGGTAAGACCCTAAAACGTCGCCGGTTATACTCTCTTGGATTAAAACTGCTGTTCCAAGCAGGATTACTAGAATTTGTAGCCAGCTCGCCCAGGTCGGTCCAGCCTCCATGACAGTCGCTGACAGTCGCTGTTGTCGGATACCCAAAATAGCGGGGCTTTGCCTAGTGCAGCGAAACTACCATTGACTGAGTGGTGCCCTTGGGGAAGAGCGACAGGGCAGGGTGGGAACGAAAAAGTCGGGTCATGTTAAGCGTTAATGGCATACGAAAACAAATATAAATTGATTATGCTTTCTGTCTGATTTATTCAATTACCTCGCCTTTACTAAGAAGATCCATGTGGCGGCGATGTTTGTTATACTTCTCTCGCACAACTCCGTCAGCTCTCACAGCATTTTCCATGATTCCTCTGTACTTGTCAGCCTCTTGTCTCAGTTGAACCGTGAGTTCACCAGATGGCTTTGGAGTCCACTTGGTTTTGAAGCGATCTCTCATCTGCGTGTCATCGCGCTCTTCGTCGTCCATCATCCGTAATGCCTGTGAAAGACAAAGTTTACTAAAGCCTACACTAGTTTCATTTTCCAAACTGGTTCCCAACGGTAACTGGCTTCGTAAAGACTGAACAACGTGTATCTCTGGTTTCTGTGTGTATTAGAATACCCAAACTGCGATCCAAGACCACAGAGTGTACAGTGCATGAGGGTTATCGTTGCCATTTTTGGAAAAAAGTGTACACATGGCTCTCGACTGTGCAAACCTTTATCCAACTACAAGCCGGATATAATGTACTCCTGAATTACATCCTCCCAGTTTGTCTTCCAAACTCTAAGAATTGAAGCAGGTAGCTTTCAACTATTCAAAACTAGATTGAGAACTTTCTTATAGATAGAGTTTTTGATTTTAGTTCTCAAATATGAACAATTTGTGAAAGAATTGAATAATTTTAGTTTTCCTTGTGTACAGTTCTATAATTTTTATAAGGGGTTCAACAACTCTAACAGAGCCTACTTCGGGAGAAAGACAAAATTCTTCCAGGAATCTGAAGTTTTTGCCGGGAATCGAGAGACTACAGGGGATTTTTCTGGGAAATATGACAGCTCAAGGACACTGCAGAAAAAAAAAATGCCGCGGGACATCAGACAAACTTTGTAGCTCGATCGGTTAAAAAATCAGGAAGATGTTAAGAAAGAGGATGTTAAATTACCGGGGCGACTTTACGGGTACACATGGTGATGCTCAAACAACGTTCGTTAGAGTTGTCAACCCCCGTAATTTTTAGTCCGTAATATTGAATTTTTTAAAGTAGTTTCTTTTATATAGGAAACCTCAAGACTCGCTTTCAAATTTATACTTAAGAATTTGAGTAAACAAGTATGTAAGTAAGACGGTCATCAGGAAAGACGAGATATTTCAGGGTCGCAACTCTGACTAGCTCTGAGGAGGCAAAACGAGATCGAACAAACAAAAAGTGAACATGAGATAAATTACAAGAATTAACTGTAGTTCCCTGTGTTTCACAGATTTTATCTCGCTTTGGTACTTGCATGGTGCGGAGAGAGTTGTTATTGCTAAAATTGACTGATCATCCTATTGACTACACCACATCAACATGTATTCCACATAAACTGATAAGGCTTAAGTCCCCCGTTAACGAAGCTATATCCCGGACGAGTACGAGTCACAGGATTTTCTAACCTCATCCAGAACTTCTCTGTTTCTCTGCAGCAATTCTGGCAGCTCCTGCATGTATGTATCGATGGCCTTCAAGCCTCCTTTGTCGTTTACCGCCGCAGATTTGTCCAACACGGACTTGGGAATTGTCTGCCCTGATAGGTCTTCAATGGCAGCTGGCAAGTTCAGCGACGCAAGAACACTGTTGTTTAAGATCAAACAACACGACGTCCCGTCAGAAGAAAAAGATCAATTGCAACGCAGATACAACGATCATTTGTCGTGCCAACATTTTCCAGGTTTTCTTTATATGTGTTTTCACAACTGACCCTTATGCCTTTACCCTCAGGAACTTTAAACCGAGACAGTGAACAATGCGTAAAGGTGGTTTAGTTGTTTCCATACCAAGCCGAAATTTGAAATAACTAAACTAATTCGGATAAATTTTAACAACTGGCTGTTCAGGGAGCTGTAAACAAGTAGTAGTTCATAGTCGGAAGATTCATTTAAAAAAGAATCGACCAGACATCACTGCATGTACATGCTTGTACTGTCTACAGCGTAGGTTTCTCCATAGCTCAGAGAGTATTTAATATTTTTTCTGGGTGGATAACTAGGATCGAAACGACAGTGTCCCCAATCAGCGATTTTTAAGCTTAATACCTTGACACTTAAATAAAGTTCATGATGATGAGGAGGGAACTCAGAAATTTATTTCATATTTAATTTTGCGCTTTGGAAAATGATCTATGCATAACAGTAGAAAACAAAAAAGAGTCAAAATTCCCACGCCTTGATCTACTGACCTGTTCATTAATTGCGTTCCCTCTCGAAGACGGCCCACCTCAAAGTTGATTATCTCCCCTTTGCGGGACTCATACGCTTGCAAGGCATTATGGACCGCCATGGGTACTAACTTGGAGAAAAGGTCCACAAAACTGGATGAAGCAGGTTTGGAGAGAGGAAGGGATTTCGCAAGAGTTGCACGTCCGATGGCCTCCAGACAATCCGAAGCAGGTATTCTTTCGTGATAAATGAAGTCATTGTCTTTCTTAAGCTCTGTTGCTTCTCTGTTGATCCTGCTCTGCCAAGTCTTAACAGGTAATGACAAGATTAGTCACGGTAAAAAGGGCTCCAATACGTCCTTAGCCTGCAAACAGGCTCTCCGTATGGGTTATTCCGATGGCGTGCGGTCAAAAGCTAGGGGATTGGGGCACCCGCGCCAATCTCCGAGCTTTGACCGCGCGCCATTCAAGAGCAAGTCGACGCGACCATCTCTTGGAATACCCAAATGGAGAGCCTGTTTGCAGGCTAATACGTCCTACAACAATGGCACGAAATAGTGAAAATTTCAAAAGAAAAAAAAATGAATTCCCCGACTTTTCACTAACTACAATCGAATTTTCTCTGACTAACCCAAAGAAATCCGCCAATTCCTTTGTACGCATTTTTGTAAAGATCATTACGTCCAACAATCAAAAAACGTCTCCCAAAACAAAATAATTGAAATCTTGTTTTCTATGCAATAAGAACTTCTTCATGTAAGAGCCGCTGTATTTATTTACCTTGAAGTCAACAAGTCCCATGCTGATTTTTGCGACGTTGGACATGTGCTGCTCAGCGAGCTAAAATCAAATGTCAAGAGTTTCAATTACACAGGAATCTCAAGTCTATTTCGAATACATGTATGTGAAAGTATTGCATGATGACATATATAACCTCATCTTATTGCACAATAAATATAAGCCTGTCGAAAATCTTTTTAAATCGGTTTTAACGGCATTCTTCTTCCACACGTCTCCTTCTTGATGTGTTTTAGGTTTTCACGAGATAAAGTACCCTGTGGAATCCAGACTACAGGAATGCCAGGTTACCACTAACGTGATACACCATTTTGCTTATGATAATTCCAAGTGGATTGTGGGTAAATCCAGTTCTTTGCGAGGGTAAACGGTCATTTTAAGAGGTACTGTGACCGTTCACCCAAAAAAAGGACTGGATCTATCCACATTAATACTTGCAGCTGATCTTAAGTAAAATGGTATAATTTATTGAAGTTTGAAGAAGTCAGCCAACTAAGTCGATTTATAATTTTCAGTCCTAAAATCGAACGTTTAATTCCTAGACGTGCATTCAATCCCCATGCCCACCGGCTCTAGAATACCGATTATTACGTGGCATGGGAAAGATCCCACGTAGAGGTTTCGGACCTGCATTCCATTGTTTTAATTGGGTTCAGAAAATCTGTTCCCTTGGGACGTTTTGACTTTGTTGGCGATTTGATTGGCTGTGATTGTTTCCTTGATATCAATTGTTGATAAGCACATTTTTGATAGTCTAATAGTTGGTTTCGCTGAGCTGTGTTTGCTTGCTGAGTTGGTTTTGCTGAGTGTGTTTGTTTTCCGAGTTGGTTTTGCTGAGTGGGGAAGTGGGAGTAAAGATTATTATATCAACAAGGCAGAGTCACTATGATTCACCAAAAAATGTTTACAAAAGTCCCATTCACCGAATGATACATTTCAAGTTTAACCTCTGACGAGATATAGAGAAAAAGCCTGGGCCTACAGCTGTAGTTCTCGAAGACATTAATTTATGAATTATTGTTTTACACATCCAGGCAAGTTCTCATGTGCAGTTGATTCATTTCTTGAACTTATGTATGCATTTTTTAAGGATTCTCTGAAAGATATCAATAATTTTTATTGTAATGAGTTTTTTCAAGCTGTGTTAGATACACGTGTGCAATTACAAAACTACGATGTACACATACATATGGCTGTGGTTCGAGAACCTGTTTTCGCTCATTTGAGGCAACATTGCAACTTATTTGCTACAGTCGGAGAAACTGAAAAAAAACATCGCAATGAAGCTAGTGCTCTCACACTCCCGTATACCTGAACTCGAAGCAGAATGAAAAGACAGAGCAATTAAATAACTGCTCCTGTAGTCTTGCACTCCTAAAGTTAAAGAAGAACGAAAGTGTTGCTATTGGTGTTTGCGACCTGTCTGGCCTACCGTCTGGACGGAATTTGCTTGAACAGTATTTAACTGATCCCAAAAACTGAGGTAAAACTAACAGATGTAGATATTTTCTGCTACTTCAACGCAGAAGAAGGCTTGACCATAGGTCAAACCGGGATGACGTGTAGCTAATGATTGTCAATCCTGACGTTCGCAGACGTACCATTTGTAATGCTACGTCACGGTCACGTTCTTCATTTTTCGGTCACAGGGTTTACTGTCTTGGCTGTATTTCAGATGATCTAAGACAGATTATTCAGTTTAACTATCCCATAAGATGTCATGGATCTCCAATATTTTTCTAGAGTGTCCATTTGTGGGAATGATTCACGTAAACGGATAACTCCACTAACAAACATATTTTCCAATTCCTGAGTATGTCCACTTACAAAACTAACGACTGTTATCATCACTGTAAATACTTCCAGCGCATCCCACGTGAACGCTACTAGGCGTCTTGTTCCTTCACAATCGAGTTAAAACAAGAACCCGCAAAAGTGGCTTGAAAAATCCGGCCCACTCAATGAGCATTGAAGGTATGATTCAAGTACTTGATGTTCTCTTTGTGAAATGACCATTTTCAAACTGAGGAAAACAGTCCTCACTACAGCTGTAGGTACTGTACCGCCTTTTGTTAATCTTCGTGTTTTGACGCATTAATTAAATGAATGTTTGGCCGGGAGCAACGATGGCGCAGTGGTGAGAGCACACGCTGCACCCAGCGTCATGTGTGGGTCCAGTTTGGTTGTCTACTCTGCTCAGTGAGGTTTTTCCCGGGATCCTCGGAAACCAACATGTCTTAATTCAAATTCGATCAGGAATTCGAGGGCTACAGACAAGTCAGCCGTACCGACTGTAAAATATCACTCTCCTTAGACAAACTCGATTAATGTATGAAAACAGTCTCAAGGCCATAAAACTCTCACCTGAAACCTAGCCACGCCTTCACCATACGCACCCTTGTCCTTTGCCACCCTTGCCATGTGATATTGCGCTATCGCCTTGAAGAAATCCTGCTTGGCTGACAAAATAATACCCCACTCCTGAACAAGAAGATAACTCGTGTCAAAAAAAAACAATTATCACAAGCGTCACTACAAAATACTGCACTGTCTTTCGGCAAATGCGTTTGTTTCTTTGAGTGAGCCGCCGTCCAGCGCCACGGACGAATAAATTAAAATTGACCTGGTAAAACGATTAAGTAAACTTGTTTTTGCACTTGCGCGTGCGTTCAACTACATAACTGCTGCGTTTAGGGGTTTGAACCCTCGCGATGCCGATGCGATGCTTTAACCAACTGAGCTATGAAGTTACTGATGCTGGGAGCTGGTCAATTGTGGGTTCATATGTTCCCGCGAGACGGATGAGTGAGAATGTTATATATGAAATAAATCATATATGGTTACGTAGCTTACTAAGGCCCGGTTCAAACGTCGAACTTTACATGTGCCGAATCTAATGCAAATGACAAACATGTATTGTTTTCCCTCATTTGCATTAGATTCGGCACATGTAAAGTTCGACGCTTGAACCGGGCCTAAAATTGTGGGTAAGTACTTTTTCTATTCTACCAATGGCTTGTGTCCTACAAAAAAGTAGATTTTAAACTAAATACGTTGAAATTTTTTTTTAAAGATTTCTTTGTAGCAAAAACATTATTTCTGGGTTTGCCTAAATTATATACGACGGTGCCCATTTAAGACGATCATGCAGACTCTTGCTCAAGTGATCCAGTCATGATCATTAATTTTTGAAAGTCTGGATGTCGGGAAGTCTGGACCCATCTTGTAGAGCAGTACTGGAAACAACAGTTGGTCATCGGACATCGTCTTACAATAAAATTATTTTGAAAATGTCCGCCCAATTTTCACATTCTGATCGGACATTACTTTCCGAACATTTCAGCAACACATAGATCTGTACTTTGCACTCAATTGTATTAGGCTCATTAATGTCCAGTCAAATTGGTAAAATGTCCGACCAAAAGTAGGATTTGAAAGTACAAAAGTCCCGTTAAGGAAGAAAAATTACTTCCAGCCTTGGTAGAGTGGACAGAATTTGAATGGATGTCACTAAAATAGGTGCGATTATCAACAAAAATTAATATATTAAGTTTCAGAGTGTCTGTTTTCCGGTCCGTTACTTACCTTTTCCAGCTGCTGTTTCACAGAACTAACTTGAAAAGCAGAATTTGCTTCCTTGTAAAAATCCGCCGCCTGTGCTGCCACCTTTGCTATTATGGCATCCTTCATCTTGTCTGCAAACAAGAAATCAAATAATGTAATTTTCTTTAAGCCACTGACAGCGTGCAGCTTTTCTGAGAAGTGCATGTAGGAGAGATCTGTAACCAGAAAGGACTAAATGAAATGCAAATAAATTTGCATTGCATTGCATTGCACTGCATTGTTTTGGTATGGTATCACTACGATATAATATGGTGTGGTGTGGCGTGGTAGAGTGGTATGGTATCTGACAGATTATCCAGAACTCTAACAAGGACAACCAACTGACGACAGATTAAAAGGCTACTCAATTAGAGAGAAACTAAAGTGGACTCCAAAAGCTTTGTACTCCTCTTTACTGCTGGTTGACAAGGGATCAAAACCCCATTGAAGTCACGAAAGTAAGTTTGCAAATAACCTTGTTCCGTTTTGTTCCAGATGCTCTCTTGCCCTTGAGCCAGCATTATAGCACTAAGTGCAGTGAGCATCTCCACAGAAAGGTCAGGTGTTGGTACAACGTGCAGCTTTGCAAACACTGAATCCTTCAGGAGCTGGAAACACCCACTGGCACACTGTAAAAAAATAGCGGGTAATTACAAATCGATCTGTAAATCATTTTCTGTCTGTCTTTTAAGTCACTTTAGAGAAGCTAGATGCCTGGTAGTTCTATTTGAAAGGATTGATATACATGTTCAATCAAATCCAAGACAAGGTTTGTTTTCAATTTCACGTGGGGCAGTGGGGGGTTTAGAATTTCAGAAGAAAGACGTGCAGACGAATCTTCTAAAGAAAGCAAGTTAAAATAAGTTGATAATGGTTTTTGTAACACAAGAGGGAAAAATATTGTCCAAGTTACCACCTGTTTCCATCTCAACGATCTGTGGCCTGGGGCACTCATTTACATGTAATCATGGTTTCTTTGCACAAGGAGAGTAGCTTTTAACACAGGAGTATTATTTTCAATTTGCATGGATACTATCATCTCTCATGGGTTCTTAAACTAATACTAAAAATTGCTGACATACATGTAGCCCCTTTCAAGTGATGCTAAAGACTACAGATTTAATTTTACTGGTAAATAAAGTAAATCTTATCAAGTGGAACTCACATTAATGTGGTTGGTTGGTTTGGTAATGTATGTAAAGTTGCACTTAAGTTTCATTTTTTTAATATGCGACAGTTTCAGATACTGTACAGTAGGTCAGACAGACCACTAATTGCCAACCTACAGATGTACTAAATGAAATTATAAGAATTGCTACAGCCTTGGCAATTTTTCCCAACCAAATATAAATTACCATTATTATTATTATTGCTTGATTCAGGTTAAATTATAACTCTGTATGTTCAAGTAAAGAACAATGTCAATGCTTTTGGGTATACGTGTCCCCTGAGAACCAGAAATACAACACAATAATGTTATTGCACCTCCAAGGTGTTTTATTCAAACAGAGATAATCACATGATGTAAATTTATCCCAGGAACATATTATTTTATGAAAATCACACTTTCTGTTACACTTCTTCATCTTTATTGAATAAGGGGCTGGGAACAAAATTAATACAAACTTTACTGAAAATCAATCAAACTGCACTATATGTAAATGGTTTCCCACATGAACAAGAAGCTCAAAATTAGAAGTTTCAGAATGTTTCAGCATGACTTTTAGATTGTTTGGTTGACAAGTTTGAATTAAGGTATGTAACTTATGATCTTAGTGACTTAAATATCACACAATCACAGTCACCTAGGATGTTTAGTATGAATTAAAAATGTTTTTCTATCATAATAATTTTTGGACCAGACAAGAAATGTTGTAAAAGTTTCATATTTTTTATTTTATCAAAAAGCCCAAAGAAAAATGTGGAAATAAACAAAACAAGACTTTAAAAATTTATGTGCAATTTACATGTATTTGAAAACAGATTGATTTCTAATTTGAATACCACACAAATTAATGTGTTATTAAAGGACTATGCTGAAAGCTACTCACTGGGCACTTAAAGGCCAGTTGGTAGCAGGAATTACCCCTTGAATCTACCAAATAAAGTTTGAGCCTGAGCATTAGTAGCCAGTGTCAGACAGCTGTTTCGGCCTTATTAGGCCTCATCAGCATGGCATAGCTAATACCAAGGCTCACGAACTACATTGTACAATATGTCATGGTCATGTTGTGTTTCATCATGTGTCTGACTGGATTTCGAGATGATCACACTTTTTCCAAAATGAAGGCCTTGCATTACCATTGCTATGGTAACAGCTACTGCTTGAAAACCAATGAGAAAATAAACCTTGGTTATACATTGAAAACATGACTTGTTGTAGTGTCAAGCAAATTGAAGCCTGTCTTCTACACTGTATAAGAAATTTTGATTTCACCAGGTACACCCAAAGCCAAAACCAACCATTGCAAGCCTCCTTAAAAATCAAGACATTCCCAGACAAATGTCTCTTTTTCAGAAAGTGCATCCCCGTACACAATACAAAGTTTCTACTTTTCACAATTTCCATAAGCCTTTAGTTCAACTCCTATTTAACTGAAAATACATGTAGCTCAAAGTTGGTGAGGGGACCATTTTTGAGATGCTCTCTCATGTAGCTGAAACAATTTTTTTCCATTCCGCAACCAATACATGTAAGTTGAAAAAACTTGCTCCCAGCAGGCCCCTACTCTTTTCCAAAGTGGGCTTAAATGCTTACACACTTTCAAGTACATGTACTGTCAGTACCTGAAACATTTTTGAGGCTGTCTTCAAACCCTCATCTGACTGAAAATTTTGAGCTGCAGCGATCTGTCCTTGCAAAACTCCAACGTTAAACAGCAAACACAGTCGCTCATAATGAAGGCTTGACATTGCTGCAAACAAGAAAAAGATGCATATCCCTCAAAATACTCCAAAACGACTTTTTTTAACATGAATTTTTAATGGGCATCTTGAAAAAGCGACACCTTTTTAGCAAACATACCATACTACTCTTTAACATGTTACCTGTAAAATCCTGAAGTGATGCCCTGCTAGTAACTCACTTAAAATTTATAATTTAAGTTACAGAAAACTGAAAGTGTGATTCAAAGTAGTAAAAGTAGTAAAGCCACATTCCTTAAACATCTGTACTGTTGTCTGTAATGATATTATTACACAATGTAGTAACATCAACTTACACATAAAACCTCTCCCTTAGTAGTCTGCTAATTTTCCAAGCCCGAGTACTCACATGTGCATGGTTATTATTGGGTTGGCAGCTGCATATGTTCCCTAATATATTGAGTTTAGGCCCCAACTACTCTACAATGCAGGGCAACAGCATGATGCCCACACCATAACAACCATTAATTCCCAGTAACCTTTTTTATATTCCTGCCTACCCAAAAAATAATAATTATAGTAACAGCCCTGTTACTTGACAAATTCATCATAAGCAAGTGAACATACCAATTTAATGATTTTACTAATACATGTACTTCTGACCATAAGAAAACTTACAGCTTTTTCGATAGCCAAACAAGGATCCTTTATCAAATGCGTCATACCAGGTGAAGGAGATTCTGACCTGTGAGACAAGGTGGCAAAAAAGTTACAGTAAGTGCCCTTTCTATTGGGCAGCTTGTTAACTGACATTTGGGTGGCAATTTGGTGATTTTGAAAAATCTGTACTTAGTCACTCTTTCATTAAGTGATTTTGAGTAATTTTGGAAAGCGAGACACTTAATTGTCATGAAGCCATTGAAATAAATTTTAATGAATCCATTCAAAACATTTATTTAATGATTGACAAAATTGACAGGCCAGTCCTGTGAAATGATCATAACATCAGCATAATTTGAAAGAAATTACATGTATGTAACATGTACAATTGTAAACAATTCAACTGTCTTAATGCAGTCCTCACTCATATTTGCCTTTTTCAGCAGGGATTGCATGGAATGGCCAGATTGCAGTATTTCTATGTTGAACACGGTTCCCATGTGAAGTCACATAAATTCCTTTACAATTTCATGTACAGTAAGTGTTGCCAAGATGTTAAGCAATACAGTAGCTTCAGAAATAATTACACAAAACTAAGACTAAACTGCAAAAAATGCTACTTGAATTAAATTCAAGAGAACCAACACAATATTTATTAAGAAAGATTTCTTATTGTCTACTGACATGGAGGTCAGCAATTAAAGATTTACTGACCAACAAAGTAAAAATCTACCATTTATTTCTAGTAAAGCAATTTTTCTCGTCTCTGCATGTGTGGCCTTAATATATTATAAGACCAGATTTGTGAGTCTCGTGTAAGGTATTGGTATGAATAGCTGCATCAGATAAAAATTTTCAGTCTGGAAACAAGGCTCATAAATAATGCATGACAGTCGGCAGGTACTTCATTGTCACTGCATCATGTCAGTGTGTTTCGGCACAATGTAACACTGCATAGTGTCAGACATGTTTTACTTTTTTGCTCCTTGTTTCAAGTAACTTCTTATTAACTATGTGCATAATATTACTTACAAAAACCTCTAAACTATCTAAAACATTCATTATTAACAGTCTAATACATGTATCATAAAATGCAATGCGGAACCCAGATACAACAAAGTGCCATTAGGGTAAAATGGATTGGGTAATAAGGGGTTATGTTTATCATTAATAAAACCTGTTGTAATGAATTTCTGGGTAAATAATAAAAAAGATGTTTGTTATATGGGGTTTCATTAACACTTGTTTCATGTTAAAAAGTAAACAAAGAGGATAAACAGTCTACATAGATGTACATGTATTATGGGTGCACTGTAACAGCACTTGTTCTGTTCCAAGTATCTTCCTGTGGCCTAATGAACCAATACTGAGGAATACTTTTTATAATTCACAGCTTTATTACAACACAGTTCACTCTATAGGGATTCAACTATAATACAGTTGGTCAGTGAATTGAGAGACATAAAATTATAAAAATAAATTCGAAAAAAGAATTTGACACAAACTAACCTGTGATTCTGATACTGGAAATTTCCCTTCCATGGCATCCAGCTGATCATAATACCTACAGTTGTGCCATCACAAAGGAAGGAATTTAACACTGACTCTCTGACCATACTGTTCCACTGAAACACTTGCTACGCAGGCTATTCCTGCCATAGTGAGAACGTACAGCTGTAGAATTTACACTAATCTACATCAAATTATTATGCTGCTGATATTATAATACATGTAGTATTTTTGCGGTAATGTAAAATTCTATTTTGACATTAATTAATTTTGTTACTTTTATGGTAAAGAAGTTAAGCTATTTTGTAATTTACAGTTACCGGTATGTAACAATATTTACAACAATCACTGCATATGAAAGATGTAGCATTTCCATCATGGAAGGTTTGCACACTCATAAAAACAAGTTCCACTTTTGACAACATTCTGATTACTAGTATGGAGGTTAAATGGAAACTCATGTTAAACTAGGATCATGTGACAAGCTTTCCATATACGTACTGTTCTTCTAAAATCTGAACATTCCACCATAGACAAACCAGTATGCTACTACACCTGTACATTCAGAAACACAAACTAGAGAACAATTCTCTACCCATAAATATCTTGGCATAATTATACAGGATGACTTACAGTGGGACAGTCACGTAAGAGAGGTAAAGGCAAAGGCGACAAAAATCTTGGGGCTCCTGTGCCGAAATTTTTCCCACTGTAGTTCCAAGGTCAAAGAACAGGCCTATAACTCCTTACTTAGACCAAGAGTTGAGTATGCCACATCTGCGTGGGCCCACTACAAGCAGCAACACATCGCATCTATCGAGGCAGTACAACGCAGTGCCCTGAAGTTTGTCACTGAGGATTATTTGAGATACAGCAGTGTAACACAAATGAGAGAAACCCTTGGATGGGAGACACTTGAGTGCAGGAGACATCTGGCTGCTGTAACTACCTTCTACAAGTCAATCAACAACCTCACCTACCTCCCCGTTCCTGTTTCGGTCCGGCCCGCAGACCCTCGCACACGGTCAAAACACTCCTATAAGTTCTGACACATTGCCACCAACACAAATGCCTACCAATTCTCCTTCTTCCCTCACACAATTCCTCTATGGAACAGCAGGAGACATCTGGCTGCTGTAACTACCTTCTACAAGTCAATCAACAACCTCACCTACCTCCCCGTTCCTGTTTCGGTCCGGCCCGCAGACCCTCGCACACGGTCAAAACACTCCTATAAGTTCTGACACATTGCCACCAACACAAATGCCTACCAATTCTCCTTCTTCCCTCACACAATTCCTCTATGGAACAGTCTGCCTATTACAGCCATTACTGCTACCAGTCCTGAGGCCTTCCAAGCATATGCTTTGCCTATCATTAGAACGTTTTGCCATCCTAACCCCAACTGACCCATGGAACCTTATTTTAATATTTACATTATATTTATTTTTGTATTTCTAGTATCTTTTAAATGTTTTTCTTTTTTTTTTTAGCATCCTGTATAGTCGTAAGACTACGAGGATTAAAATATATTAGTAAGTAAGTAAGTAAGTAAGAATTTGTCAATTCCTTTTTTTCTCCCAACCTTTAAGTTTGATTGAGTAGTATAACACTGTAAGAAGATATACACATTGGTTGCCCGAAGCTAAAGGTTTAAGGGAGCCTATTTCAACTTGAAGAACTTAAAAAAGTGTCTCCCGCTGCTTAAGTTTACCCTACTGAGCAGCCACCCCTTCTCAAGGGGGCCAGTAATTAAAGTTCTGATGACAGATTTTCTATTGTTTCTTTTCCTCTATTAAGGTGATTCCTTAGAAATAAAACTTCCCGATGAATTTTTTTTAAACTTTCCCTGAATGTTCTCTACCGAGCACTGTTTCGAAAAATACAATAAAAATGATAGGTCACCATTCTCGTTTAAGAGATGCGACGGGCCAATCTTGCCCCATTTATGCGTGTACTCGTTCTAATCACGCACGTTATTCATCGGTCCACGTTACATTTTGCGGTAGCTCGAAACATAGTTTTTAAAAGAAATACTCGGGAAAAAACTTGACAGGTAGAAAGTGTCGAGCATATAGGACAATATCATATAAAATTTGTGGAAACATCACACTATTTAAAACGACGTGGACGTAAAGAGTTGGTAGAGTCGTTATTTTCGCGGTCATAATTTGCATCACAGAGCAACGATTTCGTGCACTCTTTCACCTATATCTTTTTTTCCTTCCGATAAAATTTTTTAGTTTTTTTTGAAATAAAGGAGGATAATATGTACACTATTATTATGCAATAAAAAATATAGGTCACCATGCTCGTTTAAAAGAAAACGAACATTTATTTCGCTATCGAGTTAAGCTTGATGGAAATTCTTTCGTTGTCAGTACGTGCACGCGCTAATTTGTGCGTGCTAATGACGCGAAATCGTGCGCAGTAGGGATGCGCAATGCAATACTGAGGAATCACCTTAAGCGGCCAGCCCCTAATGAACAGCCACTACCCACTTCACTGAGGGTGCCCACTTACTATGAGTTGAGTTGAATAGAGTTTAGAAGATAATTTACTACGACACCAATTTCACGTCTGCTTACGGGAGGATTTAAGACAGAGGTTAGATTCTACTTGAATTTCAAACTTAACAAATCTTGTGCCATTAACATCAGCATGTTTTTGTCCATTTTTCAAGTCTGAAGGTTTAAATGTGAAGAGCTGCAGGTTTTGGCAGGTCTGAAATAATAATATTTATTATTCGTGGGGCTACTAGTAGCAAACATAAACATGCGGAATATACACTGACCAATCTGAGCTTAAAGCTTGACAAAGCATTTTCAAAGTTAACCACTGTATCAAACTGCAGCTCCAAATATCGTGACACATTCTACATGAACCCCCTTCCTGGAGGTCAGGACTACTCAAGATAGGTCTGTAAGCTGAAACGATTGAGCCTAGATGAACTCGAATCAAGTTCGTGCCGAATTAGCAATAATTTATTTCTCAACACACAAAACTTTCCATGCTATCCAATATTTATCCTCACCTTAACAAGGGCTCCAAGGCAGATTCATGTTTATCAAGAGTGTGCATAACACAAGTATTTCTCAACTTCGTGAGTTCCGTAATGGCGTCCTCATTTTCCGACACAACCTCAGCGGAAAAGGTGTTCTTTATGAACTTCTCCAAAGGCTTTTTAAAATCAATACCATCGGACCGTTTTAATGGAAGAATTATCCAACCTGCCATAATTCTATCAGTAAAGCAATTTTTCTTTTCTCGCTCTTTTCGGTTCCTTACGATTCGAACGAAGCTCTGAGATATTTTTAGAAGTTTACAATTGTGAAAACCAGTCCCGCGCGGCTGAATGTCCTCGGTTTTCGGAGTATGTTTTCAGAGGGCGCAAAGCAAAATACTTGGACAAAATGGTGAGATAAAAATAATCAACATACACGGCGTCATCGCTGCTCCTCCCTAAAGGATTCCCTGCGGTCATCATATGTACCTGCCAACTTTTTCTGAATGAAATGTGTGACGTTTTCGTCTCCTCATGACAGGAATTTCTGAAAATGTTCCGGCGACCACCGAAGATTTCTCGAAGACGTCCGAACGCTACCGAACAAGTTCGAAGATGTTCCGATGAGTTCCGATGTGTGAACTTCCAAACATAGCTATTTTGTTTCTCACAATGGAAACAAGGGAGGAAACTGAGTTTATGGTTATCGATCAAAAGCGAGTGCAGTTGATACAAAAATGGGAAATAATTCCTTCAACTCCTCATCAACAGTGGCCGTGGATGTCAGTTCATCAGCCGGACTAATACAAGAGAAATAACCAATCAGGTAAGAGATTGATCGAAGGCCAAGTGGCTGACTGGTGCTCTCAATTTGGCGCCTCTTTTGTTCCAAATTTTGGTTGCTTTCAGTAAAGGAAATGACTTTAGATCCGGACAAACAACTCAAAGAAGGTGTAACTCAGTAATGTCCTGTAGATCACAACGGAAAACATGGGAAGAAAACCTCGGCGAAATCATGAGGGAAAATAAATATCTTAAGTCTTTACCTCGCATAAAGATACACACTGTGCCAGTTCAGAGTCGGCGGTAATTTCTTTTTCCCTACTCGTTTCAAAACTGACAGCACCAAAACCAACAAGGAAGCAATACAACTGACAGTACTTTTACGTCATGAACCCAGTCTACGGTTGATAACTGGAAGATTATGTCAGCTGAAGAAGGAGAAGAAAAGAATGATTGAAGAAGATTGCTGTGGATAGACCTTCTCGACCCCCAGTTAGCATATGCGGCCGACAACGACTTTCTATCTCTCTGAAAACTTGACCCGAGGAACAAAAGGGAGCCTCGCCGCTTTAGGCTCTCTCCTAATATCGGAGGGTCTTAGAAAATTGGACTAGAAAATGATTGTGGCTTGTTTTCCCATCGCTGAAATAAATTTATGGCACCAAATTGAAATTGGCATGTAAGATCCTGCTGGCTGGGTGCGGATCACAGTTTTAGAAATGGTCGCCTTTCGGGGCCAAGAAGTTATTGGGACTCGAGAAACGGGCCCCAGTAGTACATTTTAAAGTTGTGTGTTGAGTAACCATGCTAACCTTTGAGTAGAAGCGAGGCTGGAATTGATCTTGTTTTGATACAGACCTCTGTCTTTCTGGTGTATATGTTGACTAGTTCGAATAAGAACAACACAGGAATCAGTAAGGTGCATGTGTATCGAAACAAGGTCACCTCCAGCCTCGTTCCCGTTCATAGACCAGGTCACTGAGCATGCATTTGTAAAATGGGCTATCGTTCCAACTTTTGAAAATCTTTATTTATTCAACTGTTACACACATTTATTTGTCTGTGAAATTACTTTTACCCTCGATCGAAAGTGTTTCTGTGAAGTCGTATGAGGGATTTGATGTCACTTCATAACAGCAGTTAACGATGAAATCTATAGACATGATCATCACTAACGACCTTAGATTTGAGCAGGAGCACGACTCTCACTCTTCCTATCTATAAATCAACAGAAAAAGAGACTGAAGAACCAAGATTGATGTCACAAGTGATTACTTGAGACGGACTCGCACTCAGTTAGAGTGAGCAGCCTCAACTTAATTTAAGTGTGAAAACAATGAACGTAACCCTCATAACAGGGGCTGTCCCTCTCCACCTCATTACTCAGCAGGGACAGCCAGAGGTCGATACCCTCGGTTGCCATCTCGCTTCCTTTTGTCATATATGAAGTATGACAACGTCAAAAGGCAGACCGCTACAACTGCTGCTAAGCCAATGGTGGCAACACTGCTCCAATCTGTGAAATAAAGAGAAGAGGAGGATCGTTATTAAATCAAGGCTTACAGTCATCCTGAGTCAAAAATGTAGAGGTATGGGGGGAAAAAGTAGGAGGAAAGGGAACTTAAGAACTTCCCCTCGGTACCATAAAACACGGTGCTTTTGCATAAGTCACTGACAATAACTGACAGAAAGGGCAAAATGCAACCGCGCCCCTTGACATAAAGACTGAAATATGCTGAGAAAAATTGATAAAATCATACAAACTAACTAATTTCACTATTTACTCACCAATATTCTTCTCCATGACCCGCAATTCTTTGTCTGTTTCCTGAGAGTGAGTTTCCTCGTCCTCGTCCTTTCGCATGAATGGTCCCTCGGCTAAAGTAGCTTCCTCTTCCTTTGGTTCTCTTGGAGATAGGGCCGATCTCTTTACTCGCTCTCGAATACAGCCCTGAGCGCAGCGTGAGTTAGGATCTGTTGCGTTACATATCTTCACCCGGCAGTGCAAGAAGACAAACTGGTGCTCACCTAGGAACTTGAAGGCCTCGAGAGAAAATCGCTGAAAGCGTTTATCCGCTGTTGAAATAAACCTGACGGTGTTATCCACTGCACAGCTGAAAGACAAAAAAACACGTTTTGTCAAGTCAAAACCAATTGCAAATTTCAAGATTTGAGTGTCTACACGGGTACTGAAAGAATAACAGACGTATCTGTAAGAAGAATGCAAAGAGATGACAAGCTAAATATTTACTTGTAGGTTTTAGTTTGGTTTGTTTTGGCTTTCGCCCAAAAGAAATGAAAATCTCGTTCAGCATGGATTCACTCGTGGAACTGTCTCGCCTGCCATGAAAGGCATGTCTCTCGCCTTTTTCCCTCTCTCTTCGCTGCCTCATTTCATATGAAGAACAAACGTAAAACCAAACCTCTGTTTGCAGCCGCAGACTTGTACTGCTAAAGAACTGGAGCTATAAACCACTTAGCAACGATGTCTGATATAACATAATAATTGTTTTTGTACACCTTTATCCTTTTTTGAGAGAAAAACCTATTGGTACACGTATCTGACAACACATAACAAACACTGTTTTTCGTACCCATTTCTAATGAACGTGTAATTCAATCCACGTTTGTTGGGATCCGGATCCGGTGTAGCAAAGCATTCTTCTGCTAAGATAGCTAGCCTTCTGTCTTCTGAATCCACGCTGACTTGTACGAACAATATTTTCCTCAAGGGCACCATCAATGGGAAATCTTTCTTCTTGTATCGCCAAAGATACCTGTTGTCTGGGTAAATGTTCATTTCTACCACGAATTTCCCGAATCCTTTCTTGGAGAAAAGGATCTTCTTGCTTTTTACTTGAAGACCAACTGCTGACACCACACCCATGTTTGAGTAGTAACAGCTGAAGGGGATCTCTACTTCACGAACCCGCGTGATTATCTGATTCTCCTTGATGGGAATTTCTAGCACCTTATTCATGTAGCAAACGAAGCTATGAGTATGTCTGCTCACGGTGTGGCATTCTGTCAGCTTTGTTCGTAAAATAAAGTGAGTTCTGGTTTCTTGGGCTCCACAGTTAGCATCATTGAGTCGAAGGTGTTCTTTGTCCAGGCCGTGAAGGAGATACTTCGGAAGACTGATCGACATTTCGTTCTTTCCACATGTAACATTGACCCCTGAAAAGGTTTTCCGTCCAAAAACAAATTTTAAGATCCATTAACACCGTTTTGCTCGTATTCAACTGACTAGTTGAATACGAGCATGGGCAATTGTATTGTCAGCTGGGTCGACAATGCCCGTTTCAAAACTGTCAAAAAAAAAAAAACGTTTAGATTACAAAGGAATTTGAAAGGACTACAAGAATGGGAATAACTTCTTGGAGGAAATCGATGAAACTTCTTCAGGCGAAATCACTGTGAGGCCAGCAACGTCAAAATTTCCAACGAATGTCCCAGCTGCCCTTGAAAATTTATGTATAATTGTGTTAGTTGGTCAACTTAGAAAAGGGGTAAGGGCCAGGGAGCATATACAAACTTAAATTAAAAGCAATAAAATTGACCTGAATGGTTTATCACATGAACGGATATCTCAAAATTAGTAGTTCAGCAACTTTAAGAATGTTTGGATAAAACACCGTCAGATAACAAGAATTAAAGGAAAAGAAAATCCCATACTGACCAAACTCCCCTTAGTTCCCACTCGATTTTCTTTCTCAATCTTATCTTTCCCTCGGCAAAAGTATCTGAACGCCTGGAACCTGTTAAAAACACATTCCCAGGCCCCTACTCAATTCCATGTAGACCTCAGGCGACGGCAAGCCTTGGTTTTTCTTTTCCGTGACAGTTTCAAATGACCATTCAGCTACAGCAACGAGCCCCCACCGAGGGAAAAATTTGTCCTCTCTAATTGAAAGCACCCAAACCTTGAAATGTCATAAAAATGAAGCAGGTAATCCATCAGAAGTCCCTCTTAAAGTTTTGAGATGGTTAGCTATCTCCAGCAATTTATTCGGCGTGGGGCCTCTCTATGGGCTAGATTAGACTTACCTGGAGGACCGGGCGGTTTAGTGGGACGAGTTGTGACTAAAAACAATAGCAAACGGAAAAGTTAAAGGTGAAAAGAAAATAAAGCCTCGTAACGTTTCACTGTAAAATTTTAGAGGCCAACTGTAAATTCAGTGGCGCAACCAGACCTAGAGGTAAGGAAGGGGGCCGCTTTCAAAAAAATATGTTTTGTCCTTTTCGCGGTTTTTGGCGTTTTAATCGATTTTGAAAAACAAAAAAGGGGCGAGGGCGTGTCCCCCGGATCTCTGCCCTGGATCCGCTACTGAAATTTGCTGCTGTTAGGGATGTTGATATTACGCACATGAAAGAACAAACATTGCAGCAACACGGTGTGAAAACATTGTTCAGTCTGTACCACAGCAAAGGAAACAACAAGGTTGAATGCTAATTCCCTGAATTGCCCTGATAGAATTTCTCCTTAAATGCACGCCAATCAGTTCCCTAAGTTTACTGACGTGAAACACATAATAGCTGTTGTGGGAATTCATAGAGGCTAATTTCTTACGCATACCTCATTTTTATCTCCTTCACAACAAGAAAATAGGGGCAAAAATACCTTAAAGTGAACTCATGATCAGTTTTCACGAAAATTAAACCTAGGCAAGTGGACACAGTCATGCACTGCTAACCTAAGTTGTCCACCAGTGAGAATTTAAGAATTTTAGTCCCACTGTATTTGATCTGCCTAGGGTCGCAAAATGTTGAACTTATCTCCTAAGTTTGTTTTTGTTTTCTTAATATTCAATCAAACTCCATGGCAGAAAAGTGCACGTCGCGATTCACCTTGCTCGAATTGAAAGCTTTTGTTGTATGGCTGGGGTTTGTAGCCGATATAACGCGCGGTCTCATTGACTATAAATGCTGGGGCATTATGCTTCCGTAATGCCCACGGCCCGATTACGAATTATGCAAAAACAAAATCAGTGGTAACTTCGAGGCCAAATTCCTTTTTTTCTGAAAAACTGTTGTGGCTAAAGACGATTAGTCACGATAAACACTCAGAGTGAATTCTATAAACTTCACGAATTTGAACTTAAGGAGAACAGCTAAGGTATAGCCTTTTTTTTTCACCATAAGAAAAAATCTTAATTTCGAACGTTCGGATACAGTAAGGCATCAGTTTAAAATTTTCGCGTAAAGACCTCACTTTCGTTAAATAAGTAAAATATGGTCTTAAACACAACCACAGAAACGTCATCCCCCGGATATCGCATTTACCTGGTGGTCGGGTGGTACTTGGCAAACTAGTGGGAGACACAGTGGGTTCTGTAAACGAATAAAAATTACAAATTCAATACTTACTACTATTGAGAACAACTTCATTCTGAAATTGTGCAAGATAAACGACGTCCTGACGTTTACCTTAAAACTAGTTAGCAAGTATATAGGCCCTTGAAAAGGGAATTGCGGAAGGAAAAGAACAGAAAAGAAACGAAACGAAACCTCTGTGACAAATAAGCAAACGATCATTCATTGCTAATCAAGCTGTAATTGATAAAATTGCCAGTCAAAAAATATTCACCGACAAAACGCTTGAAAAAGTCTTGACTACGTCTCAATAAAACAAACCTCAAGACCAGCTCTAAAAAAAATTGCATTTAGCTCAAAAAGTTCACAATTCCGGCGGACACCCTCAAAAATCACACCTGAAACTTACCCAAACGTTCCTTTTCTCTCTATTCATAGACCCCTCCATAGATATATACTTAAATACTAATCTAAACTAGTACTTCCTCACTTATCACCAATACCTTCCTGGAAAAGGACAGTACGCGGGTCAAAAACGTTCAGCAAGTTTGCCTATCTTATTTCCAAAAAAAAAACATGACAAGCCGTAGTTGCAAATTACGGAAAACAATAGTGACCCACTTCGTTGAACTACATTCCTCAGGCATGATCTGACAAGTACGCGCTTATAATAAATCAAGCATCAATGATACTCACTTTCTTTGTTGCCACAGTAACGCAAGGAACACACCGGAGGCTTTATCAACTGATACACGTAATAGCTACCACAGTTTCGGATCTTGATGTTATTCTTCCAATTACAGCAACTGCTGGACCAGTGATAACAAACTTGGCGATTCACAACACCCTCCAGGACTGCTGGGTGTGACCCGTTAAGCCAACCCGGAGCATGCGTGCCACAACGATTCTTGGGAACACATTTGTTTGGTATCTTATCACCACTGGCTCCAGTCATACGATACCAGGCAGGTGATACGATGTTATCTGGTGCTCGTCCATCGCACTTAACATTATTTTGAGCCCTGTTACCCACTGCACGGTCAGCTTGATCAAGTGCTTTGTAGCTCTTACATTCACTGGCCTGACCTACAATCAAACCCAACCACACTGATTCATTAGTATTCCAGCTCAATCATTTCAAATCAAATAACCCACACACCAGATCCTCTTAAAGGCTCTGTACTCACCGCAATAACGCAATGAACACGCAGGTGGTTTTTGAAGCTCGTAGACGTAAAAGGCTCCACAATTTTTGACTTTTATGTTGTTTTTCCATCGACAGCAACTTCCTGACCAGTGATAACAAACCTCTAGAGTGACCACACCTTCCGCTTGAGTTGGATGTGAACCATTGAGCCATCCTGGAGCATGCGTACCACAGCGCCTTGTCGGTGGGCAGGACTCTGGCAACCTGTCACCAGCTCCACCAGTGAAGCGATACCAGCCTGGGCTCAGACCACGTCTGTCGCATTTGACTGCATGTTGATTAGTGTTTTCCACAAATCGGTCTGTAGAATTCAGAGACTTGTAATTGACGCCTTGGCATGGGTCAAATGCTGCAGAGAGACAAACAGTCGGTTGCCCATAAATCAGTAATACTGATGATGATGATGATGATAGCAAACCTAATAATGATGATAATGTTGATCATACCAAAGTAGAAGTAAAAAAAAATAAAACAAAAAAGTACTATAATTATAACAATAATAATAGTAACAATATTGAGCATAAAGAAATCATAATAAAAATGAGAATGGTAATCATACAATAAAAAAATCTGTTTTAATTGTTTGATGTGTCACTTATACTACGTATACTATGTTTCATCACTTTGTTTAGCGGTATTTGCATCAACGAACATTACTCCTACGCTAACAAGAAATGAAATCTTAACGACTGAAGCTTTAACACTAGAAATTGGTCATTGTGATGATTCAGTAATATCAGATAAAGCGAGTTCTTCTTCTTCATCTGTTTCTTCACGACCCTTCACATACGTTCTCTAATTCTTTCCATCTAAATTAATAATAATAATAGTAATAATCTTAATAATAATAATAATAATAATAATAATAATAATAACAATAAGCGTTATTTAACCAGGTAGCATCGTCAGCAATCTGTTCTCCCAGGTGTCCTTGCATGACATAAATAAACACACTACTAAAATAAATATACAATATACTCAAGTAAATATAAACACAAAATAATATGAATACATTAAAACTATAGAATAAAATAAGATAGATGGATTAAATGATTACAATACTATTTCATTGATTTGCCTTTTAAACCTTGATACGGAATCAGAGTTTTGAATATTTTTGGATCATGTTCCATAAAGTAATACTAGTGTACTTAAAAGTGCATTTCAGGTATTCAGTTCTTGGTTTAGATAAAACAAACTTATCCTTGTGTCTAGTATTATAACTATGTATTTCTGACGTAAGTAGTTCGTATCAAGTCTTTCCAGTTGGTTATTTACGTATTTATCAGTACGAATGGCTTTGTTGTACTTTCTTCTCTGCTGTAATGTTGGCAACTAATTAATTATACTTTACATCCTGATCAGTTTGGCTCTAACCAAATCAGTCAAGGACGGTCAACACTAGACGTCAATCAAATTGGAGTAATATACTCTTTCGGCCTAAGCTGCGAAAGTACAGCGACATACGAAAGCCAAATGTCCGGACAGCAAAATAAAAACGGATCCACCTACGAGGGAATCAGTCTGGTAAAATATTTCATACCTGCTGTGGTTGGTGGTGGCGAAGTGGTGCCTGGTGCTAAAAGAGACAAACAGAACACGTTTCTTATTAACATCATTAATACTATAAATAATATGCAAAAAAAGAAATTCAGACTCTGGCCAATTTGCCAGCATCTTTAAGCATCACTTTCTTGTAATACACTGAACACTTTTCGTGAGAAAATAACATCACTGACAAAAGTAGCACTCCACATGTTTTGCTACGAACTACACCATTAGACCCCTGAAGGTTGCAAGACTGAAAAACAAACACGCATTTTTCTTTGGTGTTATCTAACTATTGCTGTGGTACCAAAATCGTAACGCACCTCACGCATTGGAGAGTCCAAGGAGTAAAAATAGAATAAGTTGTCTCTACACCTTGTCTTCCTGGTCACCATATATTCATAAATAGTTATTCTTTACAGCAGTCTTCTGCTCTCAAACCAGAAACACAGTGTTTGGAGACCGACATAACAAAACTCAGTGATTGCCAGAGCCTGATGCACTTTTCTTCATTTCAAATATCTCAGTCTTGATAGCCAGCAGCAAAACGTCTGATTCATAGTCATATCATGCCAGTTCTTGCAAGCCGTTTTTGGGAATGCCGTGCATTTCTCATTTGTTAGTTAAAAACAAGTTACAAACACTGCTGCACCTCAAATAAATTATCTGCCTCAAGCTCCATTTCAAGAAGTGGTGTGTCAAATATCAACAAAACTTTAAACTTAAATGCTACGCCATTCAAACAATAAACCCTCTTAACGTTTGACAAGAAACAAAAAAAAAACGCTCACCTTCTTTGTTACCGCAGTAACGCAAGGAACACACCGGAGGCTTTATCAACTGATACACGTAATAGCTACCACAGTTTCGGATCTTGATGTTATTCTTCCAATTACAGCAACTGCTGGACCAGTGATAACAAACTTGGCGATTCACAACACCCTCCAAGACTGCTGGGTGTGACCCGTTAAGCCAACCTGGAGCATGCGTGCCACAACGATTCTTGGGAACACATTTGTTTGGTATCTTATCACCACTGGCCCCAGTCATACGATACCAGGCAGGTGATACGATGTTATCTGGTGCTCGTCCATCGCACTTAACATTATTTTGGGCCCTGTTACCCACTGCACGGTCTGCTTGATCAAGTGCTTTGTAGCTTTTACATTCACTGGCTTCACCTACAAACAAACCCAATCACACTGATTCATTAGTATTCCAGCTCAATCATTTCAAATCAAAATCAGCTACACACCAGATCATCTAAAAAAGGTTTGTACTCACTGCAATAACGCAATGAACACGCAGGTGGTTTTTGCAGCTCGTAGACGTAAAAGGCTCCACAATTTTTGACTTTTATGTTGTTTTTCCATCGACAGCAACTTCCTGACCAGTGATAACAAACCTCTAGAGTGACCACACCTTCCGCTTGAGTTGGATGTGAACCATTGAGCCATCCTGGAGCATGCGTACCACAGCGCCTTGTCGGTGGGCAGGACTCTGGCAACCTGTCACCAGCTCCACCAGTGAAGCGATACCAGCCTGGGTTCAGACCACTTCTGTCGCATTTGACTGCATGTTGATTAGTGTTTTCCACAAATCGGTCTGTAGAATTCAGAGACTTGTAATTGACGCCTTGGCATGGGTCAAATGCTGCAGAGAGACAAACAGTCGGTTGCCCATAAATCAGTAATACTGATGATGATGATGATGATGATGATGATGACAGCAAACATAATAATGATGATCATGTCGATCATGCCAAAGTAGAAGTAATCAAAATAAAACAAAAAAGTACTATAATTATAACGATAATAATAATAATAATATTGAGCATAAACAAATTATAATAAAAATGAGAATGGTAATCATACAATAAAAAAATCTGTCTTAATTGTTTGATGTGTCACTTATACTACGTATACCATGTTTCATCACTTTGTATAGCGGTATTTGCATCAACGAACATTACTCCATCCTACGCTAACAAGAAATGAAATCTTAACGACTGAAGCTTTAACACTAGAAATTGGTCATTGTGATGATTAATAATATCAGATAAAGCGAGTTCTTCTTCTTCATCTGTTTCTTCACGACCCTTCACATACGTTCTCTAATTCTTTCCATCTAAATTAATAATAATAGTAATAATCTTAATAACAATAACAATAATAATAATAATAATAATAATAATAATAATAGTAATAATGAGCGTTATTTAACCAGGTAGCATCTTCAGCAATCTGTTCTCCCAGGTGTCCTTGCATGACATAAATAAACACACTACTAAAATAAATATACAATATACTCAAGTAAATATAAACACAAAATAATATGATTACATTAAAACTATAGAATAAAATAAGATAGACGATTAAATGATTACAATACTATTTCATTGATTTGCCTTTTAAACCTTGATACGGAATCAGAGTTTTGAATATTTTTGGATCATGTTCCATAAAGTAATACTAGTGTACTTAAAAGTGCATTTCAGGTATTCAGTTCTCGGTTTAGATAAAACAAACTTATCCTTGTGTTTAGTATTATAACTATGTATTTCTGACGTAAGTAGTTCGTATCAAGTCTTTCCAGTTGGTTATTTACGTATTTATCAGTAAGAATGGCTTTGTTGTACTTTCTTCTCTGCTGTAATGTTGGCAACTAATTAATTATACTTTACATCCTGATCAGTTTGGCTCTAACCAAATCAGTCAAGGACGGTCAACACTAAACGTTAATCAAATTGGAGTAATATACTCTTTCGGCCTAAGCTGCGAAAGTACAGCGACATACGAAAGCCAAATGTCCGGACAGCAAAATAAAAACGGATCCACCTACGAGGGAATCAGTCTGGTAAAATATTTCATACCTGCTGTGGTTGGTGGTGGCGAAGTGGTGCCTGGTGCTAAAAGAGACAAACAGAACACGTTTCTTATGAACATCATTAATACTATAAATAATATTCAAAAAAAAGGAAATTCAGACTCTGACCAATTTGTCAGCATCTTTAAGTATCATTTTCTTGTAATACACTGGACACTTTGTGGACACTTTGTGTGAGAAAATAACATCACTGACAAAAGTAGCACTCCACATGTTTTGCTACGAACTACACCATTGGACGCCTGAAGGTTGCAAGACTGAGAAACAAACACGCATTTTTCTTTGGTGTTATCTAACTATTGCTGTGGTACCAAAATCGTAACGCATCTCACGCATTGGAGAGTCCAAGGAGTAAAAATAGAATAAGTTGTCTCTACACCTTGTCTTCCTGGTCACCATATATTCATAAATAGTTATTCTTTACAGCAGTCTTCTGCTCTCAAACCAGAAACACAGTGTTTGGAGACCGACATAACAAAACTCAGTGATTGCCAAAGCCTGATGCACTTTTCTTCATTTCAAATATCTCAGTCTTGATAGCCAGCAGCAAAACGTCTGATTCATAGTCATATCATGCCAGTTCTTGCAAGCCGTTTTTGGGAATGCCGTGCATTTCTCATTTGTTAGTTAAAAACAAGTTACAAACACTGCTGCACCTCAAACAAATTATCTGCCTCAAGCTCCATTTCAAGAAGTGGTGTGTCAAATATCAACAAAACTTTAAACTTAAATGCTACGCCATTCAAACAATAAACCCTCTTAACGTTTGACAAGAAACAAAAAAAAAAACGCTCACCTTCTTTGTTACCGCAGTAACGCAAGGAACACACCGGAGGCTTTATCAACTGATACACGTAATAGCTACCACAGTTTCGGATCTTGATGTTATTCTTCCAATTACAGCAACTGCTGGACCAGTGATAACAAACTTGGCGATTCACAACACCCTCCAAGACTGCTGGGTGTGACCCGTTAAGCCAACCTGGAGCATGCGTGCCACAACGATTCTTGGGAACACATTTGTCTGGTATCTTATCACCACTGGCCCCAGTCATACGATACCAGGCAGGTGATACGATGTTATCTGGTGCTCGTCCATCGCACTTAACATTATTTTGGGCCCTGTTACCCACTGCACGGTCTGCTTGATCAAGTGCTTTGTAGCTTTTACATTCACTGGCTTCACCTACAAACAAACCCAATCACACTGATTCATTAGTATTCCAGCTCAATCATTTCAAATCAAAATCAGCTACACACCAGATCATCTAAAAAAGGTTTGTACTCACTGCAATAACGCAATGAACACGCAGGTGGTTTTTGCAGCTCGTAGACGTAAAAGGCTCCACAATTTTTGACTTTTATGTTGTTTTTCCATCGACAGCAACTTCCTGACCAGTGATAACAAACCTCTAGAGTGACCACACCTTCCGCTTGAGTTGGATGTGAACCATTGAGCCATCCTGGAGCATGCGTACCACAGCGCCTTGTCGGTGGGCAGGACTCTGGCAACCTGTCACCAGCTCCACCAGTGAAGCGATACCAGCCTGGGCTCAGACCACGTCTGTCGCATTTGACTGCATGTTGATTAGTGTTTTCCACAAATCGGTCTGTAGAATTTAGAAGCTTGTAATTGACGCCTTGGCATGGGTCAAATGCTGCACAGAGACAAAAAGTCGGTTGCCCATAAATCAGTAATACTGATGATGATGATGATGATGACAGCAAACATAATAATGATGATCATGTCGATCATGCCAAAGTAGAAGTAATCAAAATAAAACAAAAAAGTACTATAATTATAACGATAATAATAATAATAATATTGAGCATAAACAAATTATAATAAAAATGAGAATGGTAATCATACAATAAAAAAATCTGTCTTAATTGTTTGATGTGTCACTTATACTACGTATACCATGTTTCATCACTTTGTATAGCGGTATTTGCATCAACGAACATTACTCCATCCTACGCTAACAAGAAATGAAATCTTAACGACTGAAGCTTTAACACTAGAAGTTGGTCATTGTGATGATTAATAATATCAGATAAAGCGAGTTCTTCTTCTTCATCTGTTTCTTCACGACCCTTCACATACGTTCTCTAATTCTTTCCATCTAAATTAATAATAATAGTAATAATCTTAATAACAATACCAATAATAATAATAATAATAATAATAATGAGCGTTATTTAACCAGGTAGCATCTTCAGCAATCTGTTCTCCCAGGTGTCCTTGCATGACATAAATAAACACACTACTAAAATAAATATACAATATACTCAAGTAAATATAAACACAAAATAATATGAATACATTAAAACTATAGAATAAAATAAGATAGATGGATTAAATGATTACAATACTATTTCATTGATTTGCCTTTTAAACCTTGATACGGAATCAGAGTTTTGAATATTTTTGGAACATGTTCCATAAAGTAATACTAGTGTACTTAAAAGTGCATTTCAGGTATTCAGTTCTCGGTTTAGATAAAACAAACTTATCCTTGTGTCTAGTATTATAACTATGTATTTCTGACGTAAGTAGTTCGTATCAAGTCTTTCCAGTTGGTTATTTACGTATTTATCAGTAAGAATGGCTTTGTTGTACTTTCTTCTCTGCTGTAATGTTGGCAACTAATTAATTATACTTTACATCCTGATCAGTTTGGCTCTAACCAAATCAGTCAAGGACGGTCAACACTAAACGTTAATCAAATTGGAGTAATATACTCTTTCGGCCTAAGCTGCGAAAGTACAGCGACATACGAAAGCCAAATGTCCGGACAGCAAAATAAAAACGGATCCACCTACGAGGGAATCAGTCTGGTAAAATATTTCATACCTGCTGTGGTTGGTGGTGGCGAAGTGGTGCCTGGTGCTAAAAGAGACAAACAGAACACGTTTCTTATGAACATCATTAATACTATAAATAATATTCAAAAAAAAGGAAATTCAGACTCTGACCAATTTGTCAGCATCTTTAAGTATCATTTTCTTGTAATACACTGGACACTTTGTGGACACTTTGTGTGAGAAAATAACATCACTGACAAAAGTAGCACTCCACATGTTTTGCTACGAACTACACCATTGGACGCCTGAAGGTTGCAAGACTGAGAAACAAACACGCATTTTTCTTTGGTGTTATCTAACTATTGCTGTGGTACCAAAATCGTAACGCATCTCACGCATTGGAGAGTCCAAGGAGTAAAAATAGAATAAGTTGTCTCTACACCTTGTCTTCCTGGTCACCATATATTCATAAATAGTTATTCTTTACAGCAGTCTTCTGCTCTCAAACCAGAAACACAGTGTTTGGAGACCGACATAACAAAACTCAGTGATTGCCAAAGCCTGATGCACTTTTCTTCATTTCAAATATCTCAGTCTTGATAGCCAGCAGCAAAACGTCTGATTCATAGTCATATCATGCCAGTTCTTGCAAGCCGTTTTTGGGAATGCCGTGCATTTCTCATTTGTTAGTTAAAAACAAGTTACAAACACTGCTGCACCTCAAATAAATTATCTGCCTCAAGCTCCATTTCAAGAAGTGGTGTGTCAAATATCAACAAAACTTTAAACTTAAATGCTACGCCATTCAAACAATAAACCCTCTTAACGTTTGACAAGAAACAAAAAAAAAACGCTCACCTTCTTTGTTACCGCAGTAACGCAAGGAACACACCGGAGGCTTTATCAACTGATACACGTAATAGCTACCACAGTTTCGGATCTTGATGTTATTCTTCCAATTACAGCAACTGCTGGACCAGTGATAACAAACTTGGCGATTCACAACACCCTCCAAGACTGCTGGGTGTGACCCGTTAAGCCAACCTGGAGCATGCGTGCCACAACGATTCTTGGGAACACATTTGTCTGGTATCTTATCACCACTGGCCCCAGTCATACGATACCAGGCAGGTGATACGATGTTATCTGGTGCTCGTCCATCGCACTTAACATTATTTTGGGCCCTGTTACCCACTGCACGGTCTGCTTGATCAAGTGCTTTGTAGCTTTTACATTCACTGGCTTCACCTACAAACAAACCCAATCACACTGATTCATTAGTATTCCAGCTCAATCATTTCAAATCAAAATCAGCTACACACCAGATCATCTAAAAAAGGTTTGTACTCACTGCAATAACGCAATGAACACGCAGGTGGTTTTTGCAGCTCGTAGACGTAAAAGGCTCCACAATTTTTGACTTTTATGTTGTTTTTCCATCGACAGCAACTTCCTGACCAGTGATAACAAACCTCTAGAGTGACCACACCTTCCGCTTGAGTTGGATGTGAACCATTGAGCCATCCTGGAGCATGCGTACCACAGCGCCTTGTCGGTGGGCAGGACTCTGGCAACCTGTCACCAGCTCCACCAGTGAAGCGATACCAGCCTGGGCTCAGACCACGTCTGTCGCATTTGACTGCATGTTGATTAGTGTTTTCCACAAATCGGTCTGTAGAATTTAGAAGCTTGTAATTGACGCCTTGGCATGGGTCAAATGCTGCACAGAGACAAAACGTCGGTTGCCCATAAATCAGTAATACTGATGATGATGATGATGATGACAGCAAACATAATAATGATGATCATGTCGATCATGCCAAAGTAGAAGTAATCAAAATAAAACAAAAAAGTACTATAATTATAACGATAATAATAATAATAATATTGAGCATAAACAAATTATAATAAAAATGAGAATGGTAATCATACAATAAAAAAATCTGTCTTAATTGTTTGATGTGTCACTTATACTACGTATACCATGTTTCATCACTTTGTATAGCGGTATTTGCATCAACGAACATTACTCCATCCTACGCTAACAAGAAATGAAATCTTAACGACTGAAGCTTTAACACTAGAAGTTGGTCATTGTGATGATTAATAATATCAGATAAAGCGAGTTCTTCTTCTTCATCTGTTTCTTCACGACCCTTCACATACGTTCTCTAATTCTTTCCATCTAAATTAATAATAATAGTAATAATCTTAATAACAATACCAATAATAATAATGAGCGTTATTTAACCAGGTAGCATCTTCAGCAATCTGTTCTCCCAGGTGTCCTTGCATGACATAAATAAACACACTACTAAAATAAATATACAATATACTCAAGTAAATATAAACACAAAATAATATGAATACATTAAAACTATAGAATAAAATAAGATAGATGGATTAAATGATTACAATACTATTTCATTGATTTGCCTTTTAAACCTTGATACGGAATCAGAGTTTTGAATATTTTTGGATCATGTTCCATAAAGTAATACTAGTGTACTTAAAAGTGCATTTCAGGTATTCAGTTCTCGGTTTAGATAAAACAAACTTATCCTTGTGTCTAGTATTATAACTATGTATTTCTGACGTAAGTAGTTCGTATCAAGTCTTTCCAGTTGGTTATTTACGTATTTATCAGTAAGAATGGCTTTGTTGTACTTTCTTCTCTGCTGTAATGTTGGCAACTAATTAATTATACTTTACATCCTGATCAGTTTGGCTCTAACCAAATCAGTCAAGGACGGTCAACACTAAACGTTAATCAAATTGGAGTAATATACTCTTTCGGCCTAAGCTGCGAAAGTACAGCGACATACGAAAGCCAAATGTCCGGACAGCAAAATAAAAACGGATCCACCTACGAGGGAATCAGTCTGGTAAAATATTTCATACCTGCTGTGGTTGGTGGTGGCGAAGTGGTGCCTGGTGCTAAAAGAGACAAACAGAACACGTTTCTTATGAACATCATTAATACTATAAATAATATTCAAAAAAAAGGAAATTCAGACTCTGACCAATTTGTCAGCATCTTTAAGTATCATTTTCTTGTAATACACTGGACACTTTGTGGACACTTTGTGTGAGAAAATAACATCACTGACAAAAGTAGCACTCCACATGTTTTGCTACGAACTACACCATTGGACGCCTGAAGGTTGCAAGACTGAGAAACAAACACGCATTTTTCTTTGGTGTTATCTAACTATTGCTGTGGTACCGAAATCGTAACGCATCTCACGCATTGGAGAGTCCAAGGAGTAAAAATAGAATAAGTTGTCTCTACACCTTGTCTTCCTGGTCACCATATATTCATAAATAGTTATTCTTTACAGCAGTCTTCTGCTCTCAAACCAGAAACACAGTGTTTGGAGACCGACATAACAAAACTCAGTGATTGCCAAAGCCTGATGCACTTTTCTTCATTTCAAATATCTCAGTCTTGATAGCCAGCAGCAAAACGTCTGATTCATAGTCATATCATGCCAGTTCTTGCAAGCCGTTTTTGGGAATGCCGTGCATTTCTCATTTGTTAGTTAAAAACAAGTTACAAACACTGCTGCACCTCAAATAAATTATCTGCCTCAAGCTCCATTTCAAGAAGTGGTGTGTCAAATATCAACAAAACTTTAAACTTAAATGCTACGCCATTCAAACAATAAACCCTCTTAACGTTTGACAAGAAACAAAAAAAAAACGCTCACCTTCTTTGTTACCGCAGTAACGCAAGGAACACACCGGAGGCTTTATCAACTGATACACGTAATAGCTACCACAGTTTCGGATCTTGATGTTATTCTTCCAATTACAGCAACTGCTGGACCAGTGATAACAAACTTGGCGATTCACAACACCCTCCAAGACTGCTGGGTGTGACCCGTTAAGCCAACCTGGAGCATGCGTGCCACAACGATTCTTGGGAACACATTTGTCTGGTATCTTATCACCACTGGCCCCAGTCATACGATACCAGGCAGGTGATACGATGTTATCTGGTGCTCGTCCATCGCACTTAACATTATTTTGGGCCCTGTTACCCACTGCACGGTCTGCTTGATCAAGTGCTTTGTAGCTTTTACATTCACTGGCTTCACCTACAAACAAACCCAATCACACTGATTCATTAGTATTCCAGCTCAATCATTTCAAATCAAAATCAGCTACACACCAGATCATCTAAAAAAGGTTTGTACTCACTGCAATAACGCAATGAACACGCAGGTGGTTTTTGCAGCTCGTAGACGTAAAAGGCTCCACAATTTTTGACTTTTATGTTGTTTTTCCATCGACAGCAACTTCCTGACCAGTGATAACAAACCTCTAGAGTGACCACACCTTCCGCTTGAGTTGGATGTGAACCATTGAGCCATCCTGGAGCATGCGTACCACAGCGCCTTGTCGGTGGGCAGGACTCTGGCAACCTGTCACCAGCTCCACCAGTGAAGCGATACCAGCCTGGGCTCAGACCACGTCTGTCGCATTTGACTGCATGTTGATTAGTGTTTTCCACAAATCGGTCTGTAGAATTTAGAAGCTTGTAATTGACGCCTTGGCATGGGTCAAATGCTGCACAGAGACAAAACGTCGGTTGCCCATAAATCAGTAATACTGATGATGATGATGATGATGACAGCAAACATAATAATGATGATCATGTCGATCATGCCAAAGTAGAAGTAATCAAAATAAAACAAAAAAGTACTATAATTATAACGATAATAATAATAATAATATTGAGCATAAACAAATTATAATAAAAATGAGAATGGTAATCATACAATAAAAAAATCTGTCTTAATTGTTTGATGTGTCACTTATACTACGTATACCATGTTTCATCACTTTGTATAGCGGTATTTGCATCAACGAACATTACTCCATCCTACGCTAACAAGAAATGAAATCTTAACGACTGAAGCTTTAACACTAGAAGTTGGTCATTGTGATGATTAATAATATCAGATAAAGCGAGTTCTTCTTCTTCATCTGTTTCTTCACGACCCTTCACATACGTTCTCTAATTCTTTCCATCTAAATTAATAATAATAGTAATAATCTTAATAACAATACCAATAATAATAATAATAATAATAATAATGAGCGTTATTTAACCAGGTAGCATCTTCAGCAATCTGTTCTCCCAGGTGTCCTTGCATGACATAAATAAACACACTACTAAAATAAATATACAATATACTCAAGTAAATATAAACACAAAATAATATGAATACATTAAAACTATAGAATAAAATAAGATAGACGATTAAATGATTACAATACTATTTCATTGATTTGCCTTTTAAACCTTGATACGGAATCAGAGTTTTGAATATTTTTGGATCATGTTCCATAAAGTAATACTAGTGTACTTAAAAGTGCATTTCAGGTATTCAGTTCTCGGTTTAGATAAAACAAACTTATCCTTGTGTCTAGTATTATAACTATGTATTTCTGACGTAAGTAGTTCGTATCAAGTCTTTCCAGTTGGTTATTTACGTATTTATCAGTAAGAATGGCTTTGTTGTACTTTCTTCTCTGCTGTAATGTTGGCAACTAATTAATTATACTTTACATCCTGATCAGTTTGGCTCTAACCAAATCAGTCAAGGACGGTCAACACTAAACGTTAATCAAATTGGAGTAATATACTCTTTCGGCCTAAGCTGCGAAAGTACAGCGACATACGAAAGCCAAATGTCCGGACAGCAAAATAAAAACGGATCCACCTACGAGGGAATCAGTCTGGTAAAATATTTCATACCTGCTGTGGTTGGTGGTGGCGAAGTGGTGCCTGGTGCTAAAAGAGACAAACAGAACACGTTTCTTATGAACATCATTAATACTATAAATAATATTCAAAAAAAAGGAAATTCAGACTCTGACCAATTTGTCAGCATCTTTAAGTATCATTTTCTTGTAATACACTGGACACTTTGTGGACACTTTGTGTGAGAAAATAACATCACTGACAAAAGTAGCACTCCACATGTTTTGCTACGAACTACACCATTGGACGCCTGAAGGTTGCAAGACTGAGAAACAAACACGCATTTTTCTTTGGTGTTATCTAACTATTGCTGTGGTACCGAAATCGTAACGCATCTCACGCATTGGAGAGTCCAAGGAGTAAAAATAGAATAAGTTGTCTCTACACCTTGTCTTCCTGGTCACCATATATTCATAAATAGTTATTCTTTACAGCAGTCTTCTGCTCTCAAACCAGAAACACAGTGTTTGGAGACCGACATAACAAAACTCAGTGATTGCCAAAGCCTGATGCACTTTTCTTCATTTCAAATATCTCAGTCTTGATAGCCAGCAGCAAAACGTCTGATTCATAGTCATATCATGCCAGTTCTTGCAAGCCGTTTTTGGGAATGCCGTGCATTTCTCATTTGTTAGTTAAAAACAAGTTACAAACACTGCTGCACCTCAAATAAATTATCTGCCTCAAGCTCCATTTCAAGAAGTGGTGTGTCAAATATCAACAAAACTTTAAACTTAAATGCTACGCCATTCAAACAATAAACCCTCTTAACGTTTGACAAGAAACAAAAAAAAAACGCTCACCTTCTTTGTTACCGCAGTAACGCAAGGAACACACCGGAGGCTTTATCAACTGATACACGTAATAGCTACCACAGTTTCGGATCTTGATGTTATTCTTCCAATTACAGCAACTGCTGGACCAGTGATAACAAACTTGGCGATTCACAACACCCTCCAAGACTGCTGGGTGTGACCCGTTAAGCCAACCTGGAGCATGCGTGCCACAACGATTCTTGGGAACACATTTGTCTGGTATCTTATCACCACTGGCCCCAGTCATACGATACCAGGCAGGTGATACGATGTTATCTGGTGCTCGTCCATCGCACTTAACATTATTTTGGGCCCTGTTACCCACTGCACGGTCTGCTTGATCAAGTGCTTTGTAGCTTTTACATTCACTGGCTTCACCTACAAACAAACCCAATCACACTGATTCATTAGTATTCCAGCTCAATCATTTCAAATCAAAATCAGCTACACACCAGATCATCTAAAAAAGGTTTGTACTCACTGCAATAACGCAATGAACACGCAGGTGGTTTTTGCAGCTCGTAGACGTAAAAGGCTCCACAATTTTTGACTTTTATGTTGTTTTTCCATCGACAGCAACTTCCTGACCAGTGATAACAAACCTCTAGAGTGACCACACCTTCCGCTTGAGTTGGATGTGAACCATTGAGCCATCCTGGAGCATGCGTACCACAGCGCCTTGTCGGTGGGCAGGACTCTGGCAACCTGTCACCAGCTCCACCAGTGAAGCGATACCAGCCTGGGCTCAGACCACGTCTGTCGCATTTGACTGCATGTTGATTAGTGTTTTCCACAAATCGGTCTGTAGAATTTAGAAGCTTGTAATTGACGCCTTGGCATGGGTCAAATGCTGCACAGAGACAAAACGTCGGTTGCCCATAAATCAGTAATACTGATGATGATGATGATGATGACAGCAAACATAATAATGATGATCATGTCGATCATGCCAAAGTAGAAGTAATCAAAATAAAACAAAAAAGTACTATAATTATAACGATAATAATAATAATAATATTGAGCATAAACAAATTATAATAAAAATGAGAATGGTAATCATACAATAAAAAAATCTGTCTTAATTGTTTGATGTGTCACTTATACTACGTATACCATGTTTCATCACTTTGTATAGCGGTATTTGCATCAACGAACATTACTCCATCCTACGCTAACAAGAAATGAAATCTTAACGACTGAAGCTTTAACACTAGAAGTTGGTCATTGTGATGATTAATAATATCAGATAAAGCGAGTTCTTCTTCTTCATCTGTTTCTTCACGACCCTTCACATACGTTCTCTAATTCTTTCCATCTAAATTAATAATAATAGTAATAATCTTAATAACAATACCAATAATAATAATAATAATAATAATAATGAGCGTTATTTAACCAGGTAGCATCTTCAGCAATCTGTTCTCCCAGGTGTCCTTGCATGACATAAATAAACACACTACTAAAATAAATATACAATATACTCAAGTAAATATAAACACAAAATAATATGAATACATTAAAACTATAGAATAAAATAAGATAGACGATTAAATGATTACAATACTATTTCATTGATTTGCCTTTTAAACCTTGATACGGAATCAGAGTTTTGAATATTTTTGGATCATGTTCCATAAAGTAATACTAGTGTACTTAAAAGTGCATTTCAGGTATTCAGTTCTCGGTTTAGATAAAACAAACTTATCCTTGTGTCTAGTATTATAACTATGTATTTCTGACGTAAGTAGTTCGTATCAAGTCTTTCCAGTTGGTTATTTACGTATTTATCAGTAAGAATGGCTTTGTTGTACTTTCTTCTCTGCTGTAATGTTGGCAACTAATTAATTATACTTTACATCCTGATCAGTTTGGCTCTAACCAAATCAGTCAAGGACGGTCAACACTAAACGTTAATCAAATTGGAGTAATATACTCTTTCGGCCTAAGCTGCGAAAGTACAGCGACATACGAAAGCCAAATGTCCGGACAGCAAAATAAAAACGGATCCACCTACGAGGGAATCAGTCTGGTAAAATATTTCATACCTGCTGTGGTTGGTGGTGGCGAAGTGGTGCCTGGTGCTAAAAGAGACAAACAGAACACGTTTCTTATGAACATCATTAATACTATAAATAATATTCAAAAAAAAGGAAATTCAGACTCTGACCAATTTGTCAGCATCTTTAAGTATCATTTTCTTGTAATACACTGGACACTTTGTGGACACTTTGTGTGAGAAAATAACATCACTGACAAAAGTAGCACTCCACATGTTTTGCTACGAACTACACCATTGGACGCCTGAAGGTTGCAAGACTGAGAAACAAACACGCATTTTTCTTTGGTGTTATCTAACTATTGCTGTGGTACCAAAATCGTAACGCATCTCACGCATTGGAGAGTCCAAGGAGTAAAAATAGAATAAGTTGTCTCTACACCTTGTCTTCCTGGTCACCATATATTCATAAATAGTTATTCTTTACAGCAGTCTTCTGCTCTCAAACCAGAAACACAGTGTTTGGAGACCGACATAACAAAACTCAGTGATTGCCAAAGCCTGATGCACTTTTCTTCATTTCAAATATCTCAGTCTTGATAGCCAGCAGCAAAACGTCTGATTCATAGTCATATCATGCCAGTTCTTGCAAGCCGTTTTTGGGAATGCCGTGCATTTCTCATTTGTTAGTTAAAAACAAGTTACAAACACTGCTGCACCTCAAATAAATTATCTGCCTCAAGCTCCATTTCAAGAAGTGGTGTGTCAAATATCAACAAAACTTTAAACTTAAATGCTACGCCATTCAAACAATAAACCCTCTTAACGTTTGACAAGAAACAAAAAAAAAACGCTCACCTTCTTTGTTACCGCAGTAACGCAAGGAACACACCGGAGGCTTTATCAACTGATACACGTAATAGCTACCACAGTTTCGGATCTTGATGTTATTCTTCCAATTACAGCAACTGCTGGACCAGTGATAACAAACTTGGCGATTCACAACACCCTCCAAGACTGCTGGGTGTGACCCGTTAAGCCAACCTGGAGCATGCGTGCCACAACGATTCTTGGGAACACATTTGTCTGGTATCTTATCACCACTGGCCCCAGTCATACGATACCAGGCAGGTGATACGATGTTATCTGGTGCTCGTCCATCGCACTTAACATTATTTTGGGCCCTGTTACCCACTGCACGGTCTGCTTGATCAAGTGCTTTGTAGCTTTTACATTCACTGGCTTCACCTACAAACAAACCCAATCACACTGATTCATTAGTATTCCAGCTCAATCATTTCAAATCAAAATCAGCTACACACCAGATCATCTAAAAAAGGTTTGTACTCACTGCAATAACGCAATGAACACGCAGGTGGTTTTTGCAGCTCGTAGACGTAAAAGGCTCCACAATTTTTGACTTTTATGTTGTTTTTCCATCGACAGCAACTTCCTGACCAGTGATAACAAACCTCTAGAGTGACCACACCTTCCGCTTGAGTTGGATGTGAACCATTGAGCCATCCTGGAGCATGCGTACCACAGCGCCTTGTCGGTGGGCAGGACTCTGGCAACCTGTCACCAGCTCCACCAGTGAAGCGATACCAGCCTGGGCTCAGACCACGTCTGTCGCATTTGACTGCATGTTGATTAGTGTTTTCCACAAATCGGTCTGTAGAATTTAGAAGCTTGTAATTGACGCCTTGGCATGGGTCAAATGCTGCACAGAGACAAAACGTCGGTTGCCCATAAATCAGTAATACTGATGATGATGATGATGATGACAGCAAACATAATAATGATGATCATGTCGATCATGCCAAAGTAGAAGTAATCAAAATAAAACAAAAAAGTACTATAATTATAACGATAATAATAATAATAATATTGAGCATAAACAAATTATAATAAAAATGAGAATGGTAATCATACAATAAAAAAATCTGTCTTAATTGTTTGATGTGTCACTTATACTACGTATACCATGTTTCATCACTTTGTATAGCGGTATTTGCATCAACGAACATTACTCCATCCTACGCTAACAAGAAATGAAATCTTAACGACTGAAGCTTTAACACTAGAAGTTGGTCATTGTGATGATTAATAATATCAGATAAAGCGAGTTCTTCTTCTTCATCTGTTTCTTCACGACCCTTCACATACGTTCTCTAATTCTTTCCATCTAAATTAATAATAATAGTAATAATCTTAATAACAATACCAATAATAATAATAATAATAATAATGAGCGTTATTTAACCAGGTAGCATCTTCAGCAATCTGTTCTCCCAGGTGTCCTTGCATGACATAAATAAACACACTACTAAAATAAATATACAATATACTCAAGTAAATATAAACACAAAATAATATGAATACATTAAAACTATAGAATAAAATAAGATAGATGGATTAAATGATTACAATACTATTTCATTGATTTGCCTTTTAAACCTTGATACGGAATCAGAGTTTTGAATATTTTTGGATCATGTTCCATAAAGTAATACTAGTGTACTTAAAAGTGCATTTCAGGTATTCAGTTCTCGGTTTAGATAAAACAAACTTATCCTTGTGTCTAGTATTATAACTATGTATTTCTGACGTAAGTAGTTCGTATCAAGTCTTTCCAGTTGGTTATTTACGTATTTATCAGTAAGATTGGCTTTGTTGTACTTTCTTCTCTGCTGTAATGTTGGCAACTAATTAATTATACTTTACATCCTGATCAGTTTGGCTCTAACCAAATCAGTCAAGGACGGTCAACACTAAACGTTAATCAAATTGGAGTAATATACTCTTTCGGCCTAAGCTGCGAAAGTACAGCGACATACGAAAGCCAAATGTCCGGACAGCAAAATAAAAACGGATCCACCTACGAGGGAATCAGTCTGGTAAAATATTTCATACCTGCTGTGGTTGGTGGTGGCGAAGTGGTGCCTGGTGCTAAAAGAGACAAACAGAACACGTTTCTTATGAACATCATTAATACTATAAATAATATTCAAAAAAAAGGAAATTCAGACTCTGACCAATTTGTCAGCATCTTTAAGTATCATTTTCTTGTAATACACTGGACACTTTGTGGACACTTTGTGTGAGAAAATAACATCACTGACAAAAGTAGCACTCCACATGTTTTGCTACGAACTACACCATTGGACGCCTGAAGGTTGCAAGACTGAGAAACAAACACGCATTTTTCTTTGGTGTTATCTAACTATTGCTGTGGTACCGAAATCGTAACGCATCTCACGCATTGGAGAGTCCAAGGAGTAAAAATAGAATAAGTTGTCTCTACACCTTGTCTTCCTGGTCACCATATATTCATAAATAGTTATTCTTTACAGCAGTCTTCTGCTCTCAAACCAGAAACACAGTGTTTGGAGACCGACATAACAAAACTCAGTGATTGCCAAAGCCTGATGCACTTTTCTTCATTTCAAATATCTCAGTCTTGATAGCCAGCAGCAAAACGTCTGATTCATAGTCATATCATGCCAGTTCTTGCAAGCCGTTTTTGGGAATGCCGTGCATTTCTCATTTGTTAGTTAAAAACAAGTTACAAACACTGCTGCACCTCAAATAAATTATCTGCCTCAAGCTCCATTTCAAGAAGTGGTGTGTCAAATATCAACAAAACTTTAAACTTAAATGCTACGCCATTCAAACAATAAACCCTCTTAACGTTTGACAAGAAACAAAAAAAAAACGCTCACCTTCTTTGTTACCGCAGTAACGCAAGGAACACACCGGAGGCTTTATCAACTGATACACGTAATAGCTACCACAGTTTCGGATCTTGATGTTATTCTTCCAATTACAGCAACTGCTGGACCAGTGATAACAAACTTGGCGATTCACAACACCCTCCAAGACTGCTGGGTGTGACCCGTTAAGCCAACCTGGAGCATGCGTGCCACAACGATTCTTGGGAACACATTTGTCTGGTATCTTATCACCACTGGCCCCAGTCATACGATACCAGGCAGGTGATACGATGTTATCTGGTGCTCGTCCATCGCACTTAACATTATTTTGGGCCCTGTTACCCACTGCACGGTCTGCTTGATCAAGTGCTTTGTAGCTTTTACATTCACTGGCTTCACCTACAAACAAACCCAATCACACTGATTCATTAGTATTCCAGCTCAATCATTTCAAATCAAAATCAGCTACACACCAGATCATCTAAAAAAGGTTTGTACTCACTGCAATAACGCAATGAACACGCAGGTGGTTTTTGCAGCTCGTAGACGTAAAAGGCTCCACAATTTTTGACTTTTATGTTGTTTTTCCATCGACAGCAACTTCCTGACCAGTGATAACAAACCTCTAGAGTGACCACACCTTCCGCTTGAGTTGGATGTGAACCATTGAGCCATCCTGGAGCATGCGTACCACAGTGCCTTGTCGGTGGGCAGGACTCTGGCAACCTGTCACCAGCTCCACCAGTGAAGCGATACCAGCCTGGGCTCAGACCACGTCTGTCGCATTTGACTGCATGTTGATTAGTGTTTTCCACAAATCGGTCTGTAGAATTTAGAAGCTTGTAATTGACGCCTTGGCATGGGTCAAATGCTGCACAGAGACAAAACGTCGGTTGCCCATAAATCAGTAATACTGATGATGATGATGATGATGACAGCAAACATAATAATGATGATCATGTCGATCATGCCAAAGTAGAAGTAATCAAAATAAAACAAAAAAGTACTATAATTATAACGATAATAATAATAATAATATTGAGCATAAACAAATTATAATAAAAATGAGAATGGTAATCATACAATAAAAAAATCTGTCTTAATTGTTTGATGTGTCACTTATACTACGTATACCATGTTTCATCACTTTGTATAGCGGTATTTGCATCAACGAACATTACTCCATCCTACGCTAACAAGAAATGAAATCTTAACGACTGAAGCTTTAACACTAGAAGTTGGTCATTGTGATGATTAATAATATCAGATAAAGCGAGTTCTTCTTCTTCATCTGTTTCTTCACGACCCTTCACATACGTTCTCTAATTCTTTCCATCTAAATTAATAATAATAGTAATAATCTTAATAACAATACCAATAATAATAATAATAATAATAATAATAATAATGAGCGTTATTTAACCAGGTAGCATCTTCAGCAATCTGTTCTCCCAGGTGTCCTTGCATGACATAAATAAACACACTACTAAAATAAATATACAATATACTCAAGTAAATATAAACACAAAATAATATGAATACATTAAAACTATAGAATAAAATAAGATAGATGGATTAAATGATTACAATACTATTTCATTGATTTGCCTTTTAAACCTTGATACGGAATCAGAGTTTTGAATATTTTTGGATCATGTTCCATAAAGTAATACTAGTGTACTTAAAAGTGCATTTCAGGTATTCAGTTCTCGGTTTAGATAAAACAAACTTATCCTTGTGTCTAGTATTATAACTATGTATTTCTGACGTAAGTAGTTCGTATCAAGTCTTTCCAGTTGGTTATTTACGTATTTATCAGTAAGAATGGCTTTGTTGTACTTTCTTCTCTGCTGTAATGTTGGCAACTAATTAATTATACTTTACATCCTGATCAGTTTGGCTCTAACCAAATCAGTCAAGGACGGTCAACACTAAACGTTAATCAAATTGGAGTAATATACTCTTTCGGCCTAAGCTGCGAAAGTACAGCGACATACGAAAGCCAAATGTCCGGACAGCAAAATAAAAACGGATCCACCTACGAGGGAATCAGTCTGGTAAAATATTTCATACCTGCTGTGGTTGGTGGTGGCGAAGTGGTGCCTGGTGCTAAAAGAGACAAACAGAACACGTTTCTTATGAACATCATTAATACTATAAATAATATTCAAAAAAAAGGAAATTCAGACTCTGACCAATTTGTCAGCATCTTTAAGTATCATTTTCTTGTAATACACTGGACACTTTGTGGACACTTTGTGTGAGAAAATAACATCACTGACAAAAGTAGCACTCCACATGTTTTGCTACGAACTACACCATTGGACGCCTGAAGGTTGCAAGACTGAGAAACAAACACGCATTTTTCTTTGGTGTTATCTAACTATTGCTGTGGTACCAAAATCGTAACGCATCTCACGCATTGGAGAGTCCAAGGAGTAAAAATAGAATAAGTTGTCTCTACACCTTGTCTTCCTGGTCACCATATATTCATAAATAGTTATTCTTTACAGCAGTCTTCTGCTCTCAAACCAGAAACACAGTGTTTGGAGACCGACATAACAAAACTCAGTGATTGCCAAAGCCTGATGCACTTTTCTTCATTTCAAATATCTCAGTCTTGATAGCCAGCAGCAAAACGTCTGATTCATAGTCATATCATGCCAGTTCTTGCAAGCCGTTTTTGGGAATGCCGTGCATTTCTCATTTGTTAGTTAAAAACAAGTTACAAACACTGCTGCACCTCAAATAAATTATCTGCCTCAAGCTCCATTTCAAGAAGTGGTGTGTCAAATATCAACAAAACTTTAAACTTAAATGCTACGCCATTCAAACAATAAACCCTCTTAACGTTTGACAAGAAACAAAAAAAAAACGCTCACCTTCTTTGTTACCGCAGTAACGCAAGGAACACACCGGAGGCTTTATCAACTGATACACGTAATAGCTACCACAGTTTCGGATCTTGATGTTATTCTTCCAATTACAGCAACTGCTGGACCAGTGATAACAAACTTGGCGATTCACAACACCCTCCAAGACTGCTGGGTGTGACCCGTTAAGCCAACCTGGAGCATGCGTGCCACAACGATTCTTGGGAACACATTTGTCTGGTATCTTATCACCACTGGCCCCAGTCATACGATACCAGGCAGGTGATACGATGTTATCTGGTGCTCGTCCATCGCACTTAACATTATTTTGGGCCCTGTTACCCACTGCACGGTCTGCTTGATCAAGTGCTTTGTAGCTTTTACATTCACTGGCTTCACCTACAAACAAACCCAATCACACTGATTCATTAGTATTCCAGCTCAATCATTTCAAATCAAAATCAGCTACACACCAGATCATCTAAAAAAGGTTTGTACTCACTGCAATAACGCAATGAACACGCAGGTGGTTTTTGCAGCTCGTAGACGTAAAAGGCTCCACAATTTTTGACTTTTATGTTGTTTTTCCATCGACAGCAACTTCCTGACCAGTGATAACAAACCTCTAGAGTGACCACACCTTCCGCTTGAGTTGGATGTGAACCATTGAGCCATCCTGGAGCATGCGTACCACAGTGCCTTGTCGGTGGGCAGGACTCTGGCAACCTGTCACCAGCTCCACCAGTGAAGCGATACCAGCCTGGGCTCAGACCACGTCTGTCGCATTTGACTGCATGTTGATTAGTGTTTTCCACAAATCGGTCTGTAGAATTTAGAAGCTTGTAATTGACGCTTTGGCACGGGTCAAATGCTGGAATGGATCAAGTAATAATATTAAGGTAAGTAGCTATATAGTCGAAGTTGACACAGGAGGGTATTTACTGATCGGTTAGCGGCGAGATAAAGAAATGCTTTTTACTAAAATTTTTGTGAGCATTCAACATTGTTGATGATATCCACCTAACTGAATAGTCCATGAGTTGTAACACAACCACTTTATTTGGCATTTGACAATTCTTTAAGGTCGGCACACATGATGGGACTAGTCCCCGGTCCTGCGACGAGTCCCCTAAAACGTTTACACGGAGGTACTGGTCGCTGGGACTAGTCCTACGTAGTGTCAGACGCGCAGGGACTTGTGTCTCAAATTCAAACCAGTTTGAAAAAAAGAGTGAAAGGTTGACGCTTCCGCAATTTCAAAAAACGTTTATGGTGGCCATGTCGTTCGCCAAACGTACACCGTGCTGTTTTTTAGCTGAAGATTTGTCAATCGAGCGCATGGTCTTTGTGAGCTTTCTAATCTGCGTGATCTTTACCACATGGGCACCCTATTGTAAGATCCTCTTTGACTAAAAAGAACATTATTTGTGCGTTAAAAAAAAAGAGGTCTATTCTGGTCAAGTCTGAAATGCAAACTTTTTGCAGACTCCATAGTTTACTCGTAAACCCTGATGCAACAACGATCTCACCAGACCTCCATATTTGAATCCCTTCCCCCCCCCCCCCACTTCACCACGCTTCTTGAATTGCTTCTACAGAGAGCCGTATCTTTGTGTATCTTTGTCGTTAAATCTAATGGTAGTACGAAGACGCTAAGCTTTCACGCTTTGTAATTGTCATGTTATTACAGGGCTTTGATTTCAGGTATAGTTATACTACTGCACTCTCTTTAACACCAGATTAATAATAATTAATAGTCAAAGAGCGCGTTTCAATCAAGTGTCGTAAAACCAAAACGAAATCAGTTACTCTGACTAATCACAACAGACACAAACAACGCAATGAACCAATCAAAATACGAAGCAGTTACACCTCGCCAGTGAAAAGAGAGGGAAAATGGGCGCATGCAAGTCACGATTGGTTTGATTTTTCTTCCCTTTAATTGGAGGAGTGGCGCGACTTTTGCTGGCCAATCACAGAGCGAAGCAATGGACAATCGTAACAAACGCAATTTTCTTTCAATGCCCAATTGGAAATAGCCTCCCATACAGACCTTATTAGGGCTTTGTCACGCGTTTCCGGCTTCACAACGAAGGTCTGCTGAACAAAACAGCGACTTCCGTTCGTCAGCCATTTGCCTCAATTCACAGATTTCAATCAGCACTGGAGTATTGTTTTGCAGGTAACTAGTTACATACAGCGAAATAATGTAAATCCTGTTTATCGAAACCAAGAAAACGGTCTTTGATTGGTCAGCTCAGCATCCGTGAAACGAGGTGGCTGCTCCGTTCAGACGTTCGTACTGACGAACTAAAGACGAAGCTCTAAAAATTAAGGTCTGCACGGAAGGCTGATTTGGAAACTGCTCTAACCTCAGTCGATGGACGATACTCAATGACAGTCTTAACATAACCAGCAATTAAAATGAAGAGATGACCACGTAAATTTGGCTACGCGTTTAGCTTATCATTTTCCGAGATCTTTCCGTTGAGATCCTTTATTGCTTGATAACTTTGATTTGACCCAAAGAATGACTGATTGAAGCTCACAAACTGCTCTTATAAATCTAGTGTAAAATAAACATATTGACGACATTTACGGCAGTCCTCAACAACATGCTCTTTGGCTACTACGAATTCAACTCTAAAGTTAGATAAATAATATTAGTTTCTTCGCTACACTCTAATCAAGTTAATATGGGCGCTATCTGTATCAGGGGGGGACACGAGTGATTTGAAGTAATGAGTTTGTTTCTTAATTTACTCATGCGCTTACGCAATGAATGAGGTGTTGTAAGTATGGGCAGATGATGTTAGCTGAAAACTGTATGGTATGACGTCACTACTAGGAGGGCGTCAAATTGGATTTCGGATCATCATCGTCGATTCGTCGTAGTCAGCATTTTGAACAACAGTGTCTGACTTGTGCATCTAAAGAGCTTGTGTTCTTTCATTTTCATCTTCAGTCGGCAAGTACGATTGCTTTATTTGCTATTTTTTTATATGCTCTAACACATGCAAATCATGCACAGCGACCTGAACCTCAGTAAAACATGTTTAGAGCTCAAATTCGATCAGGTTTTGAACGACGGTGGCGCGAGAGAACAACCACCAAATACAACCCGCCGAAGTGATACAAAATTGTATTAAGTGTCATTGAAGATCTCACGAGGTTCATCCGAGGAACGTTTTGCTTCATCCCTTTGACGTTTCACAAATCCTGGCATAAGTACATAATTCATGAATGAGTTCAGTTGTCTCATGGAGCCTTTGATCTTGTCTTTTGCAGTTACACTTTTCTTTTTATTTCTGGCAGCATTCCACGAGATTTCACGTCATTTGGTCAACGTCACTTTTTTTTTTTACAACGAGTTGGCGTTGTTATAGAAACTGAATACACATATAATATCAAGGAGCGGATCAGCTCTATGCACTCATGAACGTTACGTGCAGAGCAACCATACCGTTCAACCAGAATGCGGAAAAAGTTTAGGTCCTGCGCATTAAGGAGGCAGCTAACCCTAAATCAGTGCAAAATTATACCTCCAACAAATCTATTCGGCTGCCTCAGTAATACTACAACTAAATGTCTGCGATGGTATTAATTGTTTAGGTATAAAGCTAAACCCTCTAAACACTCTTAAATGTTTCTCCGAACCAAATCTCCGAACTGCACTGTATTACTTTTAAGATATTTCAAGAAATTGACAATTTTGTTCACGAGGTACTAGTATGCATGGCTATGTCTCTGCGAGAATTATTCTTTTATCGTGTATACAATTTTTGTGGCCAGTAAGGAGGCAAAAATCTAATAATCTCACCAGGCTCTCGTTCTTTCATGGAATTCAAGGTTCTTGTTAGTAGAAACACTTCAAATACCTCCATCATGAACTTGAAAGCTCTAATTTGCAATCACCTTAAGCGAACGTTTCCGTCAAAAGGACACAGAAAACTTATCAAAAAAAGGCGGTAATGTGTAATTACAATATGGTACGTGAAAGGTACAATACCGCACTAACATTTCATAAATAAAACTGGGTTTTTGTGGACTTTAAGCAAGGACAAGATAACCATCCTAGATGAATTTATTAAGTTACCATATAAATATGTGTATGAATTTCCTAACAACTCAAGCAATTAGTTTGCTGTTTATCGATCAGGTAAAACATCATGGCTTCCAATGTTCAATCGTTATCGCGTACAGTAATTTCAGACCTCACCGTTACAAACAAACATCTGGTAGGAGGCAGCAGTAAACGTTGTCCGCATTGAAAAATATGCTGATCCACTTAATTTTGTTTTGCAAAAGGAATTTAACTTTAACGACTATGTATTCATGGCAACCAACTGTACGATGATTGTTTTGGATGACTTTTCTTTGAGGTAACCGAGAGCAATGTCAGAAGAAGAAAAAAAGCTGAATCGACCTATGAATAAACAGGTGCCTCTTACCTTTCTTGGACAGTTCTGTCTCATGACTAGGCTCAGCTAAGTTAAGCACTACTGCGGATAAGACCAGACTACAGCGTAACGCAAGGTGCTTCATACTTCTGCCTTCGAAAGCTTGCAGCTTCAATTAATTGCAATGCATGGGAATGGACTACACCAAATATAACTTATTCGAGCAAAGCGGAAAAAATTCACGCCTGCGTTAACACCTTTTTCCGGTTTGCAAATAGGTTCCTAAAACAATTAAAACTCCTCGAGCCACGCAAAATATCCTCCGGATTTTCGGAAGGCATTGTGCATGGACCAAAAAGAAGTGTGTAAGATACAGAATAAAGTTAAAAGAACGATGTATTTTTCCTCCCACAACATTTTTACAAGTCTTAAATGTGTGCCTTACTGGCAAAACGTCCATTAAAAGATTAGATTAGTCAAAGCGTAAGGTCTTTGTTTTAAGTTAGGCATTGTACTTTCACTAAAATATTTTCTATGTGCGTGAAGTGAACCGGCAACTCTATTGCGCTGACAACTAATACTCAACTGTGCGTCGCCTTTGTTATTCTGAATACTCTTTGAACCCAAAAGAGGGCACCAAAGTCCAAAAAGTACAAATTAAGTTTTCATTTTGCAGCCATAATAATTATGACAACAATACGTAAGGATAAACCTACCGATAGCAAGTTTTCATTTGAATAGCCACACCATATGGTATACTTTCCAAACGACTCTTGTCTAATTTTGCGAGAAAGAGTTTGGCATAATTCTTGCTTTGCTTTTAGATTCAACAGGCGAAACGGGTAGAAACATGCAGGACTCCAAATATTAAACAGATTAAATTAAAAGAACTGAAACCAATGACGCATGGTCATAGTTGACGTAGCTGGAGCTCGCTTACTGTAACACGTCTGGAAAGAAAACTAACCGAGCAAAGAAAACCGAAGTTATAACTTGAAATTAGACCCCAAGGGATCTCGAGAGTCAAAGTTTTCGGCAAAGACACCATAATGCAAACGGAACGCTCTGATGATTATTAATTCAATTCTCTCCTCGTTGACATTTATGACTACTGGCACGATTATGTTAAATAACAACGAATTAACAGAGACGTTTACAACTTAAAACATACTCAAGCAACAGTTACTAGTTCTCCTTAATCAAGCAAATGTGAACCAAAATGTATTATTAAGTTTTAGAGTAAGAAAGAATCCGAAAACTCTGCTAGCACTTATACTGACATTATTTCCATTACCACAAAACCCCTGAATGCTAAGCTAAACTGAAAAAATCGTAGCTTCAGGAAAAAAATTAAATAGATTCGCACTTCGTAGAGTACATCAA
>OX419343.1:17980703-18015703 GCA_948470475.1 Galaxea fascicularis | reverse complement strand
TGCATCTTCGCCATTCTTGAAATCAACATGAATCTTGTCTTCAGCGAACCAGAGCTTAGTCAAGAACTAAAAGCCTGCCAATGGAAACCCTTACTCGCTATTCTGCACGCCTAAGTGTTACAGTAAAATTATAAACTTACTGTTTTCAATCTGTCCGAGAGAGATAACCTTCAACATAAGTTTTGACGAGGTCAGAGTAGGTGGTGAAATTATGCAACTCGATGCTTCTCGACACGGCAATTTCCAAGTGACCTTAATTACGCTCGTTCTAAACTGATTCTTTCCTCCAACTACCACCTTTGTAAAGTCATGATGTTATGATATGTTGAATTCCTACTTGGCTATCATCTTCGGTCAGAAACGTTGCTGTATTTTGCCTGTAAAGGCAAAATTAGTGCATGTAATTGCGTGACGCGTACGTTGACCAAAGCAACGCTGTTGTATTCATTGTTTTCAAATGTTTGCAACAGCGTTCGAGTTAAACAGCTGAAATCGAAAAGACTATAACAGATATTTTACCTTAATTGCCATGTGTACATGCCCAGTCAAGGAAACCAAAGCTAGGAAGAGATCCGTAATAATCGAGTAATCATTGATCAATGATGGTTAATTAACTAGTGATAGAGATATCGAATTTCCTTTATAATCTAGTGCGTGGCCTAGCGTCTCATCTTTTGTCAGATCCGGAGACGAGGCGTAATCTCTTATTCCTTCACGTTCTTTTCTCCAAACTCTTTCGTTCCTAATGGCACTCTCCGCAGGCGCACGTCCAAAACGCCGCTCCAAGAAGGTGTCTGATCCAGACTTCGTGTACGATTTTCCAACGGACTCGCTGTTTCATGACGCTCTCATTCCGGAACAGGGCAATCCCGTTGACCCCGTTCTCTTCGAACAGTCTACCAAGTCAGAAGCTAGATCGTCTAAATCAAAAATCAGACCAGTTACAGTACCTGGAGCTTCTTCACCGCCATTCGTTCCTGACGCCGATACCAATCCTTCTCTTTCATTCGACCAACAGCTTCAGTTGATCAAACTACTAAAGGAAAAGTTGGAGCTGGAGGTGAAAGTACTTGCCATGAGCCGCCAGGAACGCCCCCTCGAAAATTCGTTCGCAGATCTTTCCACGCAAGACGCCAGAGACGCTATTGCGCCAAGACGCACCAAGCGCAACATCGACTGGCCACAGGATTTTGTTCCGTCCATTCAAGGTGAATATGATAAGTTAGAACTGCCCGAGTTTGTTTCGGGTTTCTTGATTATGATCAAAACCTATGATTCTTCGCTAAAGGATGCCATGTTAGCTCATCTCGAGTTGCTTCTCACTAAAGCAATTAGTTATTCGTGGATTAGCGTTCGTGGTTTTCATAAATTTATCGCCAAACAGGTCGAACAGCGCCGTTTGGAATGGCAGGATTTTAAGTCTATTCAAGATCAAGCCACAACCTTTTTTCGCCATTCAGATTTACGAAATACACGACAGCGAATTGACAACCCGCGTCAACCCACTAACAACGCATCCTCGGGTGATCGTCAACAGGCGGTCCCACCGACAGTTAAAAAAGCTTGTAAAACCTGGAATTACACTGGCTCTTGTGATTGCGATCCGCAAGATGAAGTTAATTACAAAGAACATCACCGCTGTCGAGTGTGCAAGGCGGATCACCCGATGCTTCATTGCTCAAAACGTCGCACACCAATCCCACCCCAATGACAACTAGGCCGAGTAATTCCAGACGAAATTTCCTCAGCGACCTCTTTGACCCGGAACGGAAACGGACATGAAAATTTTAAAAATTCAGCTGTGGTTCGACATTTCATTGCTTCTCGTCTCCAGCAGCCAAATGCCTTCGGTGCCAAGGTTTTGGTTCCTACTTCGCTCTTGCTTTCGAACTGGAGAACACTGCTTTCCAATTATCATGATAACATTGTGACCGATTTTCTTTCGTACGGTTGGCCTGTTAATTATACAGCACGCACTCTTCCTGTTTCATCATTGCATAATCATCCATCTGCTACGAACTTTGATTCGCACGTGCAAACCTATCTTGACACTGAATTATCTTGGAATGCTATAGCCGGACCCTTTGATCATCCTCCATTTGCAGACGATTTCGTATCCTCGCCTCTTCAAACAGTGCCCAAACGTGGTACCTCGACGCGGCGCGTAGTTATGGACTTGAGTTTCCCTCACGGCTCCTCAGTCAACGATGGCATTTCTCAAGACACCTATTTGGGCGAGCATTTTAAGCTACGTTTGCCTGGCATTGATCGCCTCGTTGAATTCATTCTCGAGAAAGGTCGTAACTGTCTCATTTTCAAGAAGGACTTGCGTCGGGCTTATCGACAGTTTCCTATAGACCCCAAGGACTATAATTTACTGGGCTTTTGTTATAAGGGTAAATTTTATTTTGACACTCGTTGTCCTTTCGGTTTGCGTTCGTCAGCTATGATTTGCCAACGCACGACAAAGGCGGTCGTCCATATCTTCACTGAGCAGGGGTTTTCAGCAGACGTTTATCTTGACGACTTTTACGGCGCGGAATATCCATCTCTTGCAGCCCAGGCCTTTTCCTGTCTCGGTCAGCTATTCCAACATCTCGGCTTAGATTCTTCTACTGAGAAGGACTCGCCTCCTTCAACGTCCATGATTTGTCTCGGTATTCTTGTTGACACTGCAGCGTTCACCCTCGAGGTTCCTCCTTCACGTCTTGACGATTTACAGGCCGAACTCAAACTTTGGCAATCCTATACCTGTTTTACAAAGAAACAACTTCAGTCCCTTCTAGGGAAGCTCTCTTTTGTTACCGCTTGCGTTAAGCCCGGTAGAATCTTCATGGCTCGACTCCTAAATAGTCTTCGTGAGTGCACACAGCCAGCCCGTCACCGATACCCCATTTCTGCTTCTATGCTCTCAGATATTCAGTGGTGGCTCGATTTTCTTCCCCGGTTTAATCGCGTATCGCTCATCAAGCCTTCCTCCTGGGACTTTGAGAGCCTTAACTTCTCGACTGACGCCTGCCTTTCTGGAGGTGGCGCTACTTGTCTAACGGCGTGCATTAGCTTTGTTTTTCCTGATTGTATTTCTCCTGACAATCTTCATATCAACGCGCTGGAACTTTTCACGATCATTGTTTCACTCAAGCACTGGGCTCCTCAGTTACGCGGACGCAAATTCATCATTGCCTGTGATAACTCCGCTGCGGTGACCGTTATCAATTCTACAAGATCCAAGGATCCTTTCATGCAGCGCTGTCTGCGACAACTTTGGTTCACCGCTGCTTTTTTCGATTTTGAAGTTCGAGCATTACATGTTCCTGGAAAACACAATCAATTCGCGGACTGTCTCAGCCGTTGGCATTCAGATGCTTCAGCTCGCGATACTTATTATCGTCTGTGCAGTGACTTTGATCAGATTTTTCATTTTCAAGATATTGACTCTGCTTGTTTTTCTTTCGACGTTGCGTGACAATATTTTCTTTTTTCTTTTGTAGACTTCAACAGGGGATCATGTTCACATTTCCCTCCAGCCGTTTCGCTGGTCACCTTGTAGTCTTTTGCGTCGCGCCTTATCACCATGGCTCACGCCACGTCAACACAGAAAAACATTCAAGTTCATATCCGTAGTTACCAGATTTTTTGTGCACAGAGGGCTCTCCAGTCCTTTCCAATTAGTGTTAAATCTATCAGTTTGTATATCGCCTATTTAGTCACGCAAAAACGCGCTTATGGTACTATTCTTAATCATCTTAGCAGCCTCAAACATGCTCATCAAATCGCCGGATACGAGCTCACCTGGAGTTCTAATTATCATTTTCAACTTTTGCTGAGGGGCACTAAACGTTTCTTAGGCCAGGCTGTCGCTCGAAAATATGCTATTACGCCTTCTATTTTGCACGCCGCATTTGACCATTTCAATCTCTCACTTCCGCTGCATACAGCTATGTGGGCTTTGTTTCTAGTTGCATTTTTTACTTTTTTACGCAAATCCAATTTAGTACCAGACAACCCGCGGCGAATTTCTCCTAAGGTCATCACTAGGGCAAGTTTGGCTTTTACACCTGTGGGCGCTAACATCCACGTCTCCGCTACCAAGACCATTCAGTGTCAGCAACGTTCTCTGGATTTGCCCATCCCCAGGGTCCCTGGGTCTCGTCTTTGCCCCATTTTCGCTCTTCGTCGCCATTTATCCCTAAATCCCGGGCCAGTTTCTGCTCCCCTTTTTTCAGTTATATCGGGGTCTGGCCTACAGCCAATTACTTACAAGCAATTTTGCGCCTTTCTTTCTCGGGTTATTTCTAGTCTACAATTAGATCCCTCTAAATTTTCTCCTCATAGTTTTCGACGGGGCGGGGCTACTTTTGCCTTTGACTGTCATATTCCCTCGGAAATCATCAAATTGCAGGGCGATTGGCAAAGCGACGCATATCTCGTGTATCTAGAATTATCTCAGCAGCAGAAACAGCGCGCAGGTCAAGCTATGGCGGACAAGCTTCAGACTATGTTTCCAGAATAATGATTTATTATTAGATTTCCCTTATTTTTTTTTTTTTTTTTTTTTTTTCATTTATTACCTTTTTGTATTCTCATCAATCACCTCACTCTCCCTTTTTCTCCACTCCAGTTTGGGCACTTTGGCGTTCTTGTTTATTGTCCAGTATTTTGTCAGGCAGTTCTCGCACTGTGCAATAAACTCATTTTGCCCAAACGGTTGTGTCGTCTTGGTAACGTGGGTGATTGAGTAATCATTGATCAATGATGGTTAATTAACTAGTGATAGAGATATCGAATTTCCTTTATAATCTAGTGCGTGGCCTAGCGTCTCATCTTTTGTCAGATCCGGAGACGAGGCGTAATCTCTTCCCACCACTCCCACCCTTAAACAATGTATTTTTTATTAGTTTTTTCTTCTTAGTTGCGTTCTTGTTTATTGTCCAGTATTTTGTCAGGCAGTTCTCGCACTGTGCAATAAACTCATTTTGCCCAAACGGTTGTGTCGTCTTGGTAACGTGGGTGATTAGGTCTTGAATGCCATGCCATTTTACATGGATCGCTAATTGGTCTTACTGTTTTGACACTGAATTCCATGAAACTTGTTACTCCAGCGATTTGAAACGTAAACAGTGATCCCATTTTATGAGTACGTATCTTTTCGTATGAACCAAGCAAACGATAGTTTCCATTGACCTGTTGCGTGTAGGACTGTTTGCCCGCATTTTTCTTTGTGTAATGTTTGGTAGGAGGGGAGGGGGGAAGGGGGGTGGAAGACTGACGAAGACAATGGGGGTAGGGGGTAGCGGTGGAGTGAAAGATATCTCTGTAAATGAAACGTGGTTGCAAGAAAATGCTGTGCAATTACGTAGGGAGATATAGTGGAAAGTCTTCCTTTTAAAAGCAAAGATGACAAAAATATTTCTTTGCAGAAAATTGTCCACACGCCTCCGCCACCCCTCTCTGCTCAAAAATGCAATACGGTACACATCTTCTCGTTCTATTTTCACTCTTTCGATTTGATACCCCCGCCTTTTATATTTTTTTGTGATCTTCAGAAAGGAATCCATAAACGTTTCGACAAACTAAAATATTTATTTGCGTATCAGAAGTATCGAAATATATTTGTCAATTTTGCTTTTGAAAGTAATACTTTTCACCAATAAGGTGACCGTGTACCTTCAGGGTTGTCTAGTCTAAGGGCTTCAGAGTCTCCCGATTACAGCCCAGATACCATGAATCGTAAAGCTAGTAGAACAAGCTATTCGAAAATTTCATTAATTTTGCAAGAAAGTTAATTAGGGAATGTTCCGCCGAGTCTAATCTAGAAAGTCTAAACGGTCTTCTAAAGCCTTAACTACATGCGATTTTTGTACTTAGGGACTGTTATAAAACTGAATGTCTGGAACACGAGAGATGTCTTCAAACTTTCTTCGTTCGTTACGCTGTACTTTCTACCCGTTGAAAACGTTCAGCCAAGTTTTTGTACTCTTGGAGGTGTTTTGGTTTTGGTTTTTGCCTCTCAGATTCCCAAGGTCTTCTTCTTGCAGCGTAGGAAATCTTTCATTTCCGGTGTTATCGCTTAAAAGGTCATGAAAAATAGAAAATTTTGGCAAATCTGTGTTGCTTAATTCGGCCATTGTTCAACAACAAGAGACACAGAAACAAGACGTCCTGTTTACCGCGCTGACACAAGGTTTTAAGCGGATTGGCTACTTTCCATTACCTGTTGTATTTTCTTGGATTTCATTGGCTCATACAAGCTGTCCTATTTTACTTAAATTTGACAGTTTGCCATTTTCAATACAAAAGTCATATCTAAAACAATCCAAATTAATCTTTAATTGGACAGTTTTTGAAAATTAAAGGATAAGAGCTATGCTGTCAATATCGGATTAACTACCGGCTATATAATTAAAAGGAAAAATGGTTTTAATGTTTAGAGGAAGTAGCGATTGAGTGGAGGTTGACACAGGAGGATATTTACCTATGGGGTAGCGGCGAGATAAAGAAATGCCTTTTACCAAAACTTAATTTGGTTATATCCACCAAAGTTAATACCGGAGCTCCGGCGGCCCAAAGGGCCGCCAAGCGGAACACTATACTTATAGAAACCCGTGAACTGCTTTTCTCATAGTAATCATGGCTAGCGGTATTGCTCTTGGGCGCGACCGCACGACGACGACGACAACGAAGTCGCACACTAGTTAATATTATTATTCATTCAAAATATTTCCCCGTTTCTGATTGGTTAAAACCACACGCATAATTCACTATAACCAGCTGCTGTTCACCAAATTTGGAAAGAAACTTCGTCATATTGAATCAGTGACGTCAAAAGTGCAGCCCGCTACAGATTATTGAACCGATGACGTCAAAATGACGTCAAAAGTGCAGCCCGCTGTAAATTATTGAACCGTTGACCGAAAAAAGCTGGGGACGAGATTGTGTTATTTTTGTTGAGCAGAAAAATGGCTGCGAGTAGGTTTAGGTTTAGGTTTACAAATTGTTGGAGGGTGCGAAATGGTTAAAAGAGTTTGAAAATATTTGAATGAATAATAAAGGCAAGTACTCCTGTTTTGTCTTTTATAGCGGAGCGCCACGCGCGCCCAAGGCGCGCACACGGAGCACCATTGACAAGAAAATATGGTAACACATCGATCCAAGAAAATTTGGCCATGACGTCATCGTCCGTCCGTACGTACGTACGTACGTACGTACGACCGTCCACCCCCTTGATATAAGCCAAAGTCAAATGTGACACTCCAGTTAACACTTTCGTGTGCAAGCTCGCATATAAGTGCGCTTGCATATAGACTGTTTTTGGACAGATCATCTGCCCATACACACAGTTCTCAACCCGCGTTTTTGTAGCGGGAAAATCCATGGCCTAATTTTGAAGACAATTTTTTGTGTGTAAAATGACGGCTTATGCTTAAGCTCTGCGTTCTGAGTGATTGTTGACTGACTTAAACTGTGCGCAGGTTAGTACTCCTGTTTTGCCTTTTATATGGACATTTATGCCTAGAAAAGTGAATAGCACTTTGTCTCGGTTTGTTACTTGTCTTATTTTTTCCGATTTCTACGAGAAACGTCGAAGAGACATTCGCATCGGTTTCTTTTTTCTTACGTTTTGTTGTTTTCACGCTTTCATCTCAAATTGGTTTGGACTCTTGTTTTTTCCAAATGTTTTCTATCCAATGTTTCATCTTGGATCCTAAAACGTTTCGTTTTTTCCTGCTGTCGCTCATTTTTGGGCACAAAATTGGTTGAGGAAAAGCGAAACAAAGTTCGGACGGTTTATATCCTCGACTCCGCTTTGTTAGGAACAAGAGCCGGATTGACATTTGGAAAACTCTCGCAAAGGGCGACAACTCCTTGCCAAAAAGAAACACAGCTGTAGCATTCGAAATGTTAGCAATATGTTGTAACTCACAGCAATTCTCGTTGTTAGTTAAAAAATCGCAGACTTAAAAGGCTAATTGCAGTAAAAACTTCGTCTTTAATTTAATGTTTATTGATGTTTTTCTGAAACCGATTTGTTTGTCTGTTGTCATTGCCAATAAGATGTTATGATTAACAGTGATGTAAAAAGTAATACCGCCCACGACTTGTAGTCAAGGTTTGTATTTTGCAATATTTGTAATTTATCGAAATCAAGAATAAAACCATTCTTAACCATTTGAAATTGATCACCTGAGTTGATTCATGGCTTATCGTGCCGCAGTACCCCCCTCGCTTAATGTTTTTCGGTGCTATTGTAAACTAGAAGAACACCGATGGCAGTTTTTTTCATCGTCTTTACTCTTATAGATCACAAAACTGACGTCATAAAATAGTACAAAAAAGGCGAACAATGCACTGTTCTTCTTTTTGGGTAGTGTCGAAGAGTACCCACTTTGGGGTTTTACCGTTTTGTTTTGTTGTGGAATATTTCGGTTTGTTGAGGTTAAAATGTCAACGACACATGTTAGAAAATTGTGACTCAGCCAAAGCACATAACCGGTTGTGATGTTGGATTTAAAAGTGAGACACTGGGACTGTTAATCTATAATTTAGAGATTTACACCATTTGGACTGAAATGTTGATCGGATGTAATTAAACTGTGATGAAGCAAAATCGTTTATGCTCATAGTCATGTAATCCCTTGATCCTACGTGGCAAAGGCCGATGATAAATCAAAAATGTACGTCAGCACATGTTTGAATGATGGCTGTGGCTCTGCAGCAAAACAGTAAAAAAAAACTATAATCACAATACAGAAGTCCTTACTAGCGTCACGCTAGCGTCACGTCACGGACGGTCCTGGCTCGAGTTTTATTTTATCGGTAAATGCCATACAATAAGCAAAGAACTGTGGAGCTCCGCTTTTAGGCTTGCCTAAATATATCTATTATGGACATTTATTCCAAGAAAATTGATTAGCGATTTGTCTCGGTTACAACGAGTTATGTTTGTTACTTGTCGTATTTTTCAAATTTCTACACCGAAGCGCCGATTCGCATCGTTCTTTGTCGATTTTCTTACCTTTAGTTGCATGTTTTCTCGCTTTCATCTGAAATTGGTTTGGACTCAAAAATGCCGCCTTGTTTTTTCCCAAAAGTTTTCTATCCAATATTTCATTTTGAATCCTAAAACTCTTCGTTTTCCCTGCTGTCGCTCATTTTTGGGCACGAAATTTGTTGAAGGAAAGCCATCCGCTTTGTTAGTTTACACCTTTACAAGAGTCGGATTGACATTTTGAAAACTCCTGCAAAGAGCAAGAACTCCTTGCCAAAGGTAAACACCTTTTTTTTTAACAGCTGCAACATTGGAAACGCCAGAAATATGTTGTCCCTCACAGCAATTCTCGCTGTTCATTAAAAAATTGCAGACTTTAAAGGCTAACTGCAGTAACAACTTTAATCGGAGTTTACGGCTGAGAAATGTTTTTCTGAAATCCATTTTGTTTGTGTGTTGTTATTGCCAATCTGTTATCATTAACAGTGATGTGAAGAAGAATACCACCCACTACTTGTAGTCAAGGTTTGTAGTTTGCAATAAAGTATTTGTAATTGATCAAAGTCAAGAATAAAATCATTCTCAACCATTTGCAGTTGATCACCTGAGTTAATTCATGTCTTATCAAGCCGCAGTCACTTTTCTCAACAAAAAGTTAAGTCAATTTCGCTCGACGTTTTATTGTAAAAAGGACATCGAGGGCAGTTTTCTATCGTCTTTACTCTTATAGATCCCAAAAATAACACCATAAAATAGTCAAAGCATGGCAAACAAAGTACTTTTTGAACTTCTTTTTTGAACTTCTTTTTCATTTTGTTTTGTGGTGGAATATTTCGGTTTAATGAGGTTAAAATGTCACCGATACATGTTGGAAAATGTGAGACTCAGCCAAAGCACATAACCGGCTGTGTTGGATTTAAAAGTGGGACACTGGGACTGTTAATCTAACTAGTGATTTACACCATTTGTGATTGAAATGTAATCAGATGTAATTAAACTGTGATGAAGCAAACGTTTGTTAGTCCGTTTATGCTCATTCATGTAGTCCCTTGACCCACAAAGGCCGATGATATTTCGAAAATGTACGTTTGCACTTGATTGAATGGTGGCTGTGGCTCTGCAGCAATACAGTAAAAAATCTATAATCACAATAACTAGAGGCCTAGCTCGAGTCGGGCCTGGCGTGCGTTTCTCGAAACCTCCGAAACTTTTCGGGCCTATTTCGGGTGCCCTAATTTCCTTCGTATCGTGAAAACGAAGACGTTTCCAGACATGAAATTTTGCAACAAAGTTGCCCTTTCCTATCTTGAAATCATAGTAAAAGACCAGCTTTTTAGAATAAGTGGATCACAGTTTTAGAGATGGCTTTTCGGGCCCGAAAAGTGTTCGGGAGTTTCGAGAAACGGGCCACTGGCGTTGATATTAGTTTATCTGTAAACGCCATACAAATATAAGGAAAGAACTGTGGAGCTCCGCTTTTAGGCTTGCCAAGAGATACATACACATAGCTGTATACGAAGATGAGGACGAAGACGAACTCTTGACTGTTGGCTTAGCATAAACATCAGTGCTGATAAACCCATCCCGAAAATGCAACGTAAGGTCGAGGACATTCAAATGACTGTCAGAGTAAACCGATAGCCACCTTTATTTACCTTTTTCAAGTTCACACCCCTCACACGCACTGCAAAAGAGCAGTGCCCTTTGGGGTAGCTTAAAGAATTAAACGTAATTGTTCTACTGATGACTTCTTACAAAATAAATGCAAGGAATACAAAGGCTATTTGAAATCTCAAAATTATCCTGCGGAACTTGTTGACAAACAGTTCGACAAAGCTCTTAGCATTTCAAGATCTGAACTTCTGAGCAAACAGGTCAAGCCGGCTAAAAAAGTTTTTCCATTGGTACTTGATTATAACCCTATTTTGCCACATATCCAAAGGGTTATCAAAAAACACATTCATTTATTGCAATCTTCACCAGAAGTCAAGGAAATTTTTCCATCCAAGTCGATATTTCCAGCATACCGTAGAACCAAAAATCTTAAAGAGCTATTGGCACCATCTAAGTTTAAGTTAACTTCTAGCCAAAAATCAAAACGAAGAAAACGGAGACTGTTCAAAATGTAACAAGAAATGTGATCTATGTAAGAATTTCTTGATTCAAGCGTCGAAGTTTCAAAGTTCAGCAACTGGTCGTCGGTATCCGATTCAACAAAGGCTGTCTTGTTCATCACGCAACGTTGTTTATTTGGCCACTTGTACGAAATGCAATTTACAATATGTAGGCTCCACCTCTAATGAATTTAAAGTACGATTCCGTAATCACAAGTCCAACATGCTCAAGAACAAAAGAAGTTGTGAATTAGCCCGGCATCATTTTAATAATTCTGAGCATGAAATTTCTCAAATCAATTTTATCATCGTTGAACAAATTAGGTCCTTTGAAAATTCCTTGCACCTAGATCAATTACTACTCACTAGGGAGGCCTACTGGACCTCGCAATTATTTACCCTTTATCCTCATGATCTTAATAAAAGGCGGGAATTTATATCAAAACACCGCATTAATTATTACAATTGAGTATTTGTGATTTGCCATTTTCCCAATGTATTTTAAGCCATTATCGCCATGGACGAAGTTGTTAGTTTATTTCTGGGTTCAGGGACTCTTTTTAGGGATTCTGTTGTGTTTGTCGTCGGCTTTTCATTCAGGGGCTTTTGAAGGGAGGTTATTACTGTGATTTAATGGCCCTTTCTTGGGATCCTGTTATGATTTTTGCTTAATTACATTCATTCAGAGGCCCTCAATGGGGAGCCTGTTACTGCGGAATAAACATTAATTAGGCTTTATTTTCTTCCTTGCCACCTGTATTCAACTCTTACGTAATTCGTTCACCTTGTAATTTAGACCTTTGTTATATTACGTAACCCTAATTTTAATATTTTTGCTTGATATATAAGTTGCTGCTTTTGTAACTCACAACCATTGTAACTAATTTTTAGTTTTTAACTTTTAACCTGAGGAAAGCTGAACGGCCGAAACGTCGTTTTTTATTAAAGCCAGCACAGTCAAGAGGTTGTCTTCGTCCTCATCTTCGTATACAGCTATAAATTTTGGAGAAGACACCGTATCCTTTGGATCCTCTTACTGGGAGCCCTTCGTTTGGTTGACCAATTTTACACTGTCTATATATATATATATATATATATATATATATATATATATATAATTTGCACAGAATTTCTCTTGCCAGGAGAGGGGGCCTAGATCCTGCCCGCTTCTCAACTCCTTTAACGGAACCTCCCTTGCGGTTTCGCACTGGAAATTAAGGATGGACACTTATGGTTGGGTGTCGATCCAGCCGTCTCAACCAAAACAAGCCATTTGTCCAAACCGGTCCGGAAAATGGCTTGTTTAGGTTGAGACGGCTGGATCGACACCCAACCATAAGTGTCCATCCTTAATTTCCAATTGCGAAACCGCAAGGGAGGTTCCGTGAAGCGGGCAGGATCTAGACCTCCTCTCCTGGCAAGAGAAATTACGTGCAAATTATATATATATATATATATTAAAAATATAGCATCGACATAAATCAGCGTAGTACAAACTGCAGGTTGTTTTCGCTAAATTATTCAATTCATTTCTTGAATTTTTCCTATTCAGTCCGTTATAAACAGTAAATAACGTTTCGTTACTGATTTGGACACAGAAGCAAAAAGAAGCGAATATTCGATCAAGAACTCCAAGTATCAACATCTTCCTCTACGTGAGCAGCCACCGTCTTAAACTGAGAAAGAGAGTTCGTAGGGATTTATGGGAGCTTATTATGCCGATCTGTGATTGCTTTATTTTAATTTGATCGCAGGGACTAGTCCCACGAACAGTTTACACGAACGGTTTTGAGGGACAAGTCGCAGGTCCTAGGTCCGCAGCTCCTACAAATTCAAACCAGTTTGAATTCGTTGAACAAGCGACTAGATTTTTTTGTCAAAAATGCGGCTTGTTCACGCGATGTGACTTGTCCCTGCGACCTGATGCAGGGACTATTCCCTTTGTGTGTGCCGACTTTAACTTTAATTGGCTCTTCCCACTTTGGGGCACACAGGAAGACTGTTGTTTCTAATTGATGTTCTCATTTCTTCCACCTTTCCTCTAAGTTCTTTGCATTCAAGACGCTTCTCCATGAGGCTTATTACCACCCTCTCATGGGAAGTACTGTTCAGAGCGGCTTTATCCTTAACATTTTCTTTGAGGCACGTGATAGCTTCTTTGATACAGCAACATCAGCAAGCTGACACACTGAACACAAGACAAGACAGTTGTTATGTCTCTTATACACAGTTAACTGCTTTGAAGGCGATAATTGGAGGTCCAGAGGATCAGTGATCTTTGGTATTGAGTGCGGCATGAGCCTAAACATCCCAACTGGATCTTGAATTTCATGATCAGCAAACTTGGAAAGACCAGCCCAAAGCTGAAGTTCTTGAACATGTGACAACAGTGGAGAAGCCCTAGTAAATCTGACTGAACGTTTGTGTGCTAAGTAAATAGGGTGGTTGTCAGGTACAGTAGAAACCAACCATATACTGAGACACTAAATCCCAGGCTTGAATCTACAATTACCTGGTACTTTGGCAGATGGTCGATGCCATCAAACATGCTGAGGGTTATATACGCAACTGTTATATTATCCTCTTTTATTAAATTCTCAACCTCGGATAATGCAATTCTAGCTTTTTAATTGGCTCAGTAGATCTCGGTTACCAGCCATTATACCTGCGTTTGACCTTATATGGAAACTCGGAATGCTTCAAAGATCGCTCGGCATAAAAAGCCGGCAAAAAAAGCCAAAAAAAAAAAGAAAATTTCGTCGACCAAAAAATGGATGAAAAAAGCAGATTCGGTGAGCTCGCCACAAAGGAAATTCAAGAAATTATGGACAAGGCCGTCCCAGAAACAACAAAAAAAGCCACAAAGTTCGAGATGAGATTATTTAACGGTACGTATCAGTTAAACTTTCCCCAGCATTTTTACAACTGTAGTGTAAATGTCCACAATAATTACTCTTCCCGATGAGTTTGAGCTATGAACACTTGAGAACACTGCAGTAACGTTTTTACCCGTACAAAGCAATCCGTGAAGTTTGGATTACTGAAAATTCAGTTCAGCTGTAAGCATGATTTGCTTCGCTTTTGATTTTTCATTCAACTGTTCTCACGGTGGTGCACGTATCATGTGATCATGACATCGTGTTGTTTTGGCGCCCAAAAGTCACATCACTTTCAGTTGTCGTTTCTTACATTTAAATAAAATTTAGCAAATCCGAAGGTTGAGAATTTAATAAAACAATTATTCCATTCGCGCTTGTTAGATATGAGATTGGTTATAGCCAACTCGGCCGTACGGGCCTCGTTGGCTATTTACCATCTCATATCCAACGCGCGCTCAGCGAATAATTGTTAAGTATTAATCTAGTCCGGCCGCTCAGGCTATCAACATGTTTTGTGAAGTCACCTAAATCCTTAAAATATGGTTTACAGGTTGAAGGAGATGTGGGCTCGTCTTCATCATCAACTTTTAGGCTAACATATTCACGAGAAGGCAAATCACGGCTTTGTTGACTTGTATGACTTTTATATTTATTGGCAGATTGAGGGTAGGAATCGCACCAATTCGGAGATTTTTCCTTGTTTCATCTGAAAAAATCGGCAAACAAAAAAAATTAAATATAGAACTGTACTGAAGTATCAAAGTCCTTTTAGGGTTAAAAATAGACTCATCATCCATGCTAGTGACCTGCACGGTAAGCTTTATACACTTTCACGTCAACTACAGCTGTATCTCGGCACTCTCGGATATTGCAACTTCAAAACTTCGACAAAGAATGATTGTAATCAAGATTTCAAAACGAAAGCCAATGATACTTACAAATTTCGATGTCTTCCGGCTTAAAATGCCTCTCGCAGATGTGGACCTTCCCTTGCACTATTTGTTTTCGGAAACTTGCGTCGACAACTCTTTGTCGTGTTACAATGTGCAATGGCGCCTTTCTCCAGCTTTCTTTGCTTTTGTCAGAGGCAGGAGAGATTTTAAAAATACCTATCCCTTGGTATTTTGGCTTTCGTGATACGCCACAACCAAATATTGAGCAGTTTGCTCCAGGCATCGTTTTCACCGCAAGGGCAGCCTCTGCTTTTTGTTCAGCACCGTGCACCTTCGATGTCACGTGATTACTTGATTTTCCGAGCACTAACATATTCGCCAGAGACTTGGCCGATTCCAGACAATTCGTTGGAGGGACTATGATCGAAATTAGAAATGGCCAAAACAGAAGCGCTCAAACTAAATAGAGGCAATTATGATTCAACCGTGATTCTTTCTTTTGAGATGAAATCAGAATTGCAATGGTGGGTTGATAATCTGGAGACATCAACTTCTACAATTTCTCATAACAATCCATAATCCTTCCGTGAAAGTCCTCGAACGTGCCTCTCCGCTACAAAAGTGGCGAGATTCGGCTTGATTTTTAGCGGAAAAAACCACAGCGATCTGATAACCACAACAAGAGACAAAGATCTACAAAAAGTCGTTAAAAGCCTATAATTCCGCCATGTTTTTAAGACCACCATGTGGCTCAAAAGACATTAGCGAAAGACATTAGCAAGAGAGCAAGTCAAAAAGTTGGAGTGTTACTGAGTTTGCGAAAAATCATACCTTGCTCTGCTAAACTGCAACTTTATAAATCTGGCATTCTAGCTTACCTGACGTACTGTGACGTTGTGTGGCACTTTTGTAAATTGTTTGATAAGCGCAAACTGGAACGAGTTCAAGAGTGTGCACTGAAAGAACGGTACCGGCTACGGTAAACACTCATTAACCCTTTCTTGTCAGGCCGTTTAATGTACTTGTCCATATGGACCAGTACATTCTACAGATGCATGGTTACTCTTTAAGAATTGGAAAGTTGAAATGAGGCATTGATACTTTGAAATGGTTAGTGCTTTGAATTTTAACACCCCATAAATGCGCTACCATGGCCGATTTCCATTGAACATGACTGTTTGGTTCCCTACAAAACCCAAACTGTCCGAAGTGAACGCCCTCAGACAACACCAAAATATACGATTTTTGTCTTTAAGTTTCCGATACAAAAACTCCTCCTGGTGCCCAAAAACGACATTTGCAGTAAAGTTCAGCTCCAGCACTTTAATTCTTTGCCACATTTTTCTGCTCACTTGTTTAGCACGCCGAGGAAAAGCTGTTGAAGAAGAGCTATCCCCACTCATCCGAAAGGTTCGTCGTCATGAGCGAAATGAATTCTGGGTAATTCCTTGATAACGGCGACATGGAAGTCCGCCAATTTCTGTTTCATAGGTTTTTTATAAGTGTTGAGCCACCCAGTCCTGCTGGCGAAATATTGTACTGATTGCATTATTTAGAAGTCAAAACAAGCCAAAACTGCCACGCTAGGTCCTGGAATCCATCCTCAGAAAGGCCAGAAAGACAACCTCACTCTTCAACCGTCATGACTCGGCGACACACTCGTGGCGGCTAAATCGCTGTGAAATTGTTTTTCACCTCTGGTTTCTTTCAGAGGATTGCCTCTACCCCCAAACCAGCTTGATGATGCCAGGCTAGGGGCTTCTGAAGTGGAAAATGACTCGAAAAAACACTTATAAGTCGCATACTTACCAAATTTCACGCCGAGTGCTCGCTTGAAAACAAGCAACAGCTAGCGTGACCAGCGTGACAAAAACAAGAGAGCCTTCAGTGCTCAAGATCAGCGAAAATCACCAAGGTAACGCCAAATAAGGAATCGCCAGATCGTCTCGATCGCTGACACTCAGAAAATTTCAGAAATGGCTCAAGAAAACTTTGACAAGAAAGAGTTAAGCTTTCTTGGACCCCTCTTACGGAGCAAACTAAGCCCATTGCGCCAACGCAACAAAGGTCTTAGATATCCTCAACATACTCTCTTCTGATTTAGCAAAAAACGAAAATGCGTAAATATACCAACATGAATTGTTGTCCATGCTGTTTGCGAATGACTCGTGCGATGCAAAAATCACTTCTCGAAGAGATTAAAATTTGGCTTGACAGTAACGATCAAAATTTAATGGATTACGGCTACATAGGAAACGTTCATAGACTCGTCGAAAACTGCCCAAACCCTTGGAAGTATGTTAAAGACACTAGAGAGAATCACTTCATTGACGAGTACATTCTTTTGAAAGAAATCGTGTATAAATACACACCATGAACGTTTATTGCGTCAAAGACAGAAAAGCCACTCCGAATGTGCAAGGAACAGAACAAATGGTGAAAACAACAAATGGTCGCAACATACTCAAAGTCAAATGCGCTGTTTGTAGAAGATGGAGCCTTTGATATTCACAAAGCGAATATAGCAAATTGCCTCGACCGAAAAAAGGTTTTACAATACCCGGCCATAACTACACAGGTCTTTACAACCCTCTGAAGTTAAAGATCAGAAGTTAAAATATGATCCTGAAACGGGCAAAATTCCCGAAATTTATCAAAAACCGACCTGTCGCACTGACGCTGTTTCGATGCAATGCGACGTTGATTATTCGAGCTGCGATTTCAGACAAAAAATACATTGAGAACTTGGAGCTAGAAATGCTAGAACAACGCCGACAGAAAAATAGTTACCGCTCTCGACGCCGGCTAGGCGTCAACGACAATGTGGGAGCACCGTAGCGAGAAACGCTATCCAGACTAAACAAAAACTTGATTTCGGCGTTCAAACTGCCACGAATCGAAGTAAAACTTTGAAAATTATCTTCGCGTGCAGCAAGAAATTCCTTGTATTGTCGTTTATTGGTTTAACGAATCTCTTTTAAAGGACAGCCTGTTTTCTCGTTAAAGCTCGTGTTTGAGCGAGTTCAGGTTTCTGTTTATAAATTTCCAGACACTCTCGCTCCTCATCGTGCTTTGGTAGGATATAATCCAAAATGTTTGAGAGCAAAGTTTTCAACCGCAACCTTTTTTGTGTTTTATTTTTTCAAAATCATAAATTTCTTCCATAATTCGGCTTACATAATTAACTAAGTCTTCGCCTAAAATAATATCTTTTTTGACGTAAGATTTTTTACTGATAATTGGCTTTCTAATCTCGTATTGTGAACTGTAATATAATTTTTCTCGTTGTTATTGTAAGGTAGTTTTGTGTTCGTATGTATTCGGTGGTATGCAGGTTGCGTAATTATCCTAAGAAGTTGATATTTAAGGAGTTTGTCCGTTAGGAGTTCTCACTTCGACGGCATCTCCGCTTTTGATCAGTTGGAAATTTTGTTTGAGTAAATTTCCGAGTTTTTGGTTACTACGGTTTTCACGTTTATATCTATCCTAGGGCAATCTATGTGTGATCAATAAACGAGATGCTCTCTCCTATATGACTGGTGTTTTCTTACTTATACTAAGTTAGAAATTATTTTGTTTTCGCTTCACTGTAGAGTGATAAGACAACAAAGGCCTTTCAGCTTCATTCACAATGCCGTATTTTGGACAATGAAATTCAATCACAATGCCATCAAAATCATTTTTGTCTTCCATGCGTGACAGGAATGTATGATTACACTTTAAACCACAAACGTTCAATATATATCATCAATTTCATTTGTGGTTTCCTCTTGGCTATCGTCCTCCAGGATTGTCGGCATTGCCTCGAACAGGCTCTCTTCGTCAAAACGCGGTGGCACGGACTTCACGCACACAGGCTACAGTCTCATCGGAACAGACAGTCCCATCTTTGAGTACGAAACGGAAATGCAACGGAAATCAGTTCAATGTTTTTGAAAACCGTATAAACATTTTCCTCAGTAATTCGTTTTCTCAGGCGTCAGCAGTTCTTTGTAACAAATCATTCCTTTGGTGTAATAAATATCTTCAGGTTTTTCTTGAAAGAAACAAGTGACGTTGTACTCTTTCAAAGTTGGACGCAAATGAATCAACGGGTTATCAAGCATTTCACCTTCTTTTGTTTTTGCTGGAATTAATTGACATATTGTCGTGTTTGAACAAACAGCCATGTCGTTTTCTTGAACTCAGCTGTTTTCGCTGACTCCCTTGGGCGTTGTTTTGGGGGCCTGTTGTCTTCATCTTTGTATATATCATTGTTCAAGTTATTATAGCTTTCAACGTTTGTGTATGACGGCGGAGGAAGACCTCTGGGTACTTTTTTTCTAGTTTTAGGAGGATCTTGTCATCGAAAAGCAGCGTCAACACTTCTGGAGCGAGCTTATTTACATTGTAGTATGCCTCGTTCTTCAAAAGCCTCCGATATATGTAAATGATGTGGACGGGTATTCTGTAATTGCTCTGCGAAACGCTTGAACATTTCAGATTGGGGACACCGACGGTAAGATTCCTCTCAAATATTGAATAGAGACTGGTTTGTTCCATTTATTTGCTTTGGTTTTGTGTAGTGCCGTGAAGAAATTGCACAGTATGTGCTTACTTTGGTTTTGTGTAGTGAATGATTGCACAATTTTGCGATTTATAACCAACGAGTTTAATCGAACTGTTTATGTACTGAACCCTTAGTTCTTCCAACCTGTATCTACCAACAGTAATCGAGCCATAAACGATATCACCCGTTTAACTGAATTTTAAATCTTAAGCTTATCGAGTGGAGTTCACTTGGCCAGCGTGCCGATGTCAAACCGACTTTGCCTAAACACGAAATTTGAAGTGACTTTCACACGGCATGTACTAAAACCCGAAACAACGAAACGAAACGACCGAAACGAAACCACCGAAACAAGCGAAACGACCGAAACGAAACCACCGAAACAATGTGATTACATGGATTTTTGGTCTCCTATATTCTGTCCTTGTAATTCACGGCAATCTCCTCCCCTACTACACAGTTTAAACGTAGTCTCAGGGAGACAAGTAGGTCAAGTAGCGATACTGACTGAGACGTTATCAGTGAATACTTCTTTCCCTAACTTTTCAATTATTTTCCTTTCTTTTCTTTTCCTATCTGCTTTGGTCGGTGCTCCGCCCTAAAAATACATAAAAAAAAATACGAAACCATTTTCTTTCTTAAAGTCCTAAATGTAAGATAATTCTGTCTTTTGCTGGCTCGTAGCTTCGTTTCGGTCGTTTCGCTTGTTTCGGTGGTTTCGTTTCGGTTGTTTCGCTTGCGGTCAGTATAAAACACGGACTGCGGACTACGGACTACGGACTACGGACTGGGTATAAAACACGGACTGAGGTATAAAATATGGACTAAGACTGCGGACTGGGTATAAAACACGGACTGAGGTATAAAACGCGGACTAGGGATTAACACAGTGAAATACCTTAGAGTGGGTAAAATGTTCTTCAAATGGTGAAAATACAGGCTGTCACGTAACCACAGTTCATAGACGATGGTTTTCGCGCCGTAAATGTCACATGGAAACTTGTTTTCGCGCCATAAATGTCACGTGGTAATAAATGCGCTCTCTTTGATCGCTCCAAGATGGCTGGCTTTACAGAAGTACATGTTTCGTTTTGTTTTTCTACGAGCTCTGGGAATGATTTCCTCCGCCATTTTGTTTTACCCTGTGCAAAAACCTCTGACTTACAGGTTTGCAGGCGCACATAGGAAGCACAGCTGGACTACAAACGAAATTAATGTTGTTATAGACATTTCATTTTTTTAATATAAAAATCATTTAAATACAAGTAATATAAAAGTACGTTTACGGCTAGTGACGCGTTCCAATTTTATTTCGAAAAAAAAATACATTACACACATTTGTGTTAGAAACGCTGCTGTAGAGTGTTCCCGTTTGGTTAATAAATATAACAGTCCAAGCTACGACCAAAACATCTTATGCGTTTATCTAATTAAGACACATAATGTCCCAGTAATCATTCTTGACCCAAACAGTTTCCTTGCCAAGGTTAAAGCTTATCAACTCCAACTTCATCATTTCTACATTTTGTTTATACAAAAAAAAATCCCTAGACCGTGTTTCATACCTCAGTCAGTGTTTTATACCCCTTCCGCAGTCTTAGTCCGCATTTTATACCTCAGTCCGTGTTTTATACCCAGTCCGCAGTCTTAGTCCGTATTTTATACCTCAGTCCGTATTTTATACCCAGTCCGTAGTCCGTAGTCCGCAGTCCATGTTTTATACTGACCGTTTCGGTTGTTTCGGTGGTTTCGGTGGTTTCGTTTCGGTGGTTTCGTTTCGTTGTTTCGGGTTTTAGTACATGCCCTTTCACACACTATGACACTCATTGAATTTACAAATCGAGTCAAAGTACAGTAATACTGCGATGTTTGTTGGTTTCCAGTGAGAAAGCGTTACGAAATTAAAGGGCTGCGCGCAACTTTTTGGTCGATCATCACTAGTTGTGTGATATCCATCTTGACTGACATGGTGTAACCACTATAAATAGCGCTAGTGATTAAAGGTTTATAATCGATGCTCGTACGCTTTTCAGTGTTTATTTACGTCCCTCAAAATCAAATCAAATCAAATGTTGGTTTTTGAGGAGAGGGGAAAACCGAAGTACCCGGAGAAAAACCTCTCGGAGCAGAGCAGAGAACCAACAAACTCAGCCCACTTATGACACCGAGTGCGGGAATCGAACCCGGGACACATTGGTGGAAGGCGAGCGCTCTCACCACTGCGCCAACCCAGCTCCCCACAGATAAACTTTCAAGAAATTCGCATGAATTGTCAACGATTTCGTAGAAAACTTCAGTTTTCTACGAAATCGTTGACTTTTTCGTGCTTGATATGTGCTCTTAACCTAAATTTTCCTCAAAAATTGTTCTGAAAGGCAAAACTTCTCGACGTTGCTAAAACCGCCAAAAGTTGCTCCAAAGTTGCTGTGCACAATCGGGACAGGCCTTGTTCCGCCAGATGTGTCCCAAAATGTTATTAATTCTATCAACGCTGAACTGCTTCATTTCTCCCGGCTTGTAACGCTAACATAACATTTCTTTACAACACGAACAGCGGTACGTTCTCTTGATACCACTTAAGACACAAAACAACGCAAATTTTCAAATTTGTGTTGTGACTTTTTTTCTGTCGTTTTTTCTGTATGTTTTAATTTTTTTACATTTTTTCTTCTGTCAACTTTGTGACATGCCTCTGCTTCTATTCCAAGTGTCAGATTGATAATTACAAACTTTTCGCCTGTCTGGGTCTGTTTCAAATTTCATTTTTGATTGCAGAAGCCATGGCAAGTTCGTGAATTATTTTTTCGGTTAGTTTTTACATGGGAACGCGCGGGCCTATCACATCATCGTTATATAATTAATTCCAATATGAAAGAAGACTTTTTATTTCCAATTCTATCTATAGAAGTGTGAAAATCTCCTTCTTCTAATTCTTTTTTAGAACTTGACAATTCTGATGTTTCTTCATCAGCTTTGCAGTTTTCCTTCCACTTCTTCAAGCTGTTTGCGAATTTTGATCATCTCTGTGATCAGAAACTCTTCGTTTGTCTGACAGACAAACGCATCAATATTTCTTCTAACTCACTTCCTTCGCTTTCGAAAGTTGGACGATTTTACCACACCATCATATAATACATGTAGGAAATTATTTTCCTTATTGGTGATGCAAAAAAAAAAAAACCGTGGTTGTAAACTTTACTGACAAAGTAAAGGTCAAACAAATAACATGCGAAGCTATTGAAGCGACGAACAATGATTTTCGCTGTACATGCTCTTATGAATGTGCTGCGTCCTTGTTTTGATTAGTTTCCGAGGAAAAAAACCCGTTTCGGTTGACCGCCGCTGTTGCCTCGGGTGTGTAACGCAACGTTTACCCGAGCAGTATAAAGCCCTCACCAAACGGACTCGAAAGTGGCAAGTAGCCGCAAGCTGAACTTGCGTTGGGTGGCCAAACGGACTCGCAGGTTTCCTCGTACTACACTTCCCTGTTGAGCGCGACACCACGCAGGTTTCCACACAAAGTTTTGACGTCAAAACTTTGACGTTTCCGATGGCAACGAGAATGTATCCAATGGAAACAAGGCGCGCGAAAAGCTTTCTACACAGACTCCGCTCCACTCGCTTCGTTTCCATTGGATACATTCTCGTTGCCATCGGAAACGTCAAAGTTTTGACGTCAAAACTTTGTGTGGAAACTTGCGTGGTGTCGCGCTCAACTGGGAAGCGTAGTAAGTAGACGAAAGTCGCAAAAAAAAAACCATTTCAAGGCTACAGGATTAGTCCCGCGCGGCCAAAATGTAACCTTATATCCGGTATTTCATTGTCTAATAGGTTTCTATAACAACGAATGGAAGTCACTCAGCTTGCATTGACTTGGGTCGGGTGGCCAAACGGTGAAAACTTGCTTCAACTTGCGGGCAAATTTGATCTTGACCAAAGTGAGTGCAAGTCATTGCAAGTCAACGCAAAGTGCACGCAAGTCCTGGCCAAACGGAGTAGCAAGTACACTCAAGTTTTCAACTTTCGTCTACTTGCGAGTCCGTTTGGCCAGGGCTTAATGGAAGTCAATATTATTACTTTGCTCGAACTTTTTTACGTTACCAGCAATCTTTGTCGCATGTGACTGAACGGAGCATGCGACGAGGATCGGTGATAACGTAAGAATATTTCCAGCAAAGAAATAAGATTTTCACTTCCATTATACTACTTACAGTTTAAAAAAAGGCCTTTTAATTTCTGCCAGCATTCCACGGGGCTAACGTCCTTTTTTTTTTAAACAAGTTGGTGTTGTGATGGAAACTGAATATACAAATAACTTCTCTGAGCAAGTCATGTCAGTAACCTTGAACCTTAAGTGCAGAGCAAGCATACCGTTCAACCAGAATGCGGAAAATGTTTTGGGTTCTGAGCATTGACGAGCCAGCTTACCCCAAATGAGTGCAAGTAGATACAAATTAATTCGGCTGCCCAATACTACAAAGTAAATGTCTTCAATGGTGTAAATTGTTTAAGTAGAAAGCTAAACATTCTAGTGTTAGTTCCCTGTAATTTAGGCAAACTGCCAGCCCGCCCCCCTTGCAACCGGTTGTTTACAAATGTCCGAAACACGCTATATTACTTTTGCCCAAGAGACCACAAGAAATTGACGATTTTGTCCACTAGGTACTAGTATGAATGACTATGCCTGTGTGAGAATTATTTCTTATGGTGCATACAATTGCTGCTGCCATTAAAGAGGTAAAAATCTAATACGTTTATGAAATTCGAGGCTCTAGTCAGTAGAAACACTTTATTTAATATCTCTGTCATTAGCTTGGAAGCTCTAATTGTGCTCGGTTCAAACGTCGAACTTCTCATATGCCGAATAGAATGTTAATTAGGAAAATCTTTTGTTCTAACTCATTTGCATTAGATTCGGCACATTAAAAGTTCGACGTTTGAACCGGGCCTACTGTTACAACCATCTTAAGCGAAATTTTCCTTCAAATTGGACACAGAAAACCTGCCAAAAAAGACGGTAATATGTACTGGAAATATGTGATACTGTAAAAGGTAGCATACCTCAGTCAGTAACATTTCATAAATTAACTGAACCTGGGTTTTTTGTGGACTAAGCGAGGACAAGAAAACCATCCACTAAATGAATTCATTAATTAGTTACTGCGGCAAATTTCCTACCACTTTAAATAGTTAGTTTCCCGTTTATCCATTAGTGGAATCAATCGGGTAAAACATCAAGGCTTCTATCGTTTAATCGATACCGCGTACACTAATTTCATACCTCGCATTACAAGCAAAAATCTCTGGTACGAAGGAACAGTGAAGAAACATTGAAAAATACGTTTACCCATCTAATTTTCTTTTGCAAAAGGGAGTTTATTTTGATTACCAAGTATTCATACGAAAAGTCGTTTTTACATGTGAGTGACTATTCTTCGAGGTAACTGATAGCATTTTCAGAAGAAGAAAAAAGCGGGACCTACCAATGTATAAACAAGTGCCTCTTACCTTTCTTGGACAGTTCTGTTTCACCACGAAGCTCCACTAAGTTGAGCACTGATGTGCATAAGACCAGGCTAAAACGTAGCACAAGGTGCTTCATGCTTCAGCCGCCGAAAGTTTGCAGCTTCCAATTGTATGGGAATGGACTGCCAAATATGACTTATTCGATCAAAGCGGAAAAAAATTCACGCTTGCATTAACACCATTTTCCGGTTTGAAAATAGGTTCCTAAAACAATTAAAACTGGTAAACTATTGGTAACTCTATTGCAACTCTATTGTATGCCCATAACTCATACTCAACTGTGCATTGCCTTTGTTATTCTGAATCCTACTTGAACCCAAATGAGGGCACCCAAAGTTCATAACTACAAATTACAAACTTTCCTTTCCTAATCATAACATGACAATAATACGAAAGCAAAGACCTACTGATCGATCGCCACACCGTATGGGGTACTTTCCAAATGACTCTACTCTAATTTTGTGAGAAAGAGTTTGCATAATTGTTGCTTTTCCTTTATATTCAACAGGCGAAATGGCTTGAAAATTTATAGATCAAGCGAAAGAACCAATACTGACGCATGGTCACAGTTGTCGCAGCTGGAGCTCGCTGAACACGTCTGGAAAGAAAACTAAGAACATAGAAAACCGAAAAGAAAACTTGAAATTACACCGCAAGGGATCTCGAGAGTTGAGGGAAGTCAAAGTTTGCGTCAAAGACACCATAATGCAAACAGAATACTCTGATCATTAAGTCAATTCTCTCCCCATTGACATTTATGACTGTACTTGCACAGTGATGTTAAACAACAACGAATTAAAAGAGACGCTGAGAAGTTAAGATCTATTCAAGCAACAGTAAGGCCCGATTCAGACGCCGTGCTTTTCATGAGCCGAACTAAATTCTAATTTGGACTGACCCATTAATGTTAACAAAAGTACGCCTGTTGATTCAGACGTCGATCTTAAAATTAGCCGTTTCTTAGTCGTTCCTAATACGTTTTCAGAAAAGCTAATCAATATTGTCAGGGGTTTTCAAAATATATACATAATAATAATTTATGCATTAAGTTCGGAATATGGAAAGTTCGGTGTCTGAATCAAAGCCGTTCCAAAGTTGAAATTCCCGGCCAAGCCTGGCGGGAAGAACGCCTGAACCGTTCCAAATTAAAGTAGCCTTTCCTAAGGGCAAACTCTTCAGTACACAAACACTGACACGTCCTATTTTAGTGTATTCCAATTTTGCATATCATAGTGAGTGTTCTGAATAGCCGTTCCTAATTGATTCAGACCCCGAACTTTTCATGTACTTAATTCTGTGAATTAGGTTCGGCCTATGAAAAGTACGGCGTCTGAATCGGGCCTAACTCGTTCTCCCTACCCCAGCAGAAGCGAAAACCGAATTATTAAGTTTTAGAGTAAGAAAGAATGCGAAAACTCTGCTAGCACTTGTGCATTATTACCATTACCACAAAACCCCTGAATGCTAAGCTAAACTGAAAAAAATCGTAGCTTCAAGATAAAAATTAAATAGCTTCGCACTTCGTAGAATAAATCAAAGTGTTTTGTTCATTGTGTAACAGCCAACTCGTACTCGCAAAAGGCTGTTACCTGTGAGTCACTGATGACTCTAATGGCTAAGACCGTGTTCCATTCGCACCGGTGGTCGGCCATGTCGGCAAGCAGTAGCCGTTCATGAACAAAAACGTATCTTGTTTTGGAGAGAAAGAAGGGCCTTTCTAATAACGAGACTACAGGAAAAAAGTAGCTGTGGAAGCCTTTAAATTAAATGATACCCAAAACAGTTAACAAAAAACTAAAAGTTTTTGTCGTTATTTTGTTTAAAAGCGGAAAAATTGCAGGGTTAACAGGTTGAAAAATTACCGATGCTTGGAATAAATTAACTGAAGCAATGATAAACACGGTTGCTGTCGCTGCGAGTTTGACATTGTTTACTTGTACGTATGACCTGTAGAAAGCACTAGAACTAGAAATTATCTTCAAATATGTAGCACTGATTAACATACACAAACGTCGCGGGCACGTCTGATAGCTCTGAATTGGCCATTGCGGAGTTGCGCTGGGAACTGGGCCGAGTTTCAAATTTGAAGTAATCAAAACAAATTGACACCATCATATGAAAGATACCGCCAAGTTTGGTCGTTTGACTTTAAAACGTCGTTCAAAATCCATACAAATTTGTGACAGCGTCGCCCAAAACCATACAAACTCTGTATTTTTTTACGATTTCTATGATATTCTAAAAAATGGGCAAACACTTTGACTTTCACCTCAGTTATTTCCAAATAGGTGGATGACGGGATTTTACACTTGTCAGAAAACTGAATAATATTTTTTAAGAGTTTATATAGTTTTGGGGGAGGCAGCCTCAAAATTAGAGACGTTTGTATCTAAATAGCAAATTACATCCACGCACAAATGTAACCGATAACAAATCAGCCCTGAGTCAACACAAAAAAAGGCTAAACAGAGAGCAACACGGGCCAAACCTCGTTCTTTAAAGCCGTTGGGAAGAGAACTTTGTAAATTAGTGCGTGGTGATATCAACTCCCCCTCAAATCATTACAAATGTTCCATGCATCTATCCTTCACCAAGATGCGATTCGCTTTTACGCACAAACAAATATTTGTTATTTTCGCGCTGATTTGTTGTTTTCGTTATTTTTGTTGTTTTTGCAATTTTCGTCATATTTGTGGAGCCCCCCTATCTCCTTCTCTAGACATTCCGCTGATTTGTTATTTTCGTTATTTTCGTTTTATCTGTGGAACCTCCCTTTCTCCTTCTCTCGACAAAGATTTGTTACTTTTACGATTTCTTATTTTCGTTATTTTGCAAAATTCGTCATTTTCGTTCTATTTGTGGAGCCCCCCCTTTCTCCTTTTCTCGAGAAAGATTTGTTACTTTTGCATGATTTATTATTTTCATTATTTCTATTAAACTGATTTGATTTTGTTCTTTTGATTTGTGATTTGTCATTCTTGCGACTGCGTTAATTTCTTGATTTCTGGACATACGTGCCCGGGACCGTCCAACATGGCAAAGCAAAGTCTCCACAAGGGGGCTGTGCAGCAGATAACAGACGGACTGCAGAAGCGCACAGGAAACGCGCCGCGCGCAAGACCAAAGCTGCAGCTTCCACCTCTACAGCAGCAACCCACCTACACATGTCCCATATGTGGGCAAGCCTTCTGGGCTTGGATTGGCTTGTCCAGCCATCTTCGGGCCCACAGGCACTGATATTCGATCGATTCGACGTTGAAGTCATGGTCATCTTCGATTCCCGAAGGACGAACAACACAGTTGAACCTGTATTAAGCGGTGACCCTCGGGGAGGCAAAGTGGCCGTTTAATACAGGTTGCTCGGAATACAAGAAAACAAGGATGACGCCATTTTATATCACATTCATCAAATAATTCTAACAAATTCTCGGCATCCGCCGTAAGTGGGCTGAGTTTGTTGGTTCTCTTCTCTGCTCCGAGACGTTTTTCTCCCGGTACTACGGTTTTCCCCTTTCCTCAAAAACCAACATTTGATTTGAGTTGATTTAAAGTTAATTTGATTTGATTCAGTCTCCCTAACTAGTGGAACACCTGTGCTCAGCTACAAAGATTTGAGACTTAACTTTTACCCATTAAATAAATTCTTATGTTCAAAAACTTGATATTAGACAATTATTTTTATAAAAGTTTTTCATTTGCATTTATACTCAACATCATGCTCTGAAAGTGTATGCTGTTATGAAAGTTGATTCTATTTTTTTCAGCCACACAAAGTAAAAAAAATTATCGTGTTCAGAGACGTAGGCTCTGGTCAATTTTTCTCGGATTAACCTCTCATTATTAGCAAATGCTTTGGGTTTTTTCAGATACAAGTCTCAATAATTAACTGAAAAAACATTTTGTTATGCTCATAGCACATTTTGCTGCGTCCTTCTCTTATAAGTTTCTAACAACACTGAAGTGTGACACAAACTGGCACACAGCAGAGCGAATTTTAACCCTTGTTATCACTAAGGTTTAAAGTCGAGCCTTCTGTGTTTTTGGTCGAAAATCATCTTTGAAATTCGGTTGCGTGACACGTTTAAAATAACGCAACTGTGCAAGACACTATCGGGTATTAAAAATTTGGTATTATCAACAGAGTTGATAATGTAAATTGACCACCGTACAGGGATTCTAAAAGCTGACATTTCGAGCGTTAGCCCTTCGTCAGAACGGATTCGAAGGGCTAACGCTCGAAACGTCAGCTTTTAGAATCCCTGTACGGTGGTCAATTTACATTATCAACTCTGTTGATAATACCAAATTGTTGTGTACTACTTCCCCACCGACGCAGCACCACAGTTTCTCTAGAAACTACCCCCTTTACTATCGGGTATTAGCTGAGGGTGAATACTTTTACCTCTGATCTTTTCTTCTATTGGTCAAGGTGTACTGGTTGACTGAAGAAGAGAATCAGTGCAGCTGATGCTACGATCGACTGTTTTTCGGCTGAGAGCTTCGTGCGAGACTGTGTCCCGGTTTGTGTCAGAAGAAAGTTTCACCTGCCTTAAGAGAAGAGAAATAATGAAAATGTGGTACTTTCTATCCATGTAAAACCAAAGCAGATAACCTTCCACTGCCTTTTCAAAAATGTCCGCCATCTTTTGCTTACTTTCAAAACTAGATACCAGTTCATACCCGGCCCAAAAAGTGTCAAAATGGCGCGAAAATGCCAACACAACACAACCGGTTTTTTTTCAACAAAACGAATATTACGCAGAGATCCCAACCATTTTCAGGACAAAAATATGGAGTATTACATAGCGCTGTGGGTGCTACTGTGAGCTTCAAAGGTGTAAGCCGCTAGGTGGGTTCACGGGTATGCCTCGCCTGGGAAACTTTCCAAATCTACGTACTCTCAAGTGCCATTTCCAGCATTTTGATATCATATCTGAGTTATACAGCGTATGAGTCTGCACAACTCGCGGTGTTTTGTGGCAAGAGTTAGCCCAAAAAACACTAAAGATGGAAATTTTCTATTTATTTTTTTCAGAATTTTATACGAAATCGGGAGAATTTGAACAAAATCCGCGGCGGGGTTGGGATCTCTGCTTAAGCCCGCCGCACACGTGAGGAAAGAGCTGAGCAAAATTCCTCACGAGGCAGTTAGCTCAGCCGTTTCCTCACGTGTCCGGCCAATTTTCGGTGAGAGATTTTCCTCGCGAGGCGATGAGGAAAATATCAAACATGTTTGAGCTAACTGCCTCGCGAGGAATTTTGCTCAGCTCTTTCCTCACGTGTGCGGCGGGCTTTACGTGACATACATTTTACTGCTTACACTACAGATTTACGATACTTTGAATTGTTACAATGTTAGTTAAACAACTGACAATAAGATACTTGGAGTAGTTACAACACGGTACTTTCACTAAATGCTATGCTTACACTACCTACAATAAGGTCATACAGTACTTACACTATTTGCGATTCCTACTTCAAACTCAGTTATCAGTTCAATTTTTTTTTAATTTTTTTTCAGCTTAATATTTCCAGGCATAACTAATCGATGACATCAATGAAATCAATGAGTAATCAATGTGTAAACAATGAGTAGTCAGTAATTACGCATTGAATATTGCCAATATTCAATGAGTAATCGATGACTAATCGATGCTCCGCAAAATATTTAGTCTTTGAGGTCACTGATTAGTGATTGGGGTCGTCGAATGGCATACACTCCAAGAAACATGAAACAAATTATGTTGATTTCCACTTTACTACTTTAGTGTGGTCTTTTTAACTTATCTCAACGACATCATTTCGTCAAGTCGATGAGTCTTTTGGACCCAGGGAAAACTGCTTGGCTTAGATATTGATAGAGCAGTGACCTGTACCCCCGAACTGTGGAATGTGGTCTGCGTGAAGTCCAAAACTCAAAGTCGATTACACACGAACACACTTTCCTGTTAGAGGCCGATCATAAATTTTTTCAAGCCGGTCGAATTTAGTATCAAAACGTACCAAATGTAAAAAAGATTATGAGTATGTTGGGCCCTTTATCTTAATCGCCAACTATGTTAAATTATCGCGGTGATTTCTGACAATAGTTGTTTCCTGTCAAATTGACCCAAAACAAGAAATGCTGGAAATATTATGTCAGAGGCAGTAAATGATTAATCAATGGATAATCATTTGATAATAAGTTACATCAATGAATAATAAATGACATCAATAAGTAATCAATGGATCAATGAGTAATCGATGATCCACAAAATATTTTGGTTCAATTACTCATTGTTTCCTCATAGATCACCCATTGATTACCCATTGATGTAATTGATCATTAATAAGTTAGGGCTGGTTTATTTACTATTAAGTAACCTGCCATTATAATTACGAATTTTTGTACTAACAGTTCAATATAATTTTATTAACACCTATATACTAAGGTAACACTAATTGGCTTAAGTGTGTCTAACACATTCGTCACGAACACTATACAAAGAGAAAACCAGTAAATTAGAAACTACAAGTTACAAAGAAGACGCGTAATAAAAGAAGGGGAGGGAAAAGAATTTCACTTCTTTACAAATCCCTTTTCTTGGTTGGTATAGTCAAAGCGATGTACTTTTCGAGACTGATCTTTGCGTCTGTCAGTGACAGTATGTCTGCAAAGCGGTATCTACTACTATTTAAAGCATTGGTGTATAGGAAATATTTCCCAAAAATAATCAGGTGGTTCAGGGCTAAACAGGATCTGGGGCGAAGGTTTCCAAACGTACAGCAGGTCTCTTCAGTTTTGCAGGTCACATTCCACAGGTCAAAGTATAGGTCACTGTGCTACAAATAAATAACCAAGCTCAAGGGTCTCCTGGTCCTCACCACTATCCAAAATTGTGTTTTAAATCGAGGTGAAACAGTTTTGCTTAGTTACCAACCGATAAAACAGTGACCTGTGTAGTATTGATCAGATGTAATCGAACGAGACCGAGTGGAATTATGGATAATAAAAAGAGGAGCACATGGTTGATGTTAAAAGTGCGAGTTGAAACTGTGCGTGTGGTTTAAATCCGAGTGTTTCATGTATTGTGAAACACTACAACCTCTACCTGTGACCTGTCCAATTTTGTTTGTGGAGTCTTGAGGTGTCTGAATTGAGAACACCAGATTCTGGCCAAAAGCCGTGAGGTTGCCTGCGAACAATCTACGAACAGGGCTCGTACTACTTGTAGATTATGAAAATCCAGGAGTTTTCCAGGGTATAAACAAAAAATCCAGGACCCCAAAGTTGGAAAGTTCGCATGAATTTTCTTTAGAACAAGTTACTTACTAAGTTGTAGTTTACGTAACAAACCTGTGGTGAATTATTCTATACTATAAGCATTCGCTAATTTAATTTCTTTCAAGACTTTGAATGGTAAGAGGTATACAGGATTGTACATTATTCAATTCTTTGGAATTAATACCAAGTCTCTTTTCACAGGTGTTTGAAGACAAATGTTCGAGAGCCAGTAACCATTTCATTTATCATACGGCATATCATATCGTCTGATACACTGTTACTCACCTCAACATTTGTTGCAACAGCCTTCTCAATTTGAATAAGATGATTATTGTAGGCCTTTTTAGTGTAAAAAAAATGCATTCTCTTTGATTTTCTCACGGAAAACCTTTTTAGCACGGTCTACCATCGCTTGAGTAAGATATACGATATCTTATGTATTTTTAGTGTATCGCTATGGTAGACCGTGCTAAAATGGTAGACCTTGAATGTCATAACAGTTGTTTGTGGGAATGAGTAAAAATCGTTTTAACCAGTGTAACATAAACGATGCAAAGCATTGACAGTACTTTGGGATTTCTTTCCTTATGTTCGATAATTAAGAACAGCACCAGACAAACTTGTAAACTCTGATGGCTGTCCTAAAGAGTTAACCCGGAGACAATGAAAATTAACAAAACTGTTCCGGGCCCTGGAGGTTTGAAAAATTTACATCAAAAGTCCTGAGAAAATACCGTGGCCTGTGTAAAGCAGGCAGTAAGTGATAAAGACGGTGGTCCCTGTGCTTCTAAAATATTATCGAAGAGGGATTGACTTAGGAGCTGATGGTGAACTACTGCTGGCTCTGGGTCTAAGGCAGCTAGAGTGTTTCCATAGGACGAGGTGGGGCTTACGATAGAAAGAGTCCTTTTTTGTATGTGCTCAAAATCGTCAATTAGGTATTGCGGCAGAGAAGGATGAAAAACAGGGGCAGCGTAATCGCCGAATACGGCTGATGTAAAACCTAAACAAATCAGCTTTCTGAACATTAGCGAGCTTTCATTGCCTAAGAAAATACAGGCGTTTAGATGCTTTCTTTATCACCTCGGTCGCGTGTATGTTCCAAGAGGGATTGTTAGTAATAGTGACTCCAAGTAACTTAACGTGGTCCACAACTTCAAGGTTATGGCCATTTACTACCACGGGGGGTAGATCAACTTTATTCTTAGCAAAAGACATATGTAATTCTTTACTTTTGTCACAGTTAAGCTGGAACTTGTTCGCCCTAGACCACTCCTCTAAGCGGTTCGTTATCTCAGTTACCGTTGTGCAATCAACATATTTCCATAGGTGGGAATCGTGAAGGGCTAAGTCGTTAATCATAATGATAAAAAGCCAGGGCCCTAATTTAGTTTCCTGAGGGACCCCGGAGGGGAGCGATCCCCATTCAGAGACACAACCATCAAACGAGTTTGACTCTCTGAAAACGGTCAGATAGAAAATCGGTTATCCAGTTGATTATACTTACTGGTAGGTCAAGAAATCTTAACTTACTGACTAAAATACTATGACCAATCAGGTCGAAAGCCTTACGATAGTCAAAAAATTAGTTCTGATGGTGCACCCATTTCCGTCAGTGGCCTCAGTCCAAGTGTGGAGCATCTCGAGTAGGGCAAGTGTGGTGGAGGACCTCGAAACAGCACCAAATTGGTTGCTATCTAGTACATGCAGAACAGCTGGCTTGACATAATCGCAGACGGCAAAGTCCTCTGCAATCTGAGATATACAAGATGTCAAGGAGATCGGACGCAGATCTTTCGTGAAGTACTTCACGGGTTTCTTTTTGGGGATTGGTGTCACATCAGCGAACTTCCAAACAGTAAGCAGCAACTGCTCTTTAAAGGAGGTGTTCAGGATGATAGTTATAGGATCTGCAAGAAGCTCTGCGTATTATTTAGGCAACCAATTTGGGATAGCGTCGGGCCCACAAGCCTTTGCAGGATTTAGCTTGCCCAACACTTTGCAAACACGATGCTCGGTGACCTCCAGGAACTCAGGAGAGTCATCCTCCAAGGGAAGAGGGGCGAGAGGATTAGCAAACAGTGGTTCCAAAAGTACGTTATTTATGGCGTTCGCAAGGTCGGTCAAGGCAAGATTGTTCAGATCTTGATATGATTGCGTAAGTCGCCAGAGCTCGAAGTAAAACCACACAAATGCTTAACTCCACTCCATCATCTCTTCGGGTCGTCATGTTTCAGATTGGGGTCATCATGTTTGGATTCGTAAAACTGGGCTTTACAACGCTTTCTAGTGCGATTTACTGCGTTCCTATAAAACTTGAATTGAATAGAATCCACACCCTGCTGGTGGAAAGTTCTCTGCCTCTTCACGATCAGAGATTTCAGTTCAGATGTCATCCAGGGAACGTCCTTGGTATTGGTACGCACGAATTCAAGCGGCATTATGATGTCGAGACCTGTCGTTATCGCCTCTCGGAAAACTCCTTCGAGGCAAGAGAAAAGACAGTTCAGTGAACCAATCAGTTATTACGTGCAACCGGCACTAAGCGCGGGAAATCCGCGCGTGCAACCAGAGATGGGACTTGGTTTTGCTTGTCATTGGCTGAGACAGCGGCGCGAGTTTTCTCAACCAATCATAGGGCGAAGTAAAGGAAAACCATAGCAAACGCATTTACTTTCCATACGCAATTGAAAACCACTCTAAATAAATGTTTCCATCACAGCTTGGATGAATACCTCAAGGGATACATAGGCAGGTTTTTTTCCTTGAACATCGAGGACGACGAA
>OX419343.1:17970703-17975703 GCA_948470475.1 Galaxea fascicularis | reverse complement strand
TTTTTTGGTGCTGTTTATTTTCCTGTACAAGGTACCCTTTAATTCGGTCAGCAAAATCTTAAGATGTGTCCATTCAAAAAAAAAGAAAAAAGAAACCTTCTTGGAACAGTGCTAGAATGTAGGAAAACAAGGCATTTGAATGCGCCCTAAAAGCTACGACAATAGGCCATTTCCGAGTTCATGTCTGCCTCCTCTTCAAAGCGAGTCTAAGTGCGAAGTTTTTGTTATGAAAATTAGTTTTCATTTATATGTAAAGTAGAACTAATTACCATCACAAAGACTTTGCACTTAGACTCGCTTTGAAAAGGAGGCAGACATGAACTCGGAAATGGCCTATTGAATTCTGGTGAAACCTTTTGTTCTAAAAAAGAATACACATCAAGCACTACGTAAAATTATGATGTTTTTATGTCAATACAACTTTTCTATTGTCTAAACAAGGTGAAGTCGGTATCACTCGGCTCTCGGCGGCCTTTGTCGTTTCTTTATAACTAACCTAATTATTACCGTTGTTTCGCACTTTTATTTCGAAACAACGCGAATAATTAGTTTGTTATTTAGTTATTTTACTCGTACTATTAAAACTACTCTGCTTTGTTAATCTTGGATTAAATGTCACCCCAGACCACCTCTTTGGAGTGTTTATTAGGGACCTTTATATTTGAGTACCTGTGCGAGATCGACTACGAGTACCAATTACTAATTTCAAACCAGTCGCCCCCCCTGAACCCTAACTCGTCCTTGTTGCTTACCAGCAGATCAAGATTGGTGTCACTAGTGATCATCTAAAGCGCGCGATTTGAAAAGTCGTACTCGTAGTCAATCTCGCACTCGCACTCAAATCTGAAAGTCCCTATTTGAGGACAACACCCACCAGTAGATTTCTTCCAGTGTGCGATGCTTATTCGAGGAGGCGTTTACTTATCGGGTGCGCAGCGTTTATGAGTAAATATCGAAAGCTTATCGATTAATTCGCCCATAATCCACTACACAAAATAACTCAATTCTAATTGGTTGATAGCATGTTACGAGACGAATGTCGATTCCATGGCTTTCAATGTCACTGTTCCTTCTAGTTCTCTAACGTTAGATTTCGTTGAAGATTATAAACATTTCGAAGCTTTGTTGAGCAACCTAAAATTATAAAAAGGCGTACACGACCCTTTCGTACAATTTCTGATCAGTATTTGCCATTTCGAAAGTTCTCAAATTGGACTAACCTAAAAACTTCGTAGGTAGTTTGGAAAACTTTCATAATAACTCCCACCCATCATCATCATCATCGTCATCGCAAAGATAACGAAAATAAAAAGATTAAACTGTCTTACGTTTAGTTACATAGATTCGTAGCCGATTCCACACCCTGTTTCTTTAGCCAAGAAAGCTCAACTTCTCAAAACGTATATTCAGCCAATTGAATAATTACTCTTAGGGTTTCTAATGTCAAGTAAGGTACTTCTACTGACCTTCACTTTCCAAAATCAAACGTCACGTTATCGCCAATCAACATAAAAGGCGCCCAATGATCAACCTTCGGAAAGCCGTTATTTCTCATCCACTTCATGGCCTGGTGAAGAGATTCACTGGCACTTTCACCACGAACAAGGTGCTCGTAGAAACGAATCATAAACTGCTTCGTTGCGTTGTCGTCTATAGCCCACAGGGCAACCAACACTGAACGTGCACCGGATCCTAAAAAGGCTCGAGCGATGCCCACAACTCCTTCCGATCTGATTTGTCCATTGGCACTGTGGCAACAGCTAAGGACAACAAGTTTGGCTGTCAGACGAACATGCGCAACTTCAGCCATAGTTAATAGGTAATCGTTTTCTTGTGGAATGCCGTTGTAAGGTCGTGGAGGAGCAAGAGCGATTTCACCTCTTTCGGCGTCACCGTGTGCAGCGAAATGGATCAAACTCACTGAATGTATATCGTCGAGAACTGCCTGCTTAGTGGCGTGCTCTCCAACAAGGGGTTCGACTCCAATCAAACGTCCAATCATCTGTGCTTCTTCTCGTGCACAAGGCAATGGACACAATTTCTCAACTCTCCCCTTGTAATACACCTTTGCAACACCAGGCTCACCGACAATCAGTGCACCAGTCTGACTGTGATAATCTGTTGGACAGTCTTGAATAAGCTTTAAAGTAGTCAGAGAAGGCACGATGCGGATCCTGAAAGATTCGGATAAGTACTTCTCATTTTTATCTTTTAACGCTGCAAACGGAACTCTATACAAGGGGCCCTCAGGAACAATGATGATCTCGGGTTGGTCAAGTAAATCGGCCACAGGATCAATTAACAGATTGTAACACTGGGGGAGACTCAGCGGTTCAGAAAACCGATCTTCGCTTTCATCTTCCTCTACGAGACGAGGATCTGGCAAGCAGACCCAATTTGAAGAAAATAATGATCGATCTTCGCATTGTTCTTGGTTTGGCAGGAGAAGAAAACTTCTGAAGGAAATGTCACCAAAAAGGTCACCCGCCGTTTTTCTAGTTCCGTTACTGCTAAAATGGTCACTAACCTCTTTTCGTCGGAAAACTACCGGCGTACGGTTTGACTTCATAACCCACAACGAGAAGGTCTCACCAAACTGTGAATAAGAAACGTATAGACAAGCAGAATCAATTTCTTTGGTCATGGTCTTTTGAATTTCAACCCATGAATGTGGGTCTACTGACATTTCTCTTTCCACCGAGTACTGAGCGGACATCATGTCTGCCAGGGCTCTTGCCCGTGCCTGCTCTTCAACGCAGACCGCATCGCTAAATTTGCCAGTGGTAGTAAACAGAAAACTGAGCAATTTGTAAGGAGAAACGTGTTCATCTAGGAATGATATTTTAAACTGATCTTTGTCTTTTAAAAGGGCTCGCATTTCCTCAGACTTTTCAATGCTTTTAAGGAGACTGGACACAGCTTCAGGAACACTTCCAGAGGAAAACAACGTGACCAGCGTGAGCTGAAGGTGGCAATGATACTGCAGTTCAGGAGAGCCTATCTCGTGAGCCAGAGACAATGACTTATCGTAATACTCTTTAGCGCTAATAATATCGCCCGCATTTAATGATACAGTTCCTAGTCGAATAAAATCTTCACCTTGACCTTCTCTGTCTAAAACTTCAATATGGATTTTAAGTGCTTTTTGAAGATATTCTTCAGCCTTTTGATATTCCCCGAGAGAACTAAACACTGTTCCCAGGTTTCCGTAATCTGCTGCTTCTCCACTCTTGTCTCCAATTTCAATTCCGATTTTAAGTGCTTTCTGAAGATATTCTTCAGCCTTTTGATATTCCCCGAGAGATTTAAAGACTGTTCCCAGGTTTCCGTAAGATGATGCTTCTCCTCTCTTGTCTCCAATTTCAATTCGGATTTGAAGTGCTTTTTGAAGATATTCTTCAGCCTTTTGATATTCCCCGAGAGAACTAAACACTGTTCCCAGGTTTCCGTAAGATGATGCTTCTCCACTCTTGTCTCCAATTTCAATTCGGATTTGAAGTGCTTTTTGAAGATATTCTTCAGCCTTTTGATATTCCCCGAGAGATTTAAAGACTGTTCCCAGGTTTCCGTAAGATGATGCTTCTCCACTCTTGTCTCCAATTTGAATGAGGATTTGAAGCGCTTTTTGAAAATATTCTTCAGCCTTTTGATATTCCCCGAGACCATAATAGACTGTTCCCAGATTTCCGTAATCTGCTGCTTCTCCACTCTTGTCTCCAATTTCCATTCGGATTTGAAGTGCTTTTTGAAGATATTCTTCAGCCTTTTGATTTTCCCCGAGAGAAATGAAGACTGTTCCCAGGTTTCCGTAATCTACTGCTTCTCCACTCTTGTCTCCAATTTCAATTCGGATTTGAAGTGCTTTTTGAAGATATTCTTCAGCCTTTTGATATTCCCCGAGAGATTCAAAGACTGTTCCCAGGTTTCCGTAAGATGATGCTTCTCCACTCTTGTCTCCAATTTCAATTCGGATTTGAAGTGCTTTTCGAAGATATTCTTCAGCCTTTTGATAATCCCCGAGACCATGATAGACTGTTCCCAGATTTCCGTAATCTGCTGCTTCTCCACTCTTGTCTCCAATTTCAATTCGGATTTTAAGTGCTTTTTGAACATATTCTTCAGCCTTTTGATAATCCCCGAGACCATGATAGACTGTTCCCAGATTTCCGTAATCTGCTGCTTCTCCACTCTTGTCTCCAATTTCAATTCGGATTTGAAGTGCTTTTTGAAGATATTCTTCAGCCTTTTGATATTCCCCGAGAGAACTAAACACTGTTCCCAGGTTTCCGTAATCTGCTGCTTCTCCACTCTTGTCTCCAATTTCAATTCGGATTTTAAGTGCTTTTCGAAGATATTCTTCAGCCTTTTGATATTCCCCGAGAGAAATGAAGACTGTTCCCAGGTTTCCGTAATCTGCTGCTTCTCCACTCTTGTCTCCAATTTCAATTCGGATTTGAAGTGCTTTTTGAAGATATTCTTCAGCCTTTTGTTATTCCCCGAGAGATTTAAAGACTGTTCCCAGGTTTCCGTAATCTGCTGCTTCTCCACTCGTGTCTCCAATTTCAATTCCGATTCGAAGTGCTTTTTGAAAATATTCTTCAGCCTTTTGATATTCCCCGAGAGATTTAAAGACTATTCCCAGATTTCCGTAAGATGATGCTTCTCCACTCTTGTCTCCAATTTCAATGAGGATTTGAAGTGCTTTTTGAAAATATTCTTCAGCCTTTTGATATTCCCCGAGACCATAATAGACTGTTCCCAGATTTCCGTAATCTGCTGCTTCTCCACTCCTGTCTCCAATTTCCATTCGGATTTGAAGTGCTTTTCGAAGATATTCTTCAGCCTTTTGATATTCCCTGAGAGATTTAAAGACTGTTCCCAGGTTTCCGTAAGATGATGCTTCTCCACTCTTGTCTCCAATTTCCATTCGGATTTTAAGTGCTTTTCGAAGATATTCTTCAGCCTTTTGATATTCCCTGAGAGATTTAAAGACTGTTCCC
>OX419343.1:17958203-17965703 GCA_948470475.1 Galaxea fascicularis | reverse complement strand
CGTAACAACAATCACTTTCCCGAATACTTCATAAAATGCATTCCAGAAAAGTTCTGGAACAGTCTTCCGAGTTCGTGTATACTCTTAAAGTGAATACAAAAAGAATTTCAACAGCACGCGAAATTACATAGCTTAAATTTGAAAACTTAACAACAATCTTCTTTTGAATACTTCGTGTTGTCATAAAATTTCTTTAACAATCTTCTGAGTTCGAGTATACTTTTAAAATGAATACAAGTGTAGAGATCAAGTGTCCGGCGCCAACCAAAGATTTTCAGCAAGTTTTCGCAAATTCCAAAAATAGTAGAATTCGCTAAACAAAAGTGAACCGCCTCCTTAGTTAAATTCGCGGTGAAAGTCCTTCGAATGGCGCAAAAGCAATGAGCCATTTACAGTGTATTGTAAAAAAAGAAAATTCAAGTTGCATCTGTACACCACTGATTCGCGCATCAAATTACTCGTTGCAAAAAGCGAAAGTTCATAAAACCCGAGCGTAACTTTTCTGAATTCTAAGAACCTGATCGACTCCCGTATTCTGTTTGAGTGGCGTCAGTGCTGATATCTGATCAAACTACGTATCCCGATGCATTAATTAAAGAACTCTAAAAACATTTAATATTTTAGTATTTAATATTATTTAGTAGTTGCGTACCTCGAGTGTATGGTGCATCCACAGACGTTCGGAACGTTAAACTGAAGTGATTTCCTTCCACAGCTTTCAGTGTTAAACCCCCAGTGTTTTGTCGGAAATCATTTCCTCATGCTTTCATTGTTACCGTTAAGTCGTAAGTCATCTTATGTCATACACTATATTTATAAAGATATGCCGACGGAGATAATCAATTAAGAATGGGACTTAGGCATATGTTTTAGTGTTCGTCGAGCTTTTATCACTCCTAAACAATGGGAAAAAGCAATGGGATCGTAACGGGCAGTGTTGGCATCGAAACTGAAAGTTGATATGTCCGGGACTTTCCCGAAACAACAGTTTCAAGGTTTACTAAATGAGGCGAGGATAAGAAAAACAAATTTACATTTACTAGATGATCAACTTTATGCTCAATTTACAGCCATGGTAAAAAAATTAATACTCCCGAGTAACGAATAGGTTGAATTATGGTTTCAGTGTTCTTCTAGGTCTGATCACTCTTGAAGACCCATGACGGACCAATATGCTTTGCGCGCGTCTATTATTGTTTTGACAAACACAAGGAGGAGGCGCCATTGTGTGATGCGGTCGCCGAACTTTGAATATTTCGCGTGCTTGTCGGTTGATCAGAGCACAATATGAGTTCATCACTGTCTTTATTGGAAAACTCTCTGGAGGAGAGAAATTTAGGCGAAAGATGGCTCAATAGTAGCGGATAACGAGAAGGAGGAAGACGAAGCCGTCGAGATTGAAGAGGTTTGAGAAAAATTTTCGGTAACTCCAAATGTTCCCTGCCTCCCATCTCGTTCACACGGGCTGTTAAAATGAACAAAGCTGTGATTCATAAGCATTGTCACAAAGCTATAAGAAATAAACAAACCATCGAATTCTAGCAAGGTCCTAAACTTGATGCTCTGTGGTCTGTTTGATGCAGTAGATACTCAGCAAAGGCAGTTCGTTGCTTCCGAGAACCCAAGAGTAATTTTCCTCTCATGCCATAGTTCAAACACTGATGGTCGTACCATGATATAACGGGCACAACCAGATAAACGTGGCCTCCACTTACGCGAAGGTACGGCCATCAAAATGCCAAACGATCAGAGCTTTCTAGGAGTTCATCATATTCACTCTACAGATATTGCAATTCCAAAAAAATCATCAAAATCAACACACAAGTGAAACAGTGAAATCCTTTGGGCAACGAAACGTAAAATCAAGCTCCATAAACGCCGGATGGAAGCGGATTGCTGTGGATTCAACGGTCTTCACTTGACTTTTCGACTCACAAAAAATATGGCGACTTGACTTAACGCGCGCAAAGCATATTGGTCCGTCATGGGTCTTTAACAGCTTCAGCATTCGAAATGCCAGCAATATGTTGTCCCTCACGGCAATTCTCGTTGTTAGTTAAAAAATCGCAGACTTAAAAGGTTAGTTGCATTAAAAACTTCGTATTTAATTTAATGTTTATTGACAAATGTTTTTCTGAAACCGATTTGTTTGTCTGTTGTCATTGCCAATCAGATGTTATGATTAACAGTGATGTAAAAAATAATACCGCCCACGACTTGTAGTCAACGTTTGTAGTTTGCAATATTTGTAATTGATCGAAGTCAAGTATAAAACCATTCTCAACCATTTGCAGTTGATCTCCTGAGTTGATTCATGGCTTATCGTTCCGCAGTCACTTTTCACAACGAAAAGTTAAAGTCATTTTCGCTTAATGCTTTTAGGTGCTATTGCAAAAAGAACACCGACGGCAGTTTTCTATCGTCTTTACTCTTATAGATCACAAAAATGACGCCATGCTGAATAGTCAAAACAAGGCGAAAAAAGTACTGCTCCTCTTTTTTGGGTGATGTCGAAGAGTACCCACTTTGGAGTTTTACGATTTTGTTTTGTTGTGGCCGGGCTTTTTAAATGCGCAAGAAGTTAATGCCGCAAGGTGTGCGTTTTTTGGAGAAATCTAAAAACGGATCATGAATCCATCAAATCCACACTCCGGGTGGATTCTTCAGATCAAATCTAAATCCGGATTTTCGAGATTCACTACTCGAGCGAGTTCCAAAAAAGTATTTTTGGAACTCCAGTACAGTTACCGTACGGACCTTCCAATCGAACCGTCTTATTCGTAATATCCCAAAGTCCAGAAAGATATGTTTCTGTTCAAATTTGGCGAAAAAAAACTCACAAAAAAAACAGCAATCGTAAGAACCTGTCTTACAGTTAAATAATTCGTATGCAAAAATACCGTTGATCGTCGTCGATTTGTAATTTAGCTGGCATGTTTTGTTTTATCAGCTGTTTTAAACGATCGCAGAGCTGTTTCTTTTCTTGTGGCGTATCTTCAACCCAAAGGGCTCTTAGTACTTCTTACTATATCTCTAAGTGAACGGGAAAGAACTCGGTCCGTAACTTACAGTACGGGCCTCGAACTCAGTAAGTAAGAGGTATTTATAGCAAAATATACGCACTTGATAAAGTGATGACTGGTGTTATTCTTGTTAACAGCTGAAATTTTTGTGAGAGCATAGTTAATTGAGGGGAATGGTTAGGAAGCCCGGCAAACATGAAAGGAGCAAACAAAGATGCCAAGATTTAGGAAGGAAGGTCCAAAACCGTGCAAAATCTTTTGTTTTGCGCCCATACACTATGCATGAATTACGTAACCAACACGTTTCTATTGGTTAGTGCCTCGGTCAGCAGTAAACAACTATTGTGTTTTTTGCACGGTCAAAGCCCAAAAATGCGAACAAAAACATAGAACAAAGAACTCTGTCGGGTTTCATAACCATTCCCCTCTATTAACCATGGTGAGAGATAACACCCACTCGCGAGTGCGTCGTCTATGGTGGCCGAGGACTGCCACGGCGAGTTTTTCTTTTTTTAAGCAATTAAAATGTGAAACAAAATGAAAATAACATTAAAATGAAATACAATTGCAATGAAATGTAAAAGAAAATGTAAATAAAGTCAAAATCAAATGCAAATGAAATTAAATGTAAAACAAAAAGCAAAGAACAAATTAAAATCAAACTTGATTCAAATTAAAATTGAATTCATTCTGAAAACATAATGCAAAACAAAATTAGTGGCAGCGCTCGGCCATGCGAAAATTTACTTTCATTTGAAAAAAAAAAAAAAAAATTTCACGTGGCCGAGCGCTGCCACTACCATCATGCTACACGCGCTTCTATACTACGAATAGAGCACATGGTATCGTGCAACATGAAGGAATGTCCAAACCGGTCAGTATAAAATGCAGACTGCAGGCTGGGTATGAAATGAAGATTGTAGACTGCAAACGTGGTATAAAATGCAGACTAACACCAAAACCATCTCTGTCAAAAACACGATAAATTTTCGATTTTCTTACCCACGGTAATGTCACGCAATCGCCTTTAGGAGATCAGTCAGAACAATTGTTTTCTCGGTTTTCTAAGGTTTGATTTGCAAGCTTTCGTTTGATGCGGCCGTTTCTCATTGGCGGATCGAGAGTACTGGATAATGAACAGCTTGACTTCCTGTATTTTGTGGCTTAAATGTTGTTTCAGACACATGTAATTGGCGTTCTGAGTTTCACGGGCGTATTTCATGTCATTTACACGTTTCGTAACGTTTCACAATCGTAAGAAACACAGAGAAATTATATCATATATTCACATTCATCTATCACAGGAAATTGTTCACATATAAATAATTTGTGCGAAGTCCGAGCAAAATATCATGTTACGGGGTTGTTGACATTGAAGAAACTCCGCTTTGCCGCGGAATTTCCCTCCTCCAAAGTTAAAAAAGTAACCTCTGACGCCCAGGGTAATTCTCGGAAAGGTGATTGCATGACACAAGCGTATGTCTAGGCTCATCCTCGGTATAAAAACCTGTGAAGCTCACAAGTGACAAACAAAGACAACAAAACATTATAAACAATAGCGTACAGCAAAACAACATCTCATAAAACAAAGAAAACTTCGTCAGGTTTTTACACCGAGGATGACCCTATGTCTAGATATTGCAAATTTATCGTGTTTTTGACAGAGATGGTTTTGGTGTTAGTCTGCATTTTATACCACGTTTGCAGTCTACAATCTTCATTTTATACCCAGCCTGCAGTCTGCATTTTATACTGACCGGTTTGGACATTCCTTCATGTTGCACGATACCATGTGCTCTATTCGTAGTATAGAAGCGCGTGTAGCATGATGGTAGTGGCAGCGCTCGGCCACGTGAAATTTTTTTTTTTTTTTTTTCAAATGAAAGTAAATTTTCGCATGGCCGAGCGCTGCCACTAATTTTGTTTTGCATTATGTTTTCAGAATGAATTCAATTTTAATTTGAATCAAGTTTGATTTTAATTTGTTCTTTGCTTTTTGTTTTACATTTAATTTCATTTGCATTTGATTTTGACTTTATTTACATTTTCTTTTACATTTCATTGCAATTGTATTTCATTTTAATGTTATTTTCATTTTGTTTCACATTTTAATTGCTTGAAAAAAGAAAAACTCGCCGTGAAAATTCAGTGGCAGTCCTCGGCCACCATACAAATCTTTCTTCAGATTCTCCCAGAAAAACCTACCCCAAGATTTCAATAAAACGTGTAATCAACAATCTTCTGCTGGATTTTTCGTGTGTTTTCAGAAACGTTCTGGAACAGACCTCTGAGTTCGTGTATACTCTTAAGGTGAATAGTAAAGGATTGGTCGTGTTTTTTGCGTCTCTATTTTACCATTAATGTTTCAATAACTTCATCGTAGACCCATCGTAAAGGAGATCTTCTGTGAATAATAACGAACTGGTCCATACAAAATTCTTTAACCTGCGATCAGGTTCTATTTTCGTTTCGATGGCAACCCTTTCCCGCGGGAAAGGCGAAACCAATTGTAGCGAGCGCCGACATAAGAAGAAATAAGAGCGATGGTACAATTGGACTTTATCGCAAATTAAAAAGTCTTTGAATCTGCAAGGTCGTGAAGAATTGAATACGGAAATAAAAAGCATTGGTCCCCATATTCGTTTAGGAGAAAATCGCCATTTACCTGTTTCTTGGAGATCAGTCCTTCAGAAAACCCGCAGTGTTTTGAACATGCACACGCTCGTTTGCGTGCTGACGCAAGAAATTATGCGCAGTAAGGATGCGCAATGCAATTCAGGGGAAGTACCTTAAGGTCGCGCAGGACCCTTCCTATGAACCGAATTTAGGGAGTTAAACCTCAAATCTCTAAAAATTGGGACTCGATTGAGCGATGAAATCAAAGTAACAGAGCCATGCAGTTTAGTGGAGAGTGCATGACACTACATCTTGACCGACGTCATGCCAAATTTGTTGGAAGTCTCCGAAAATAGTGGATTATGAATTATAATAATTTCCTCAGCTGCGTTTCAGTTTTGGTGCTGTAGTATCAACCCTGTATATCGTTTTGAGAGAAACGAACTCTCAAATAGAAATTCTATGAACTTTTTAAGTGCAAAAGAAGTTAATACCTCAAGATTTCAATAACACGTGTAATTGCGTGGCTTAAGTTGACTGTGGCTTAATTTTCAGTTCGTGTATGCTCTTAAGATGAGAACAAACTAACGTGATGAAATCAAGTGTCCCGCGCCAACTTAAGTTCCAGCGAATTTGCAGAAATAGTAGCATTCACTAATAAAGGTGGACCAAGACTGAAATAAGATCGTTAAAACGATCTGGGCTCCCTTCTTTAAATTCGCGGTCAAAGTCCTTCCAATGGCGCAAAAGCAATGGGCCATTCCATGTGTGGTGTAAATAAGAAAATTCAAGTTATATATGTATACCATTTTCCCTTCAAAGTAAAGCGAAAGTTCATAAAGCCCGAACTTTTTCTGAATTCTTAGAAGCTGATCTACCCCGGTATTCTGTTTGAGGTATATCAGAGTGCTGATATCCGAGCGGACCGCGTACCCCGGTGCATTAATTAAAGAACTCTAAAATATTTAAACGGTTCAGTACGAGATCACACAGCCAAGTACTCTCATGATTTAGTAGTTACGTACCTCGAGTGTATGATGCATCCACAGTCGTTCCGAACGTTAAACTGAAGCGATTTCCTTCGACAGCTTTAAGTTTTAAACTTGACTAATCAACTCCCCAGCTCTTTGCCGGCAATCACTTCGTCTGCTTTTATTTTTACCGTCATGTGACCTCTCGTCATACACTATATTTATCAAGATGCTATTAATGTTCCTGTTACTGCGGTGTTGGCGTCTGTACTAAGCTTCAGAAATAGGAAGCGTCTCACCGCTAAAAATAAAAATGCAGACAAGGAAACTGTCGTCGGTAGTATAGTTGTACTTATTTGTGTGAAATGTGATCGGGAAGCAACTTACCTTGGCGGGGCTTGTTTCCCCAAAACTCGAAAACGAAGCACCCAAGGTCGAAAACGAAACACTCTGAGTCGAACACGAAGCACTGAGGTCATAAACGACGCACCCTAAAACTCGAAAACGAAGTACTCTAGGTCGAAAGCGAAGCACCCTATTTTCGATCAATTACAATCACTTGAACAGAGGTGTATGGTGGCCCACTGTTCTCATGAGGAAAAAAAGTCAAAATGTTATAACAAACTGAAAATTTTAGAAATAATGTCAAAATTAAATAAAAACAAAATGTAATTTTCTCGTTTTAAAAATATATAGATTAAAAAAAAACAGCTTGAAAATAAACTAAAGAAACTGTTATGAATTTAAAAAAAAAGTGATAAAAATAAATCGGAAAAACATACATGTACACTGAATGCAAATAGAACATATTATTTCAAATGGACATTGAAAACAACAGTTAATTCTCAAACCCAAAAATCAAAATAAAAAACGGATATCCTTGTGAAATA
>OX419343.1:17820703-17953203 GCA_948470475.1 Galaxea fascicularis | reverse complement strand
GCCAAATGGTCTTGGCGCGACTGCCTCAGGATTATGTGAGGGGAGCTGTGATTGGCTAAAGCATGGAAAGGAATGTGGTTCGGGTTCAAGCAGCCGTTCCTTTGGGGGGAGCGTTGCGTGACAGCCCAAAAAACGGCTGCGAAGGAGACTACTAAAATGGAGAAGGAAATAAAAATTGAAAATGGGTTCTTGTTTCCATTCGGTTTTGTTTCGAACTGAAGAGATTAACATTATGAATATTTGGACGATTGGGAGAATAAATTTCAGTGCTTATCAAAGTCAATGTTTGCAATTAAACCATCCTTGCTGTTTGCATTGCTGTTATTTTTAATGCGTCTTTTCTTGAATTTTTTCGTCATCTTAGTATTTTGCTTTAATTTCAGTTTGTTCGTCTGCTCTACGGTCACTAGACAGCTAATGTATTTCAAAAAGAAGAAGAAAATTAAAACAAGAAGGGGATCATGAATGTGAAAACGTAAAGCTTTACACTCTGAATTATGAAGCGACAGCAAACAAAAACATATCGTTGATAAACATGGCAATACCTTTGACGCTCCAGTTGCAGAGAAGGTAGAGCGAGAAGAACTGAAAATGGAGAAAGTGATTAGTTATCTACGATGCGACAGCAAAAGGAAACTGAAATCGTTTTCAAAGGACTACCTGCATAGCCATTTTCATGTTAGTTTTGAAGCATTCGTTGATTTGGTTTCGTAACAAGAGGTCAAGGAGGTTTAATATTTTATTTATAAAGTCTTTGCCCGTCATTCAAGTTGGAAACACAAGTAAAACAATATTATTCAATCTCGTTTGTTTGTGAATAATTGATTGTTTAAAGACTTTACATATACCGGCAGTTAGAAAGAGATATTAGCTATGCTTATTTCAGTACTTTACTGAAGTTCCAACATGCCTTAAAAGCCAGTTTCATTCTTACTACAAAACGTTTCCGCACTAATTTCTTGGTAAAATGAAGACATACAGGTTGAAATTATTTTGTAAACTTTGTCATTTTGTTGTAGCTACAACCAGCTACGGCTCTTGTCTCGTAATTACCATAAAAGGTTATTGAACAATGTAAAATGGTCACTGACTGTCTTTCCTAGAAGTTTCCTGCAATTTCGTGACGACGCGACGGCCGAATTCTTCATTTAAGGAATAGATCGCCATTTCTATAGGTTTCTCGGCGTAATAACCCACGCGAGACGTTGGGAGAACGCGAGAAAGCTTGTAAATCACGAGCCGGAGGCGAGTAAATTTCGATTGTTCTTTATCACAAGTGGGTTTATTACGCCGGGAAACGCATAGAAAATGCTCTCTTTTGCTTTTATGAAAAAATTGTAAGTAGTAACAGGGAGTTTCACGAGAAAGTACGAGTTTACCGATACCATAATCCATAGCTTTTTTGACCAATTCGGAAATCGATGCGCATAGTATCGCAGTTATTTTATGACTGATTTATATCTACAAACATAAGAAACATTTTTGCAACTTTCTCGATTCAAGACAATTAGCGTTAGTACTTATGGGCCATGATTTGGGCCCCACTTTTCTCCATAAAGTGTCGAAATTGTTGAACTTCTTACTTTATTCACGAACACAAAAAATAATTAGCATTCTAGAAAAATAGTCAGCGAGATCAAACGGAACAACGTACGTTGCCATGTTTTTGTGACATAATCGCCTGTAACTGCTTGTAAATACAGAAAATACACAGTTTTAAACCAAAGGGGAGGTGTCCAGTGAAGGATATTTACCGAGCCGCGAGAGTATATACAAAAACAGTGAGGTTATAGAGCTAGCAGATGATCAGATTTTGACCTCATTTATTCCTGTCAACTATTACGATTTTCGCGCGAGTTGCTCAGAGGCCGTCTAAATTGCTATCCCAAGTTTCATGAGTAGCCAATCAGAGCACCCGAAAAACACTATTCCCTATTTCAGTATATACTAATTAGTTACATACGTGAGAGTTCAACAGCTTTGGGTATTTGTGCGTGGCACGGATGTCATGAATCGACATCCAAACTTTGTTAAGATTTCAATAAAGTGGATAAACTGGTTCAGTGATTATGCGCTCTTACATGTCTATCGGCACACGGTATATATTTAACATGCGTTTTACCATTGATAGAAAAATGATATGATAATATATTCTTTCGCAGAGCAGCAAAAACTATCTGTAAATGTTACATTTACAAAGTCGTCTGAAACGCAAGCATCTACTTTCAGAGAAGAGTTTCGCACCATAAAAGACCTTGGTAGGGGGGAGGGGGGGCGTTCTCCAACAACACGCTCCGCCCAAAAACAGAATTTCTCCTTCACTACGGTAAGCCTGAAAATGGCACTTGAACAGAGGAAAGCTCTTAAAAATCACTACTTGAAAATGCCACTATTTTGCCTGGACTTTCCTTTCAGTTTCCTCGTCCCTCCTTCGACTTAATTCCTAACAATTTACATCACGAAAATAAAACCCGGTAGGTAGAAAGCACGCCGTAAAACACCTCTTTAGGAAACTGCAATAGACAGAAATGTGGCATTATTTCTGCAGGGGCACCATCTTCAGTTGGATCTACCATGTCAGATTTGTCAGATTCTCCTCTAACAGTCTAGTTTGTCTTGAAATGATCAAAACTACTATCTTGATGTTAAAGTGTGACAATAAATGAAACTTTCGCTCGCACAGCGGTTAGTATATCCAAATTTAAAAACATAGCTTCTCAACCCTGTTGCTATAGAGACCGGCATCAAGTCACGTAATACTCAAGATCAAATGACAAAGTCAAGTTGTCCGTCAAAGTTGTTACAAATCTATTTGATAAAGACCTCAAGGACATTACACATACATGTACCGGGTTGGCCCTCCTGGATTGTTAAAACAGCCAGTGCTTCTTAAGCACCCACGTTTTTGAGCGACGGACGGCAACCGGAAGTGAGGCGTAGAGACGATTTACATAAAAATCTGTGCAAAACCATTGCCCATGTAAGCGAAATGTCGACTTCCGGTTGTCGTCCGTCACTCAAAAACGCCTTTGCTTAAGCTCCCAACTATTAGCGTTGATAGCGCTTGTCCCTCGGTGACATCAGACCCCTCGGTGTGGGATAACAATTAAAAGATGTGTACAGCATTATCAACATGGGATACTTCGGGTCGATTGCTTAACCCATTGACGCCTAGCCGTTTTTACGTTTTGGGAGTGATTTTCCACCTGCACACGATCCATAGCATTTCGTGACTCTTTATTTGAAACTACAATGGAAAATGTTGCTGAACTAAGGCACTGGAGGCTCAAGGTTTCTGAAAACGTCATTCTGACGTAGCTATTTTTCATCCGTGGAGCGACAAGAATGGCCCAAGTTGGGTTTGCTTGCAATTTTTGCTAAGTTTACAGCTATTTTTCATCTGTAGTGGCTGCCTGATGAGCATCATTAAGCGTGACGGTAGCTAAGAGTCCACTTTCTCAAAGAACCAAGCAAGGTGATGTACTTTGTTGTCGAATTTGGTTTGTTACTCGACGAACTGGGAATTTGGCCGGTCGGACACTTAGTACCTTTGGCACTCGACTATTGATGAATTTCTCGACCTACCGCCGCATATTTTGGAATTTGTGAGCACTGAAGATCACCACGAGCACGAATTTTTGGCGATAGGTCGGAGTGGCTGTAGACTTAGTTTACGTGGGACAGAATTGGGGAAAGGAACGGGCGCCCTCAAAAATTCTCGTTGTTTCCCAGCATGCAATGCGGTTGAGATGTTGAAAATTGCAGGAAGGCCCGAATGCACGGGAATAAAAGGCTGTATCTACGCTCGGGAGAAGAATATGAACAAAAAAAGTCATTTCGTAGCTATAACAACGACTAAATTTTGTTATGATGGTTGGAGATTGGTTTTTTGACGCTGATTTCTGTGAACCACATGAAGGCAAAAAGGGGCATTTTCGTCGTTTCTCTTTGACGTTAAAAACGGTCATTTTCGTTCCTGTCTAAACTCAAAAGGCCATATTTGGTGAAAATCGTGACGTTCCTTGCTTTTATTGGTTATCCAAATTTAAAGGACATTTCATTTTGTGCTCACAACTGACAGTTAAGGCAATATTCGTGCGATTGAGAAAGTTGCAATGTTTTGAAGCATGGGAGTCTTGTTCCCCGGTTTTGGCCGGCACGGGAGTCAATGGGTTAAAATTTTCACACTTAACCGTAATCGATAATATATATATACAAGGGGAGAGATAGTTACACCGTAGCTGTCAACTAAGCATTTAATGGTAACAACGGTTCATTTCAACCATCGTCTAAGAATGGTTTGGGAAAGCTTCCAATTTGTAAAGCACAAGTGGTGCTTCTACACGATACACGATATATTGGCCACTGATTAATTCACTACGTGGGAAAATAAACTCTAAGGTACATCATCAAGTAAAAAAACTCACTCGTGTGTAAAGCGTCAAGTCAGAAAATTTTACTTCAATTTCAAGTATCAAAAATGTACTTAACTTGAGATATTCCTAACTTTACCTTTACACACCTCAGTGGTGTAAAGGCTACCAATTACTTTGGGCTCAAAGACGAAGTTTGTGTTAGAAATAAAACTACGTACTTTTTGGTGTTGCCCGAGGGCGCGTGATCAAAGCAAAGAACTTTGCTTTGGCCGTAGCAGAACAAACGGTCATTTTCAGTGGTGAAAATCGAGAGCGCTGCTGAATTGATTGGGTGCTAAAGTTAAGTTCCAACAACACGCTAAGCATTTGCAATTTGACAGTAACAGCGCGGTGCATTTCAACTTTCACTGAAATTCTTCCAGCGGTAACGGTGCCGCATCATTACAGTACATGGGTCCCTGGCGACCCGGCAGCCATTGCAGTGGAGTCTCATTTAGGCAAGGGTTCAAATAAACTGCTGACGTATATATGTGGTGTATTAACCCTTTAAATCGCTACATCAAAATTTAAATTGTTATTTGTGGTCCCCTACACAATTGCTATAGAATGATCCTGTCCTTAATTCTCGTCATAAAATTCGATGCGGATCACTCCAAGGCTTTTTGGGGTTGAAGGTATGCGGGGTCGCTAGAGCTCTCAGATGGAAGAGGAATTGACCAGTCAAGACCACCTAGAAAACGCCCCAACTCAGCTTTATCGCTGGCACGCCTATCTTTCTTTATGGTGTATCTATTAGACTTTGCACCTTTGCATCTTGTCATCGGAGTTGCCAACGCTGTTACGTGGTAAGACAGGCTGAAAGGCGGAAATGTTCTTGGTTCGTCATAGTAAGGATGCAAGTCTGTCAAAATGAGGTCGAGGGTAACGTCCTTTCTTATTGGTGCCTTAACGATCTGTTTCAATTGGAAGTGATGGTGACGACCAATCCAGAGTTAGTAACATTTAACTCTACTAAACCTGACCTATTTACAGAGGTCTCACCCAAGCGAGTATAAGAGGTATCGTGGATATCTCTTCATTGTCAATTCGATAGAAGGCCCAACCAATATTCCTCATTCGGCTCACCAGTCCCAAGAACAGCCTCCTCAAGTTCCGGGGCCGCCTCAAACAGTACCGTCGTGCAAAACATTCTTGCCTCTGAAGTACCAACTCAGGACTCCCCGAACCAATAGTTTATACATTTGCGTGTTATCTTGCGGCTCCTTCCCTCATGGTGTTTATTTAGTTCGTCGTTCCCTTTATTAGTTTTGGTATTCTACGGCTTGTTTATTGTATTTTGTACATTTAGTCTATAGTTTTAACCTGGTTTTAACCTCTTTTTCGAGTTTTCTTAATTTTTGGGCAGTTCTGCACTTTCTTCATCTCGCGTGCCACAGATTCGCTTGCTACCCTCCTGCTCTCCCGGCTATTAAAATTGTCTCGTTCAATTTGTTTTCCTCTTTACCTGCGTGTAATTGATATATTTTTAGCTGTTTCTCTTATTTCTTCTTCTTACCCGTCGTTTCCCTCGCACAATGTGTATAATTTGTTGCCTCGTGGCCGATGTTTAGTTCGCATATTTTCCGGCATGAGATGCACTGTCATTTGTTGCTTCATAGCCGATGTTTAGTTCGCATATTTTCCGGCATGAGATGCACTGTTATTTGTTGTGCTCATGGCCGATGTTTAGTTTGCATGTTTCCCGACGTGAAGTGTCTTGGTTTTCGCTTCGCTCTAGGATGACAGTCTTGAAAGGGAGTCTAATTCACTCTCGAATAACTGAGGCTCAAAGCTGTCATCCCCTGAGTTGTCTCCACCCTTACGCTTCTTTCTTTTCTTGTAACCCCTTGCCAAGCATTTAAAATCGCCTTTACCATTCCAGAATGGGTGATGTCACCCAATTTCAGCCCAGAAGGCGTAACCATACCTTTAGTATGTTAGGTCAAGTTTTATAACACCCCTCTTGAGATGGCTCAGACGATGACACAAAATAACCCTAGTGTCTCTCTGGAGTTTTTGAAAGCGGTTCTTGGTGGCCACGCCCTTTTCAGTTTTGGGTTTCAGCTTTGGGGGTTTTCCCTTTGAGATTGGGTGTATCTTTGGTGGTTTGTATATTCCTTATTAGTAAAATCCAACTAGTGGTCTATTATCAATGCTGCGTTCTGATTGGTTGAGTTACTAGTAGGCTATTTGTTATATCCCACTAGTATAATATTCTGCCCTGGGTATTGTTATTTATGACATGTAAATAAGGTATGGGAAATCGCTCTGGCTTGGGACAAGCCCAAACCAGATGATGAGCCTGGAGGATGCGCTCCAAAAACCCGGATTCCTCGCGGGGTGGGAGGGCGGGTCGCTAGATCTGATTTAAACGGCGGCCTAGAGTAGAGTGCAAGGGGCGGGCCCAACACAGACCTTTGTATTTATAATTTACAAGTCCCCAGGGCATATTATTAACATATGCAAATGACTTAGCATAGTAGCGAAAAGCGCCGGCTTTGAAAACCAAAACAATGGCGGCTGAATCGCGTTTTGCTGAAGTTTCGGACGAGTATTTGAGCTCATTATTACATAAATCTATACCAAAATCTACAAAGAAGTCAACTAAATATGGAATGAAGATATTTAACGGTAGGAATGCACAAAATAAATTTGAACTGTTGACAAATGTTACCGTAAATTTGACTCTTTTTGCAACTACTATTTCTATCGTCTTTGTTTTGTTGGCAAATAAGAATTAAAGTCTAGCTTTAACTAGCGAAAGATGTTTTGTCTCGATATGTTTTTGACCAATCAACTAGTTGGATTTTACTAAAACAATTATTCCTCTCGTCCTCATGGCCTCTGAGTCAATAGCCCATGAGGCCGAATATTGACTCAGAGCCCATTCGGGCTCGAGGAATAATTGTTAAATACCTGGGGCCGGTTCCTGAAAGGTGTAATAACTCTATTCCAGGGATAAATGTGCCTTATTTAGTTATTTATCCGTTGAATAAGGCACATTTATCCCTGGAATAGAGGTATTACACCTTTCAGGAACCGGCCCCTGGTGTTCTGCTCACCAGACCTCATCACCGCCAGACCTCCATACCTCAGTAGGAGTGCGGGTAAGATCGGTGTAAATGGAAATTATACTCAGTGAACTTATTTTGTATTAAATTCATTTTTAAACTGGCTGTTGTACATATGTAGTGAATGCAATCCAGACTCTGGCCTCAACAGATGCCTTATTATTTTAAGGCAGTGCCTACAAACTCATCCTGCATGGCCCTACAGCTTGTCCAACTTCAAGTTCAAGTTTATTAAGGCTTCAACAAGTTAATATAAAAACAACGATAACCCGTAAATACTTAAAGCTAATCTAGGCGGGTAGCAAATAGGACTGTTCAGAGAGTAAATCTAGTTGTGAGTATTACATAAGTAAAGAGATAAAATAACTATATATGCCCAACTTTGGGTGTTTATTTTGTCTACGCCTTGAAGTGATGTCGAGGCTAATCTAAATCAGCCATTTATACAAAAACATATAGAATCGCAGCCACTTTCACAAGAGTAATCCTCGCAATCCGATTCGCTACACATATCCCATAAGGAGTCTTCCTCACTGGGTGTCTCACTCCACTGTCCACTGTCAGACACTTCGGTCAACTCTATTTCCCTGAGACACTCCTCACACCATTCAGTTTCGTCACGTGTCAAAATAATTACGTTTCCATCAGGATCATGCGCCAGCCACGAGTTGTCCCCATTTGACGTCATTGTCAAACTTAGTCTCGTTTCAATATCAAATACGTCCGGCACGCTGAATTTCAGCGTACTTCGTTTGGGTGGATAGGGCTGTAAGAAAGGCGAATGTTTTAGAGACAGTTTGATTTCCAGACCAGGCTGAGAATATAAATCAAACGTGCAGAATCCTGGCTTACTTGCGCTTGCCTCAGTTCTTGTTAGCACTCTATAGAACTCTTTCATTTCTTCAAAATGTTTCGCAAAAATGTTGAATCTGAGTTGTTCGTTGCCATAATGAACCGAACAGACGGTCCATAGTGGGAGCTCTGGAGAGGATTCGTAATAGTCTTGACGGGCTACTGAGCGCATGTCCGTGCGGCTAGTCAATTCAATCTTGTGATGAAAAACCCAAGGGGGTGACTCTAAGTAGCTTTTTGCAAATCGTGCGTTGAGTTGGCAACCAGATTCCTCATTCAAAAATAACACGATGCTTAGTGACTGAGTGTTCAAATGATCCCCAAAATGCGTTTCTTGGACCTTTTCCGTTTGGTCTTTGTCGTGGTAAAAGCTAGGAGTGCTATCATCCTCTTGCTCAATTTGAATTAGGTTAAACGCAGGATCAATCCATTGTAACAGCGGACTGTACAGGGATTTTAATTGTGGCACTTCCTCGGGAGGTAGCGTCATCTCCAGGGTACACGTGTAAGGGTTCTTTCGTTTCAGTGCAATCTGAGACCCAGTTAACGGAACTGTCCCTTGAGCAGGTTCCAGTTCAAAATCGTCTTCGACGTCATACCAAGGCATCTTTGAGACTTACCGCAAATGAACTGAAAAGAAAGGCAATGCATTAAACATGGAGTACATCAAATATTTCCATAAACTTATTATAGAACTGGCTTAACTAAAAATCTCCAATTGAGTAGATGATCAATTGTATATCGATAATTAGATCTCCATGAAGATTTATTATATATTTTGCTCCCCAGCGATAGGAGAAAGGCGAAGATGCTATCACGAAAGAAAGCTGCATCATGCTTAACTCTTTAATTCCCCGAATCACCATTTATATTCCCCTGACAGTCCTCATGTACTTCGTATGTTACACGTAAGGAGAATTTGTGTTAGCGTCAACTCAACTGATTCCTGGTGATCACGTCCTGTATTCTCATACCCTGTGTGTTTGATGAACTAATGATATGGTAAGGAGAGGTCAGATGGTGGTCAGTAGTGGGATGTAAAGGGTTAAAATTAAACAAGGAGCCGTTCCGTGCCTGTGAATTCTCAGATTTGGTCTATATCAGTCATAAATTACTCAATAGCTTGAAGATATATGAATTCTATTTCCTCCTGTCAAAAACAATATTAATATAGTAGTAAAACAATATTGTTTCTAGCACTCGAAATTAAAATTTATTTAGTTCCCGTCGCCGTTTAATATCCTCTCCTTAGTTTACTTCCTGATTATATATTCCAAGCCTATAACTCATTTCAATAAAGGGGGTAGTTTCTAAAGAAACTGTGGTGCTGCGTCGGTGGGGAAGTAGTACACAAAAATTTTGGTATTATCAACAGGGTTGATAAATGTAAATTGACCACCGTACAGGGATTCTAAAAGCTGACGTTTCGAACGCTAGCCCTTCGTCGGAGCGAATCGAGGAATTATGGGTTGTGTGTAGTTTTTATAGTGGAGTAGGAGCTACGCTATTGGTGGTAACATGGCAACGTGAAAATAGGAATACATTAGTTAAATGAAAAGCGTTCGTTAATACCGTGGGGATTAAGGGTGCCGATTTGGAAGATGAATTTTTGTTCCAGATTCTTGCGGCTTTCCGTCGTACCTTGATGTAGGGAAAGGCCGCAGATAGCCATGTGTTGTTTGGAGTGGTTAGGGAGATTAAAATGACGAGCGACTGGCTTAGATGCATCCTTGTCATTCTTCTCAACATCGCGAAGGTGTTCCCGAAATCGGTCGCCTAGTCGCACTGGATGAAATAATGGATTTGATCATATTTGGCAAAGGGATAAATGTGGGACAAATGTGAAGCCACATTTGTCCATCTAACAAACCTCACAAATAAAAGACAAATGTGTTACCACATTTGTCTCGGACAAATAATAGACAAATTAGTTGCAAATTTAATACAACATTTACACTAGGACAAATGTATTATAAAAGAGGACAAATATGGAGAAGAAATGCTCACAAAATTGCTCTCAAAATTGTTAACATATTTTTGTTTACGACCAATTAAACGATCTTTCATCGTTTTCTGAAATTCATGCATCCACTGGAGTTGAGTTTTCAGCCAGATTGTTTCTCTTCACAGAAAGGCACCTCAGTCACAATATCACAATATTCATATAGTGCAAACAAAAAGGATAAGCGTTTTGAAACAAAACAACTGCAGGGTTGAGATAAACCTGTCATTGTTAACAACATGGAAGTAACAGATTCAACAATATTGCCCCCACATAACCCAAGCACTGAAATCAATGTATGTATGTTAAACAAAAGGCAAACTAAGCAGGTGAATGGAGTTAATGCATATCCTCCAGTTAACTAAATGTCAGGTATGTGATGCATTTCAGTCTTGTAACTACAGTAATGGTGGCTAAGAAACTTCAATATTCAGTAGACTGGTTCCGGCTGGTGTACAGTAGCTTCTTCAAAAATAAAAAATAAGACTTACGTGTATACATGTACCTCTCCTTTGCCTTTCCTTTACCTCTCCTCTCCAGTTGTTCAAAGCACGATTAAGCTACAGTAATCCCGGAGTGAACTTTGAATCCAGCTTAGTCATTGTTTAATAAGTAAAAACATGTCCAAAAGATTTTCACCCTTACGTTTCGAATGGAATTTAACTTTACTTTAAAAACCCTCTCAACAAGAAAGATGCAATCGGTTTTCAAACAACTGGGTCCTGTTCAGTTAATGGTATCTATCATAGTTCACTTTTGTCACAAGTAAATTTTCCTTCCAAGTGGCAAAACAAAAAGTACATTTTCTTTTCTCCACAACTGCACAGTTCCAACAAATTTCCGTTGAATTCTCTGAACAGGAACAAAAGATGCAGGTCCTAAGGGCTCAAACATGTCTTTACACCAAATTTCAGTTGTGCCACTGTCATGCTTGTAACCATCTGGGTGTTTCTGAAACCAAGCAACACACGCCATCAAGAGGGTTCTTAACTCTCCTCCAAGCTAAATATTCTGCTTCAAATAGTAATAGTCCACCCCAGGTCTTGGATCAGATGTAGTTGAATCAATTTGGCCACCAGCTCCAACCCAACAGGCAATAATATACGAAGACCGCTCACTTCTTGAGTAAAGGGAGCCATAGCGGTCACCACAAAATTCTACGCTGGCATAACGATCGAAAATCACAGTTCCATTTGCCATGTGTACTCCTTCAAGAAAGATGGAGTAGGAATGCCAGCACACAAGAACTCGATCAATTTATAACCTCCGTTAATTCCTTTCATCCGGCTCTTAAATATACCTGGGGAATTTCGGAAACTTCATTGGCTTTCCTAGATATCAAAGTTTCTATCAGTGGCAACGGTTTATGCACCAGTGTGCACTACAAACCTACAGATTCTCACAGTTATTTGTTGTATTCATCGTCACATCCATCACATGTCAAGAACTCCATTGCTTATTCTCAATTTCTTAGACTTCGACGTCTATGTAGTGATGACTCTGATTTTTCCAGCAAATCGGAGGAGATGTGCCAGTTCTTCGAAAAACGTGGCTACCCTGCCTCTGTGGTCAAAGCGGGCCATCATCGCGCCCAACAATTTGATCGACAGTCAGCACTACAAACGTCACAAAAGGATAAGAACGACAGAATTCCATTCACCCTCACTTTCCATCCTCATAATCATGTAGTCAAAAGTATCATTCTCAATAACTTCAAATTACTCCAAAATGATCCCGAGACTGGTAGAATCTTTTCGCAACCTCCACTAATTTCATTCAAACGCGACAAAAATGTCGGCAACTTCTTAGTTAAAAGCGCATTTAAAACTAACGAGCAACCCGGCACTTTCAAATGCGCGCGCTCACGATGTAAAACTTGTCAATTCATTCTTAACACTACCAAACTATCGGGACCTAAGCGATCTGTTAAGATCACTGATCGTTTCACATGTACCTCCGCAAATGTCATTTATTGCCTAACCTGCACGTTATGCAATAAATTATACATTGGCGAGACAGGAAGACGACTAGGCGACCGATTTCGGGAACACCTTCGCGATGTTGAGAAGAATGACAAGGATGCATCTAAGCCAGTCGCTCGTCATTTTAATCTCCCTAACCACTCCAAACAACACATGTCTATCTGCGGCCTTTCCCTACATCAAGGTACGACGGAAAGCCGCAAGAATCTGGAACAAAAATTCATCTTCCAAATCGGCACCCTTAATCCCCACGGTATTAACGAACGCTTTTCATTTAACTAATGTATTCCTATTTTCACGTTGCCATGTTACCACCAATAGCGTAGCTCCTACTCCACTATAAAAACTACACACAACCCATAATTCCTCGATTCGCTCCGACGAAGGGCTAGCGCTCGAAACGTCAGCTTTTAGAATCCCTGTACGGTGGTCAATTTACATTTATCAACCTTGTTGATAATACCAAAATTTTTGTGTATAACTCATTTCAGTCTATTTGTATTTCGAAAGAGTTAAAAAAAAAGAGCCCCTCTTGTTGAATACAGTACAAATAGAAGGCCAGAAATCCCCAACCACTACTGTTTCTTCACGTGAACGTACATTCAAATTTTTCGTCCAATAAGTACTTTCTCTAACCGCAAAAATTAGCCTCGTTTACACCCACGGATGAAGGAATCGTGTCATGGAATGCCGAGCAAGCTCGACCTGATGATGATGATGATGATGATGATGATGATGACATCCACGTACCATCCGCTTCAAAATTTTAAGCTTAAAAATGTCATGATGCGCGTGGCTTGTTCAACGACAAAGAGGAAGGATACCGTATTGCAAAAAGTGTAACAGTATTGTTTGATGTCTGAAATTCGAACCAGAGCAGCAAAATTGAACCAGTGCAACGCAGTTTACAATACTTTGCAAACAGAATGGCTGGTATGATTTAATTTTTTGACCTAGAATCTATGGGTTCCTGTGTAAATGGTTGGTACCGAAACTATTTCCCTCGGTTGGAATCTTGTCCATTGGTTTTTTTTCTCGCATCATCATTTGAAACGAACGATCGTGACTTCTGCAAAAATCGATTGATACCTCTCTACTGTATTTCAAGGAACATTTCAGCATGAGTAAAGGCCATTAAGTAGCATTGCATGTAATTTTCGCCTGAAAACAGGAAAACCCTTATGACTGAGCCTCTTAACGTTCAGTTTAGGCACGTTCCAGTTATCCGAATCTTTGAAAGATAGTTCCTAATCTCTCCTTCAGAATGCACCGTTTCGAAGGATGATTTGCTGAACCAGCTGTTTAATGATTGCCACTTGCGAGAGTGAAAAGGTGGCATGTGACACTATGACGATGCACACGCTGTAGAAGAATTGTCTAAGTATGAATTATTACATAGAACTGTAGTGTCCGAACTTTGGGCGGCAAAATAGTCCTCTTTTCCAGGACAATATTCAGTCTAGTTTACAAACCTATGGAACAATACTAAACTCATACGCGGCTCAAAAGTGTGATATATTTTTAGTTAACTGTGACGTCTTTCTGCCCACGTGGTGCCTGTGGGCAGCATGGGCGAGGACACTTCAGGGATGTGGGTGTCATTGGGGCTCATGCAAAGCAAGAACATAATGAACTCAAAGTTGTTTTTCTACAGTGCTTCTCAAGCCACACAATTCCAAAGACATTTTACGTATTTTCTCATTGTTCTTGTCTTTATACTCCATAGACTGTAGAGAAGAAGCCTCTTTGCAAGCATTCTTGTAGGCATTAAATTTAGGCAAACGTGAAACAAAGAGGTTTTTGTTTTGACAGGTAATAGAAGGTAGCATCAGTAACATGCGTCAGGTGACGTCTCACCACGTGAGATGCATAGCTGGACACACTGGCTCAGACGCACCGCAAATATTTTTTTGCGTAAGGTTGTCTCATTTCTGCTAACCACCAACTTTGCGACATTAGAATATAGTCAAAGACATAATGGCGAATATAAAACCTTAACGAACTATCTGTTCTAATCTGACCATAATGTGGAGAATACATGTAAGCAAATTAAAAAATAAGTCTTAACGATCAGTGCATACATCAGCTAGCCCAACTGGATGATACGCGCTAACGGCCAGCAGAGCAATAAACCGTTAATTTAATCATTGTCGAAGAAGAAGGAAATGATATTGGCGAAAAAAATAAACCGAAAATTTTTCGTCGTTTTAAAACGTTTGCCGCTTTGCGTATAAATAAAGTACTTGAGGACCTTGGTGGTAGTGACAATTGCCCAGTCCAATATTACTGAACATGTTTCCGTTGCTGTTGAGATAGAGAGGTAGTAGCCATTAGAATTTCTCACCTTTTCACAAACAAATTCTTTTCAATACACTCGTAGCTCGCGGTCAGGAAATTGTTGAAGATCATGGCAAGCTCTTTTGATCATTCCCCTGATTCTCAGTACCTTTTCAAATCATAACCTATCACTACAATGAGGAGAAATTTGATCCTGGTCGCTCTTGAATTCGCGCAATCACGGTGTGCTTTTTACATGTATAACTGTGGGTTAAGCTAATATGTGAAACGAAAATATATTGACAGTGTAATGGTAGCTATAAAATGAACAAGAAAAGATATGTACTAAGCTTTAATATTTTCATCGTAAGTTTCGAAATGTCCGTTGTCACTACCAAACGATTTTGACATGAAAGACAACAGATTATTTGGTTTAAAAACAGGATTGTGTCGCTCTTTCTCTCGTTACGTTATATTACCGCGCACTTGACTCTTTACTTTATAACGTTATTGGGTCCAAATAAAGATTGTTAGCAATGTTTGCGTAGTTTCACATTGTTTTCTCGTGTTACAATAATGTTATTATGTTAAAATCAACAAATAAAGTGACACGAAATTTTCAACAAGCATAGCTTAGCAAAATGTTTTTGCGTTATTTTAAGGTTAACTAAAATTAGCTATCATTGTTAGGAATTTTTGGAGAAGATGGACGGATAACTGTCTTCCATTCTCTCAAAACAGGAAATTGTTTCCACATGACAGGCGAATATTTCAGTGAAAATATCTCCCTTTTTTTTAGCACAGTCAGATTGCTTTCGAGGTTGCCGGTGAAATGTAATTACCGGTAAATCTTTCAAAGAATCATTCTGGACTTTAACATTGAGGGAGCAATCACAAAGAAGATACCTTTAGCTAAAGGAAAGCGAATTCGATTTCTTCTGACTCTGGGGTGCAATCGCTCCGAGATATCACACGCAAATCGGACAAATTTAATGAACAAAATCGAGGTCAACGACCTGAATGAAAGGTATTTTAATAAACTACATGGCTAACAAGACAGGCACACATCGAAGCATGAAATACATTTAGATGGGCATTACTTAAGGTACAATGGCTTTTCCATAAAAAATCATTGGCTATAAGCTCTGTGCCAACTGAAAAATCGAGGCCTCGGGTGTTGTCATCGTGCACTACTACAGTAGGCCCGCACAAAAAGAGAGTAATTGCCAATGGAGACGCATGTTACAACAGTCTCTCTTCATTGTAGTTCTTGAACAGATTGACTTCCATGTGTTAATTATAACAGACCATGTGAACAACACTCCCAACCTATGTGAGTGATATCATCCCCCTTACCTAGCTCGATAAATTAGTTGCATGCTTACCAGTGTCCTTAGTTAAGGGAGTTTGCGTTCCTGTTCTTTGGGTCCGTAAGAAAATTTTAGTAAAGTCCTCTAGAAACTCTGTTGCACGAGTACTAGACGTGACAATTCGTGCTAAAAACAAATCCGCCAGCACAAGCTGTTTGTTCATATACGATCACGCTCTGTAAACATTGGAACTCAAAGAAAGTTTGTTGATTGTGTCAAAGCTCAGGAAATTTAAAAACTTTATTTTTAACCACAAAAGCGTAACTCTAATCCTACGTTTAATATCATCACGCACCAATCTCTAGTTTCGCCGCCTCAATTTCCTGAAGGACTTGTAAACTTAATTTAGACGATTTTTGCCACAGAAAGTTGCCTAATCCTCGATAGTTTTGAAGTGGCAGCTTCGTAACTTACCTTAAAAATTTTTACGAATAATTGCTACCTCACAAAAGCTTGCGGAACTATCCAAAACTTAGGCAATTGTTTATTCAAGTCACGAATACGGTATATTGGATTATTAAATCCCGGTTCGCCTACTGACCCGTGCGTCGCAACGGGGACGATTTACGTCACTAGCGTCTTGTTTACAGTTGCGGTGATGTAAGCGTTAAACCTTGAAGCCGTGAGAAGAAAAAAGTTAATTAGAAAAGAACATTTAATTAACCCATTCGATTCTAACAGAATACAAAACCAAGAATATTTAGAAACTGATTTGTTTTATAGATAGAGTTTGATGTACAGTAGTTTGCTTCGTTTCCGCTGCTCACTTTGCCAATTCGATTGCAAAGGGCGTGATCTTCGGAGAGGAAAGAAAGTTGTGTTGTCCGCGTCGAAAAGTCAAGATTGCACAAACTGACGGAATGTAAATTTCTACAGTCTCGTTTGTGTACAGAAACCCCAGTCGATCTATTGTAGGCACGTAGCAAGTCGTCAACGATGAACTCAGATAGCACTGAAAACTGAGAAGAAACATGTGGCTGAGTGGGAAAACAATTTTTCCATGTGTTCTATGCTAAAGGTTGCATTCCTCTGGCGACACAAGTATGAAAATGGTGGCTGTTTGGTCGGTCTGTTAGCCACGAGTTTAATCCGCAGTTTGCGTTAATCAAACAATTTCTCTGCACAAGTCCTTTTATTATGATAGCAACGTTTTTACATGCGATCGAGAACTTATGGCAGAAGAATTATCCCCTTAGCTTTAACCCGACCTAGGGAAAAAAAAAAGTTTTTTTTTTTGTAATTTTGCACGTGAGTTTCATAGTCTTTGTCTTTTGTAAGATTGAGGAGGAGAACTATCAGTGCTCGCCAAAAAAAAATACTTTAACAACAATTCGGTTCAGTTCTTGTCGAAGTTAAGTGCGGTGCACAAGGCACGGTTCCTTTTTTATGAGGCCTGGTGTCAGTCTAAAGACAACAAGGGAAGAAGAAACGGCGGAAGCCACATCAAGTCGTGTCAGCAAGTAATCTCTTTCATAAGAGATTTGAGGACACGGGACTTAACGCCGACGTATTTTGGCGTTTTGATACAATTACCAGGCGACAGCTACCACTAGATTGTTATCACAACACTGCTTTTTATGTCCGGGGGGAGTAATACTTACTTATAATGAGCTAGGGAAGCCACTGGATCGGGTCGCGTTTTCACCGATGAAATGACTGTAGTGGGGTCTCCGCACTGTTGGAATGGGAATGTTGAACATGACTACCTCAGAAATTTACTTCGGGTAACGAAATATATTAGAGCGTTTGTACTGCAAAGAGTCAAAAAGTGTATCAAGTCCACTTTTGGAGACCATCAGGTAAAAGCATAAAATCATACTGATTAATCTGCATAATGCGACATTTGAAGCAAAAAGTGAATTTCTGAGAGGGATCCATAATTGGCCACACAATGAAGTTAAGGTGTAGGGGTTCTGAGAGGCAAACGGGACATAACCCCACCCCTGCTCTCTCGTGGGCTCTTGAGGCGTTATTAAAATGTTGTGTAAAACAATTTGGTCTGATTTGTTCAAGATATTGTTATGCTAAATTGCAGACAATAGGATTTTCAGTCTAATTATCTCTACTATCTTCGGCTGAGCATTGATGATTATGGAGTCAGCTTGTGACCCACATCGGACAAGGGAGCATCAAAATTTTAAACTTTCAGGAGAAGGAATGTACGATAGACCCCACACCCATGGTTTGATTCTAGATCGCCCTGTTTCTTGTTTTCCCTGTTTCGTGGTCCAGATGAAGCGTTATTTAACTTTACCTTGCACCGCGCACAAACGTGTTTATGTCTGGGTCAGTTTTCTTCCAACCACATGCACAATTTCTCCAGTTCAGTGTTGTTTTGAAGTCCTCGAGTATTTACAAATAATACCCCATGACCTTTCCCCATAAACGATGAAAATTGCGGAACCGAAACTGCCTAAAATCTGTGGTACTCTACACTGTACTTACAATTTGGAGGGATGGAAATAGTCAGTCAGCTGCTGTATGAATGCGAGAACTTTACTTTCTCAGTGCGATAACCTACTGATCTCATGGCGACTTCATTCAGCCTCACGGCTTAAATTCGATAATTGCATCGATCTTCCCACGTTTTTATCTCCTCTCTCCTAAAAAAATGTTTAGATAAGAAATAATGTGACGCTCTGAAAACAGACTAGATAGGTGAACCTCACAGAAGATGGCTAGTAATTCACATTCAACTACTTGAGCGATCTTCCACAAAAAATTTCCTCATAAGAAGAAATTCGTTATTCCCCTTCGTATGAAAATCTTGTTCCAGTTATCCAGATAAACACGAATAGCTTAGATCTTCTTTCTAGGTGGCAAAACTGTTTTGTTTATTTATTTCATTTCAAGTTGAAAATTGATATAAACACCTTGCTGAAAGAGTGTTTAACCGCTAACAAGGCTCGAACAAAGAAACTGTCTTAGAAGTCACTAGTAGGTCACCAAAAACATGAATGCAAATAGAGTAGCACTCCATATTTAAGCACTAGATTTTCATCGGACCATATCACTTCCAAGCTAGGATCTAAATATAAATTCTCCTTGCAATACCATAAGCTTTTTTAACAAAGAAAATTCATATCTCTTATTAACCAAGCGCGAGGGCAGTACTGGGAGAATATCGGCCCGAGGTCTTGAAAAAAAGACCGAGGGCCGATATTCTCTCAGTACGGTCACGAGCAAGCTTGGTTAATAAGCGATTTATTACACTACTGAGGAGAACGCGGGAACAACGTGGGATCTTTCGGGACAATAATTGGGGAGAATATTCGGGATAATATTGGACTGACAATAGGGGAATTTTATTGGTCGATTTTAGCTTCTGACCGCCTAAGTTCAGGAATGATAATGTTGTCAGCTAATGTTCGTGTACTTCAAAATGCGATGAAATGAAACACACAATGCGGTTTGTAGATACGAACTCTTTTAACCTCTCAATTAGCCAAATTATCTCAAATACAAGAGATGTCGTGGTCCAGCCGCTTAAAATAACTTTTTATATTGTTTAGTGTAGGCTTTCTCAGGCTAAACTTAGCGTTTTCCGGTATGTGAAAGGACAAACAATTTATCGGTCCTGCATTGTGGCATCTACTTGGGAGTGGGCTGACTGTGAGCACGCATTCTCGGATGATGAAGAGACCCTGTCTCACTGAGACCCGTTATGACGTCTTACACTACGTAATAAATGATAAGAGTGCGTTTTTTTGGTTAATTCTGTTGGAATAACTGTGGGATAATAACACTCGGAATAGATAGAAATCTTATTCCTTTGGGAATGGTTCCCTTTCATTCTGCTTTAGATTAGAGAATGCACAGAATCCACAAAACGGTTTATCCTAAGTACACAGATGCTTTTGACAAAAAACATTCTGCATAGGCTGCAAATCCAAACGGACAATTCTTGGAAAAAGACAGTGCGTTTTATAATCGAAAATGTGCGGTATTCACTTGTTCCAAGGCCGGAACTGAAGAATAGCAAGAGCAGTCCCAAAGGAACTTACCCTTAGTATTAGCTTACTAAAGTTGACGTCATCAATTTTTAAGGACCGGATAATCAGTCCTGAAGGACAAAATCTAACAGCCATGACAGAATGACGGCAGTTCGAAGAATTTGCCCAGAATTAAAACGATGCGGACAACCGAAAAACAAAATCGAGGTCAGCTAGAAATAGATAATTTTCAAAGTAAACCAGGGCACTGATCAAACCGGCGGATTAAAATAAACAGTTGAGAGAGCGAGTTTGGAAAAACGCGATGAGACTAAAAAGGAATAAAAAGAACATGAAACAGTACAGATTTTAATCATAAGTTTGTTTTAGTAAGCAAAATTCGAGTAATTAATGGCAAATGCAACATGGAAATTCACCAGGAAAGGGAGGATTTCAGTTTGCCAGAAGATTTCAAGTTGCAACTGAGGTTCAGGGATCTGCGATTCTGTTGCAATTTTCTCCCGAGGGCAACCATAAAAAAAACTTGACTGCGGAATTTGTAGTGTTCCTTAAAAATTTACGTGTCTTGAAAAGTTAATAATGATCATATCGATCAACTTTACAGGACGGTGAAAAGCGATGCGCAAGAAGAAAACCACCAAAGCTGTACACACGTCTCTTTGGATTAACAGTCAACTAGGCTACAAATTCTGAAAGCTGTCAAGCTAAATAGGGCATGATCAAAATGCGCTGTCTCTCTACAGGATTAACACAAACATCCGTCGAAGTTTTATAGGAGCAAACGCGACAACAAGAGCAACAATCGCCTTGGCTTTACCCGCTGATAAAATCGGTTCCCGCTCTCGAAAATCTCTGCGTTTCAATTTCTTGTAACTAAGCAATGACATGTTCAGCATCTCAGTACAATCGAGTTAACGTAATTTAGATGTATAAGCTATAACACAGAACCTATAAAAAAAGACCTAAATCTCTTTTAGGTCTAAGGGTTCGAATAGGTTCTTTAATTATCCCCGGGCAACTTGTGATAGGAAAAAGACCGAGTTGAAGCGAAACTGCTTTATAAAATCATTTAAGCTCACTTTCAAATTCTATTTTCCTTGGTTTGCATGTTAGCTCTCAAATCAGATATTTTCCAAACAAAAGATACAGTTGGTCGATGGAACAGTGCCTTCGATTTTGAAAATTTCAGAAAAGCATCCATAGTTACGTAACTATTGCCGTTTAAGGTACGTTTTCACAAAGAGAGTGTTTTCTGGAGAAAGAACTTTGTATTGTGATGCAAATGTGTCAGAAACATGCCGGCTTGTGTTTTCTCTCTCTGGTGAAACCACTGTATCTTCCGGAAAAGTTTATTTCGAGGTAACGTGAGGTGAACAATGTTTGCTCCTGGGTTCTCTTTTTACGTACTGCTTGTTTCCCTTCAACTATCTCGGATAGAAAGCATTGAAACATAATATAAGATCGATGAAAAATTAATTGGCCATGTAAACAACAGCGATCTCAAAATGTTTCGCAGTCACTGCAATTTGAAGCGCTCTAAAAACATTTCTCCTAAAAAACGCATGGCAAGTTTTGATCAAAATATTCAATTTTTTCGGCCTTGAATCAAAATTTCAAACAAGCTGTGAAGGCAAATAGATCAGTTTGTAGTATGTACATTACCCGGTTACTCCAAGAAGCTTTTCCTCTGCGTCTGAAAGCCGAGTAGTTTTTACTGTAGCTCCCGGATCCTGACGTTTACTTTTGGCGTCGACACGAAAAGATTTTTTCATTAAGATGCTCTTGATTGATAAGAAGAGCCTCTTGTGCCGCCAGATGGTCATTGCACTTCTGCACGTCAGCCTTGTGAGTATTTATTTGAAATGACAAGTAATCTCTAAAAATTTCAGCAGCGTCCGGTCATAGACTCCTGCGTAAACATTAATCGGTTATGTTCTCATTTTCTTTCGCTCTTCTTTAAACAAAATACCACGTTTGTTTGCCGGCGGTAATACTGGTTCAAAATTGATAATTAAATGGCTCAAAGTAAATTTTTCGCGATATAAATTAGTTGCAATTTTTCGCGATGTTAGTACGAGCACGAATATATTTTTCCGTGCAAAACAGTTTCCTTAAATATCCAAAATCCTGAAAACTACATGTCGCAAATATTGTCGGTCAGCGATTGGGGTGGTAAAGGCTTTGAAGCTTCTTACATCCATTGACACACTTCATTGGTTCATTTTGTGTGTATATGTGTTTGAGTGCGTGGATTAGAAAAACCCCTGTAGCCAAAACTAAAACCGTTGCACGCTTGCATCAGTTTGCGAAACCTACTCTTATCTACTGAAAAATAGAAATGAAACTCTTGATAATAATCTCAAAAACCTCAATTATCTTTGTTGCAGTTGAATTTTATAGTATTTGACTCCTCGGTGTACTGTTACCGTTATCGTGTTTGACAAATGAATGCCTTCTCAGTTTTTTTCCCAAATAGCTAACACCTTGGTGGTTTCCAAAGTTCTAGGATTATAGTAGTATTTATTCAATTGTAAAACACATGGCAAATTAACAGTTCGGAACAGACTGTGATTGCTTATATTAATGTGTTGACATTTCAAAGTGATTATTTGTTTGCTTTTACCTTCCAGTTGTTCTTTATTGTTTTTCTTAAAGTTGCATAAGATGCAGTAACCCATCCCGTGTATAGAGTTAGTCTTGTACAGAGCTCAGATCTGGGTGAATGTGGCCGGGCTCTCACCACATTCCCGCTGTAGACAGCAGTTGTCTGCTGTGGTTCTGTCGGCTTGGCACAGACAAAAATATATTCATAAGTATGGGATAATATTTTATCCTTTTGTTATGACAACATGATCTCGTAACGATCGTAAATGTTATTTTTATTGAAATGGTTTGGCAAACCCAATTCTTTAATACTTTCATAGTCCGTCAGCTGGCCCCTTTCGTTTAATTATCGCAGGATATCTGGAGTTTTTTACATGCAACGGATCATTGTAATGGCTTCTCAGGTAAACTCCAAGTAAAAGAAAAGGAATGACTGATTAAAAAAAACCCTAAAGCTGTGCGCACGTTCGCAAATGTCCAGGGAACCGTTTCTCAAAAGTTCCGAAAACGTTTCGGGCCCGAAAAGCCATTTCTAAAACTGTGATCAACTTATTCTAAAAAGCTGGTCTTTTACCACTATTTCAAGGTACGAAAGGGCAAATTTGTTGAAAAAAGTTCATGTTTGGAAAGGTCTTCGATTTTAAGATACGTTGGAAATTATGGCACCCGAAATAAGCCCGAAAAGTTTCGGGAGTTTTGAGAAACGCACGCCAGGCTCCACTAGAACTCGACCCTTGTTTCCGGCGACTTCCTGCATCCGCGATATCTAACGGAATTTCGCGCGCGTTTGTGAACCCTGATCCCTTGATTGTCTGTGATCGATTCTGATTATTTTAACTCACAGAGAATTTTGTTAGACACCTGTAAACAAACATATCGCAAAAGCTGGGCATTGTTCACCCTCTCACTGATTTCACAGTACGGTCTAGGTTGGGATAGCTTGCCTTGATGCCCTATTTTGTCGCCAATACACAGGAGAATCAAGTACGTGCTGTAACCAACGAGGCACTGACGTCAATTGGCAAATTGTAACCATTTTTTCCCTCCGTAATCCCTTCTTTCAACATGTGAAACCACCTTTGTAGATTTTCTTAAGTTTCCAATAACCCATTTATTTAGAAGTGATTAATATGTAACTTCTCCTTATAATATCACACTACATTGTCCAGCAGATACGTAATGAGAATTGACAAACTTATCAGCCGGAGGGTGTTATATTGATATAACCCCAAATTCGAATTCTCTCAAGTAACGCACAAGGATCTGAATAGCAACCAGAAAGGAGAATTAATAAGCAGATATTGGGAGTTAAAGGTTTAACAAAGCCTTTAAATCTGGGAGCTTTTTTCTTGGCTTAAACGCCAAACTATCACTGAGCCAGTTGGGATTTTGTTGTCTGTGTTACATGCAAATCGGAATATTATATATATTTAGTATGCAGCTGAATAGAAAAAGATGCAAATTACGGTTGAAAAAGTTGCAAGGTTCACTTACTGTGTCAGTTGCTTAGTAACATCAATGACACATTCGTAGAATGGGCTTTCCGGGATGAGAAATGGGAAATGGGAAATGAAAAGTGAAGCTAAGAGGGAAAGGGTCTTCCTTCATCACTCTCATCAACCTTAAAAAAAGACTTCAAACTAAATACTCGTTTATTGTGCACCTGCGAAGACTAACATTAAATTTATAAGAAAATCAACGTTTTATTTAAAAAAAATGTATCAGAACGAAGAGAGTGTATGCATTGAAAGTCGATGGAAAAGGGTCTGGAGAAGGCAATGTCTTCAAAGTAATTTTGTTTTGTCGTGCCTGAAAGCTACCTTTGACTGATACAACTGAAAAAATATGACTTTCAAAGAAGAAAATGTTCATTATCATTTGTTTGTTTCCTATTTGATCAAACTGACTCTAAATTTTGATTTCAAGCTGTTTGCGTGGGATCTGGGGAGTAGGTAATGCGTCCTCGATATCTTCTCCCCGTTCGAGCATGCGCTCTATTTCTACGAGTCGATTAACGCCATCACATAACCGCTGAACAGACTGCACCTGAAGAAAAGATAAGTCTCATGAGCTGCTTTCGATAGGCATATAAACGGGACGATTTGTAAAGCGCAATTAGCCCTAAACTTTTTTTTTCGCTGAAATAAATCTTTGCACCTCTTCGAAATGCACTGCGCCTTATTTTTAATTTTTTTCAACAAATCTTGACTTTTTATAGGCCGTAAAAGTTACGAAATCTATCCGTCACTTGGAACATGACCGAGTCAGAAGGGGCGTGGGTCTACTCTTGTTTTGCCGTCACAAACTGATTTGCATTCCGTTAGGCCTTTGTAAACACGCATATAAAGCAATTTGTTTCCTTCTGGCTCGATCGTGTGCCGATGCTTAGGTTTTCTTATGTTTTGAAGCCCATAAAAAGCTCAAAGCTTTTGGATTAGGTGCATATTATATTAGCGGAGAAAATGTTTTTGGGTTAGGTGCACTTTTTATTACACCACTTGCAATACAGAATATTTTCTCAGTATGAAAATGATCTTTCTAAGTAGCATGATTCACGTTTTTCTCTCAAAAGATTAACAGTTCGAGTAAACACTCATCACGAATGGTAATGTGCCCTTAAGAGGCTCACAAAAAATCGCTTATATATGAAATCTAGTTTTATTCAGATCGTAGTGATAAGAGCAATGAACATGACTTTCAGTCCAACTGATCGAAAGGTTGTCAAATGATATGGTAGAGCGAGGTAAGAAACTAATGCACTCACAAAGCGAAATGTTTTCACCTTCATTTTGTGACAAAGGTTGAGGCTTTTTTTTTTTTTGGATTGTCACACAATATTTCTCCCCGAGGTAGGGGCGAAAGACCGTATGACGAGTCAAAAGGTCTACGTAGGAGGCTAATGAAGGTGGAACTTAGTCATTGTTAGATCTTGGAAGTTATTAATTATTATGCGACTAATAAGCCTTTCAAAAACCGAATCTGCACACGACCGCGATGACGAAATTAGCCTACGCTACTATTAACTGATAATAATAGACCTACGTACTTCTGAAACGCCAAGAGTTCGAGAACTTTGAATGAACATCATTCCAGAGAGGAGATCTCCTTCGGGTAGGCCTATGGAAAAACGTTTGACGTTAAGTAAGATACAGTGGAATCAAGAAATCCTATAAGCTGTAGTAGCTGTGGGGAATGCAAATGCATGATGGTTTCCACTCCAGAGTACTTAACGTACGTACGTTTAAGTTCGTTATTTAGAAGTTCTGCCGTTTCGACAAGGACCGCTAGGAATTCTCAATATTTGAACATAACGCTCGTGTGTACTGCCAGTGGCCAAAGGACCTTTCAATATAGAGCGACATCTCTGTGAAACGGGTTGCAGCCTGCACTTAAACTGTGCGAATCCGTATCTGAAGCTTCCAGATTTAAACGAATCGGCTTCTAAATGTCTTTTTCAGTTAGGTTCTTTGATGATCTCTACGTTTGTGTTATGCTACTAATTATATATTTAGCCTTTCCAGGAGCGCCTTTCTTGATTTTTCAATTGATTTGTTATGTTTTTTTATGATTTTTCATTTTAGTGTTTCATTGACTCTGAAAGCCTTGTGGGGACGAACCATTCAAGTGTATATGTACGTATACATGCGGCAAACAGAGAAAGCTGAAAAACTAGTATAGTACATACCACCTCTTATTCTCTCAAGTTTGTAGGCCGTGAGTATCCATCGGAGCCTGGGGTCCTGAAAAAGAATGTTTAAGAATTATATTTCACCGTCACTGAGAAAATGTTTGAGGCAACTATTTTGCCATTTCCTGTTGATAACCCGCTCAGAATCATGGATCTAAGAAGAGAAAAATCACTACGGCACATGGCTCAACATTACGGTACCCATCCTTTCATTCGATTCCGAATCCAATGATATTCTCTCGTCCCAAGACTCCTCTCTTTCGTCGAACACGGTGCGCATGGTATTATGGAACTGTTGTCTTACACTCCTGGAAGGTTTCCTTCGATCTTTCTGCATAGTTCCCATAATGCACTGCACCTCATTTTCCAGTTCTTTCCATAGAATGCGTTTGGCTCTATCGACGACGCAGTTATAAGTCCATGCTGAGAACGTTTATGGTCTTGTTTGCTGTTATTCTGGGTTGAAAGAGTAACGTTATACACGCTACTAATAATGAATTGAAGCACTGAGTGGTACGTTGCACCCTACGCCTGTGTGCAGATCTTTGGGTTGACTGGTGTATCGAGGAGAGCCTTTCTTTTTTAAAAAGAAAGATCAATTTTCAGCTTTAAACGTTCAAGGGGAAACAGTGCTTCTTTACGATGAAAAATGGTTATACGCCCAGACTTAATTTTATTTTAAAATGAGTGTAGTATTACCTACCGAGGAAAGGTGATGAAGCTTAACACGCGCTTTGACATCAAGAGCCGTACCGAGATGGATTGGGTCCGACACTATGTAACCAAGATGATCATCCCACATGAACTCTTCCCCAGATCTCTTAAGCTCTCGCTCAAAAGCTGCAATTCCCCGGATTAACTTGTCGAAAACGGCTTGTACGTTCCCCCCTTTATCAAAGCACCTAAATTGCACGTGATCATCTTCATTGACGAAAACAACAAAGGTGTTGTCTTTATTGCGGAATATACCACGTGATTCAGGCCAATCTCGAGCACGACCTGAGCACGTGATCAGAGGTGACGTGGGATAAGATGAAACGTTTAGTGATCCAAGGTTTGGATCGGGAAATTCGGAAAGGCTCTTATATTCACCCTCAAATTCACCTAGGAGAAAGAACAGAAACGTAAATTCAATCAATCAATCGATCGATAGATCGATCATTCAGTTGCTTAGAGGTCGGCACACACGAGGGGACTAGTCCCTGCGACTAGTCCCTGAAACAAGTCGCGGGGACAAGTCCAATCGTGTGAACTAGTCATTTTTGACAAAAAATCTAGTAGCAGGGACCAGATTTTAGTCCCTGCGACTTGTCCTACCAATTCAAACTGGTTTGAATTTGTGAGACAAGTCCCTGCTACTAGTCCCACAAAACCCTTCGTCGACACACACGATGGGACTAGTCCCCTCGTGTGTACCGACCTTGACCATTCAACCAATTAGTCCGTAGTCAGTCAGTCAGTCAATCAGTCAGTCAGTCAACATAAGACTAGATCAGTAGAGGGCACAAAGAGATCCTGTACGTCGGTCGGACAGCTGTCTCTCTGGCTTTCTGTCTCTCAACTGGTCAATCAGTCAATTAAACAACTAATCTGTCAATCAATCCATCCGGCCGTAAAGCAATCAATCGATCAATTCATCTACCCACCCATCGGCGTCAACCTGGCAACCAAGCTATCATTCGCTTCGTTTTAAAATCAATTAGCCATTACTTCATTCAGCCAGTCACCATGCCATCCACTTGTTCGTCGGTCAGATAATGCAGTTTAAAATATAACCCTTACTGAGCTATTGGGTCGAAGCACATAAAGAAGGAAAAAAGAACGTTATAAAGGGTGGTCAGAAAAAGCTTACGAAATAAAGACGCTTGACAAAGTTGTTGTTATACTTAGGTCCCAAGTAGCCTGCGAGCACGTTCTCTATTTTGGTCTCTGATCTCACGCGAGATTTATTTTGGGCGCCAGCGGCGAGCGAAGCGAGGCGCGAGAGGATTGGGGCGGGCACGGGGTAAGGAGAGCTTGCAACGATGACTGTAGAATTTTCATCTCCATCCCGGAAACCCCAGGACAACAAAGGCTGGTTTAACAGCCGCTTTCAATTTCAGTCAAACAAGACGCGAGCACTTCGAAGTCATGCAAATTCCTAGCCGATATAGTCGTTAAGAATCAACATGTTTGGCAGCACTATGAAACAAAATCACACAGACACGAGAGGCAACTGCAGATATTAAAGCATTTCGACACCAAGCAACAAATGCCTTGAAGAGTGCGATCGGATTCGTTGTATCCTTTGTTTCACCACATGCACCAAAGACACTTGCGTTCCAAAGAGCACAAAAAATCGCTATTTCGTGCAGATCTAGACGATTGTTGAAAGAGGATAAGTGATCTGGATCACAACCTTTTAATACCGAGCACGAACGGCAATGTATCCTGAGTTCCGCGGAGACGTTTCGCTTTAAAGCTGTCGGCAACTTTTCCTTCTGTTCCCTCAACTCCGGGTGATTGAAAATCGCATTCGCCACAGCTTTCCACTGTGTAAACGCCATATTTTTAATAACTGCGATGGTTCTTGTGGTGACCGACTCCACGTGTCCTCTGGGATATGAAATGAGACCTTTGACTCTAGTCTCCTTGGTCTCGGTTAAATCGTCCACGTTTAACAAACTGAGTACCCACTCGCCGCGGCTGTCATTTTCACGATTTTCTTCAGGCTCCTCTGTTGAAAAGAATAGAGTTTGCTTATTGAACTCCTCTCTCGCTTCTCTCTGAACTTTTCGTCTGCAGCAGTGGTTTTCTTCTGCACCTTTTTGCTCATGGGACTTCGCTCAGGCGAAGACACCGACGTAGGAAGACAGCGATTTGATCTTTCTTCTCCCCACACACCATTCTCTTGGCTATCACTGTACAAAGCGCTTGCAACAATGTCCCTATTTTCCGTCCACAAGCGCTACGAACTCGGTCCGATTTTCCTTCGTTCTGTTTCAATGTCAACCCTATATTTTCACACTGCTTTGCGAGGACGACCACCTTACCTCGCCCCCGCCCCAGCTCGCTTCGCTCGACGCTCGTGCCCAATTGCAAAGTAAATCTCGCGTGAGACCCAAATAGAGAGCTTGGAGAAAAGATCTCTCCAGATGGGATTTCACAGAAGAGTTTCTTAGGACAATAGTTCGTCTATTTTCGTCTACGACTCGTACATAATTAAAGTCACTTATGCATACATATTTTGTAAAAGCATTAGTAGTTTTGTAACCAATTTATGAAGAAACACTGTATTGTGTCCCTCACCTTGCCGCCACTCACCTCCCAGTCGCAAGAACACCATACGAACAAGACCTTCCATGTTCCGTCTCTCCCCCCGGGAACACCCGGCAGGTAAAGGGTATCCCTGTATGGATCTCCGCGTGTGCAGCCGAACAGACAGCACGTAATCACTGTTCAGCTGACCATCGACAATCTTACGACTGTCCAAGTCTCTAGAATGGAAATCTTTTCCGCCGTGCCCGTGGTATTCCTTTATAATTTCGTCGAACAGGGGAGCAAAGACTTCGTATGACTCTCGATCTCCCGCTATTATTCCTGATGTTCGTTGCCATGGCGACCCTGGGTTGTCCACGCCCACTTGAATTGCTTTGTCAAGGGTGAAGCCGTTGGGAGTGGTTTGGTATCTAGCGTTGAAAAGAGTACATTTATAAATGCAAAGTGAAAGGAGGTCGCATGAGATGAATATACCGTATTTTCTCGATTTAACGCCGGACCCTGATTAAAAGCCGGCCTCGTGTAAACGCCGGGTGAAAACCAATAGTTTTGAAATAAACACCTGGGGCGTTTGATCGAGGCTCCGGCGTTTGTTCGAGACCCCGGAGTTTGATTCAGAAAAGGCACTGTACTTGCAGTCGAAGAAGGACGTTGGCGAAGTTGCCTATTCGTGAACTCAAAACAATTTTTAGTTGAACCCATCTGCTTGCTATGTACCTGCTATGTACTTGCTTGTTCATGCATTACTTAATACGTTCTGTTTGCCTTGGTAATCATCATTTTCGGTGACTTGGGGACTGCAGTTTGTAGGGTCGAAAAAAAGAGCATAATCGTTCTGCCCTAAGAAACCTTCTCTGGGTCTCAAAGAACAGACAGTAAGTGTGGTTTTCCGCTGGCTGAGGAACGAAAGAAGCGGAAAACGTTTTTCTCACACACGGCTGGGAGTCTGGGTACAGTGTGCGAGTGTATTTTTGTTTGCAGTGCTCGAGTGTATTTTGTTTGCAGTGTGCGAATTAACAATTATTGGACGAGGTTGAGCAAAATATCGTGATTTGTCAGTGGCGAGCAAATAATTGATATGCTCGCCACTGACAAATCACGATATTTTGCTCAACCTCGTCCAATAATTGTTAATTCGCATACTGCAAACAAAATAAATTGGCGTATTGCAAAGAAAAACTGTTACACACGACCACCAAACATCGGACACTGACACTGCAAACTATCGCTGGTAAATACGCGCTGCAAACAAAAAATGCTGCACACTGCAAACAAAAGGAAAAGTTGTGCGCGCGCAGCCAGATGCGAAGAACTTGAACCAAGTGATCTTTCGGAATTATCATCCAGCGAGAGAGCGATTTGAGCGATGTTGAGGTTGACAAGGAAGAAGGACTCGCACATGATGGTTTGCCAACTGGATCAGAAAGAGAGATTATTGAATATTATTTTAACAGAGGCTTTACGTACAGGCACGTAACGCTGATATTAGGAAAACATCGGCATATAGATATAAATGAACGTACATTGAAACGAAGGCTAAACGACTACGGGCTAAGAAGGAGGGATGTTGTAAATGATGATCTTGTTGAACGCGTTACAGACTTGATTAAGCCTGAAATTTGCAATGGTCCAAGCACAGACTCTCACAGTGAGCTTCGGCTGCCTGTGCTTGGACCAGTGCAAATTTCAGGCTTAATTAATCAATTTATTTTGTTTGCAGTGTGCTGATGTATTTTGTTTACAGGACGTCGATTTATTTTGTTTGCAGTGGGTTCCGTTTTGCGAGATGAGTGACTTTTTCTGTAATTTGTAGCTAGATTACTTGAAAAGGGGTGTCCCTTATGGGCTTCCGTATTTAGTAAGTGTTAATACCACGGTTATCATCTCCAAAGCTTACCCTTAACCTCCCACAGTAGAGGATAGAGAGCCAGAGGGTAGTAGGCTCGACTGGGAACTGTTGCCAGTATCAGGAACCGTATTTCGAGCATTTTGAGAGAAAGGGGGTCTGAAATCAATCAGGCTCTTTTTGACAAAGGAAGTGCTATCTACAAACATCGTCTGGCAAATCTGTGACCTCTTCGTAGCTATCGGAGGTTTTGTAACTCGCCAGATATCTTTATGTTCTTCCAGCTTTATGTCATTTAATAAAGAATTTTTCCTTCAAGCTGGTCGCACCAAGACGACCATTTTAGATCAGGACGGTAACTAGAATTTCCTGTTTTATAAAGAAGCTTATCGAATCAAACGCCCAACACCGGGACACTACTATTGGACAATGGATTGAAAGCAACTAGAGAACTCAGTTGCCCATTCTCGCGACGATTGACTTAAATTGTTTGTTTTCTCACGTGCATATTTGCATATCACCACCTCTGCAATATTTACATTCACTTGGGTTGTAGCCAAATTTATTCTGATGATGGCATAAATTTTGCTGAAAACATAATATCCTTCTTGTAGTGTTAGTTTCGTATACGGTGTTGTATTTTGTCTAATCTGAACACAATATAATATCACTTTTATCCTTCACTAAGAGAGTCACCAGTCCAAGCAAAAATTTGAATGGATCCTTTAAAAATAGATAACATTAATAAACAGCAAGAATGATAAGTCATTGCCATATGACAACAATGTATCCTCAAAAGCAGTTTTATGAGTGATGCAATTTGAGTAATTTCATCTATAGAATTTTAGACTAAGGCCACAATGAATGGCGTAGCTTAACGCGTGATGCGGGGAATAATAACTGAAATCGCTAGAGCTTGACAATGACCTCGATGGCGATATTGCCTTACCATTACTTTACCATACAATCATTTTACCTTAACGTCTCATAAAGGTCTGGAGTTAGATGATTTGCCATCAAGTTATTGTGAAGGCGCAGATCTGGAAAATTTCCGTGTGGAGGTGGTCTTTCGAAACCGTACTCCTCTCTGTTCCATGGTTTCATAAAATACACGACGAATACCTCCCTAGCCACATATGCCCCGCAACCGAGCGCAACCATTCCGAAAAATCGACGACCTGGAAGCAAATCCATCTTTTTTTCTTTTCAGGAGTTCATTTCAAATGCTTTCGTTCTTGGTCCTCAGTTCCTGGATACGCGCTCTGATTATTATCGCGTGACACAATACAATTAATGATGTCATGCTTCTCAAGGCAACCAATTAACAATTAAAAATAGACTTTTGTCGCGCGCGTGAAAAGCGGTTGATACATTAACTTTAATCTAAAGAAAAAAATTTAAACTGCAAAAAAAAAAAGGCTTCTGGAAAGTTTATACTTGTAGTTCTCATTTCAGCTTTTATTTTCGGATTGGATCAGGCTGTTTAAGAGAGGAGGTCTGTAAATATCAACCGACGGCTTGCAATAAGGAAATTATCAAAATTCTAAAAAAAATTCACAGCATAGCTGTAGGTAAACTGTTACCAAAAATATATGTTTAACTTCAATTCGTTAATTATTTTAGACGTACGGAGAGGATCTTGGTTTCATGGCTCTTGGACCGGGTGTTAGGGATCTGGCACAGCACATTGCTGACAACTCGTTTTCAAATTCAAAACAGTCATATTCCGGACGACAAACAAACCGTTGCAGCAAGTAGGTAATTATAAATATTTTGAGCGGTTGATTCTTTGGTTGGAATCAAAATTGAATATTTGGGGGATTTTTCAATATTTACATTATTTTGAGCGATTTCTTGCAGTGCAAAATTGACAAAATTGACATGCTAAAATCATTGACTGGTACATGGTCTAGCGTCCAGAGACTTATACCACATGAAAGAGCATTATTTCTTCTTTTATAATCCGTTTTCAAAACTATGGGCAACTCAAAAGAAAAATTTTGAGGTCGCGAAATACAGCTGGCACTTTCGTGAAATTTGAGCTTTCCTGTCACGGCATTCCGTAACTAAAAACTCACATCAACACAACACAAAATGTTTTTAAAAGAAAAATGGTTTAATAGTGCCTCATACAAAGCACTAACAATGTTTTAAAGGCTTTTTTGCTTGGTTGACTTTAACTCATTTTTGAGAATTTTTTGAAAAAAGTAACAGATTGTTGCTTTGTTTATAATGGACCTCAGGTTCCTCACTAAACACGGCTGAACACGAATCTCCATGCAGTTCGAAATCAAATCGGGAAGTTTTGCGTACAAAAATCGCTTTTTAACATATAGAAAAATAGCTGTGACTGTTAAGTAATTAGTACCTTGCAGAGTCGTACTGGAAAACTCACACTGAAATCCTGCAATAATAGGCACAGCTGGTGTTTGCGTCAAGAAGCTCCCTAGTAATAACCGCGGTTCAAGGTAGTAAACATCCCTCTGACGAAATTTCTTGAAACATGGTTGTTTCGTTAGAGGTCACGTAACTTTCTTGAACTCAAATTGAGTTTGGCACAGCGCTCATTTCTGTGCCGAAAGACTTTAGCTTTGTTTTTATAGTCGTTTGACGAAAAGTTGCGTAATTTTTTGGAGGTTCTCTTATTTTGCATGATTTCGAACATCGCACCTCAGAGCGACTCTTTCTTGATGGAGACATTTTGTCTCTGCTTTTGACACATTTTCCCGGTATCAAACCACTCGATCCTTGGTGGGCATTCAAATTTTTGGAAATGAAGTCCTTTTTGTTTTGCTCTGTCAACCCTGTTCGCAGTCTGACTTGCTAACTACGAAAATTGTGTGGGAAATATGGCATCGTGTAAATATGCTTCACTAGTTGGAGGACTGTGTGGATAAAGTGTTGAAAATCCAGGGAATTCTCAGTGCATAACAATCGGAAAGTGCACTAAAGACATCAGCAACCATTTGAAGACTTTTGGTGCTAGATTTGCTGACTCGACCATGAAAACTGAGGCCGAACTTCTTCCAGGGCAGGTTTGTATTAACAGAGAATGATGTTAATTATAATATGCCTACTTACTGGGAAAACTTACCGCTTTACGGCGTAGTTAGCTGGAGTATGCTTTAATGGAAATTTACCGCACACATTGACGAATATCCACGGGACCTTGTTTTTATTGCTGTTTGTGTCTGTGATGCACAATGCGTTACTAGCATTTGGCGTTTGGGGAAAATGTGTCAAAAGCAGAGACAAAATGTCGCCATCAAGAGTGCTCTGAGTGCGATGTTCGAAATCATGCAAAATAAGAGAACCTCCGAAAAATTACGCAACTTTTCGTCAAACGACTATAAAAACAAAGCTAAAGTCTTTCGGCACAGAAATGAGCGCTGTGCCAAACTCAATTTGAGTTCAAGAAAGTTACGTGACCTCTAACGAAACAACCATGTTTCAAGAAATTTCGTCAGAGGGATGTTTACTACCTTGAACCGCGGTTATTACTAGGCAGCTTCTTGACGCAAACACCAGCTGTTGTAATGCAATCAATCGAATAAGAGAATGTTGTGCCTATTATTGCAGGATTTCAGTGTGAGTTTTCCAGTACGACTCTGCAAGGTACTAATTACTTAACAGTCACAGCTATTTTTCTATATGTTAAAAAGCGATTTTTGTACGCAAAACTTCCCGATTTGATTTCGAACTGCATGGAGATTCGTGTTCAGCCGTGTTTAGTGAGGAACCTGAGGTCCATTATAAACAAAGCAACAATCTGTTACTTTTTTCAAAAAATTCTCAAAAATGAGTTAAAGTCAACCAAGCAAAAAAGCCTTTAAAGCATTGTTAGTGCTTTGTATGAGGCACTATTAAACCATTTTTCTTTTAAAAACATTTTGTGTTGTGTTGATGTGAGTTTTTAGTTACGGAATGCCGTGACAGGAAAGCTCAAATTTCACGAAAGTGCCAGCTGTATTTCGCGACCTCAAAATTTTTCTTTTGAGTTGCCCATAGTTTTGAAAACGGATTATAAAAGAAGAAATAATGCTCTTTCATGTGGTATAAGTCTCTGGACGCTAGACCATGTACCAGTCAATGATTTTATGCACTAGTCATTTGTTTCCCCCACCCCCCCACCCCCGCGACATAGCGGGGGAATTTGCAAACAAGCGACGCTAATTTATGGTAATTCCACCACCCACCAGGGCAGAATATCGAAAAGCTTAGCATAGTCCTCAGCTCTGTCCTCGAGGCCAGCCTTTGAAAAAAAAACCTTCCATCTAGAATGATGAAAGTGAAATCACTTATTAAACGGAATACGCGCAACAACAAAGCCTAAATATAGTGTCTGGATAAAAGGTCAAAGTGTTTTCTTTCAATTGCCATCATACATATCAATGGATGCATTCATTTACATAAGAATTGACAAGGATTGTCTACACTTACTTCGTCACGCTTTCCGCTCTGTTCGCCATGTTGGATCACTGCTTCTAAGGAATGCATCCAGAATCCTTTGCACGCAGTCTCCTCGTGAGCGCTTCCCCGTCATTTACCCCGGGGTTCCCCGGGGAAATTTAAGGTCGAGCAAATTTGAGGTAAAGTCCCTGGGGGTCTGGGCATAAAATCATCGCAAACCTCCAGTAATTCCACCGCTACTGCCCGACAAAGTCCCCGCATGTCGCGGGGGTGGGGGGGCGGGGGAAACAAATGACTAGTGCATTAGCATGTCAATTTTGTCAATTTTGCACTGCAAGAAATCGCTCAAAATAATGTAAATATTGAAAAATCCCCCAAATATTCAATTTTGATTCCAACCAAAGAATCAACCGCTCAAAATATTTATAATTACCTACTTGCTGCAATGGTTTGTTTGTCGTCCGGAATATGACTGTTTTGAATTTGAAAACGAGTTGTCAGCAATGTGCTGTGCCAGATCCCTAACACCCGGTCCAAGAGCCATGAAACCAAGATCCTCTCCGTACGTCTAAAATAATTAACGAATTGAAGTTAAACATATATTTTTGGTAACAGTTTACCCACAGCTATGCTGTGAATTTTTTTTAGAATTTTGATAATTTCCTTATTGCAAGCCGTCGGTTGATATTTACAGACCTCCTCTCTTAAACTTTTTGTGTTAATGAACCACTGAGCCGTGCAGGATCAGGAATATTACTTTACCTTCGATAACTGTGTTCCTTGAAGGAACAATGAAGGAACAAAAAAACTACTTATAGGGGTGTTTGTGTTATAACAGCCACAGAGAAATCGAACTGTTTGCCAGAGAGGTTTTCTATTGGACATTCATAGGGTAAAATTAATGTGGATTATGACAACAAGAGGGCGATGGCAGGGCTCCTGGAGCTGGATACAACAAACACAGTACACAAAGTGAAATATAAGATATTACCTGCAAACATTATCGACCTTTTCTAGTGCATCATTGTTTAGTTACAACCTACGAAACTCAGATTTTTCTATTCCCAGGTTTTGCACTGTACGTTTTGGCAAGCTCTTTACTACTCGCGATTACCCCTATACGGTCAAAACTGTATTACCAAGGACAGGGCCCTCACCTCATTATCTGTCTTCAAGACAAGTATAAGACAGAGGGACCTTTCAAGTGTTATAGTTGAGAACAGATGCACAAATTGTCATCTGAGTGACACTCGAGGTCCTACTTTACTGTCGCAAAATTTTTGCTTACTTTTAGGTTAATTGGTTTACATGTTATTTTATTATGATTACTGTTCAATATTTTAACTGAACTCAGTGGCTTAAGTAACTTTACTTCATTTTAATTCCTATTTATTTCGTGCACAGTCTTTCATTACCATTATTTGAGTAAGTTATCCGTTATCACATTTGTAAACGCTACATTACCTCTCATATGAATTAGATTTCAATTATGAGGTGTCCCCGAAGTCTTGAAGACGCCGGTGATGCGTTATTTAAGTTGTTCATACATAAATTAGCTAGCAATGACATTTCTAGGCTTATATTTCACTGAATGGGAAACGCTTATGGCCATTTGAAAATGGCAAAGATTTGTGTAGAAATTACAGCCCTTGCCATCCAGTCACGTTTCATTGGGTTTTTGATACAAATTCTTGCAAATCAGTTGTAAACGGATTCAAATTACCCTTACATCTTTTCCCTGTAGATTATTGCCTTGACCTCTTTCTATTTCTTACTGTAATATGAACGCCATTACTTTTAAAAGGATTTAAGAAAATTAATTTGGATGGCATGTTCTTCTCACCTCGAGAGAAATGAAAATCTCCTATTTTCTTACCAGTTCAAACATGTACAGCACTGGCCTGAAAATTGGTGGTCTTGCTAATTTAAGTGCCCTTTTCATTTCTGGAAACCATACCAGTTTGTTTGTTTGTTTGTGTTTTGACTGTTTTTTTTTTTTACTATAAATCGTCAAGTCACAACCGTTGCAAATAAAAAGCCCATTCCTGGCGCTTTGTAATATGGATGCCTAAGTATTCATTTCGGGGTTAATTGTCAAGCTAACTCCGGCAGGAAAGAACTTTTCAATAAACATTATCTTATTCTTCTTACACGCGGGCAGCTGTCATGAATTTACATTTGGAAACACGAAGAGGTGGAAAGTAGCCTTACCCTGCGTCTCCCGCGGGTCAGCCCGCGGGTCAGCCCGCGGGCTATCCCCTGCCGCGGGCGAAATTGAAACGGGAATTTCCAACGCCTGGTTACTGAGCGGGCCGGTAACGGGGATTACAACATGGCTTCGCGCGCAAGAAGACGGCAGGTCACTAACGAAAGTAATGGAGGTACTTTGGACTTCTCAATATATTGCACAGTCCCCTGAAAGTGTACATATGATATAACTCTGGTATTTGTCGTTTTTAGGGGTTAATTTCTTGGACAAGAAAGAGGCAATGGGACGGGCTCGAGCCTTTGAACTTCGTCAGCGTGCTGAGGTGAAAAAAATCAAACAATAAAACAATTGTGTTAAAACAAAAAGAAATGGATGTTATTATATTTGGTTTAATACTTAAGCTATTGTAAATGGTTTAAACCTAGGAGTCAATTGAAAGTAAGCCTACAGGTGTACCTCCTTAATTTTGGGATTTGTAACATCGCCGACTGGTGAAATTAATTCTTACATGTGTTGAGATTTTTTTAATTGTCTTTCAATAGCAACTGAGATCGGAGCTGGTTGATCAGATAGATGGTCAGTTAAACGAACTGTTTGACGATGTTTTGCATGATGTGGAATATTTAGAGCCGGTATCAGATCACTCGTGTGATCACAGGTGAGTTACAAGATGTCACAGTACTTTATTTAAGCTTATACTTAACCCGGACAGTACGGCTAGTTTACTGCAGGTGGTTTTTGCCTCTGAAACAACACGAGAAGCTCAAGGTCGATTGACTTGTATGAGTTTAAAGCAACTGCAGAGTTTTGGTTTCATTATGCAGATAGAAAGAGCTCTAAAACTGAGAAGGGATGTCAAAGTCATAAACTTCCTCTGCTTGCCATGAGGCCAGTCACGTTTGAGACTCATGATTTTTGTTGAATGTGCCGTATTTGTTCAGTAGTAAGTGATTTTCCTGCGTCATAATCTGTGGTTTTCTTAGCTTGATCAGATTTTTGTTAATTAATTAATCGATCAGCATTTTATTTCTTTAAGTCTGTCAATAATGTCCACATTTCAATGCATATTCTTCTAAATTAGGTTTGTCTGTAATATTGGCTTAACGGCAGAATACTCGAAGTAAATTCCACGTAGCCGCCTACACCACGGTACTCAGAAAATAATTAATTCAAATAAGAATTAAATTTATTCAATGGACAATGAATTTAAAATGGCGTGGCAAATTCCACGCAGCCAGTTACATGGTACTTAGGAAATAATTAATTCAAACAAGAATTAAATTTATTCAATGGACAAATGAATTAAAAATGGCGTGGCAAATTCCACGCAGCCAGTTACATGGTACTTAGGAAATCATTAATTCAAATAAGAATTAAATTTATTCAATGGACACATGAATTCAAAATGGCATGGCAACATTATGTACTGGCTACCCAGTACACAGTATGCCGTGATAACAAAGACAAAGTATTGTTCATTCCTCATTCTTTGAGCTTGAAAGCCTTGGGTCAAACCTACAACGCTGATATTTATTTGTATGCCGTGATACCTATTCATCATGGAATAAGTAACCTAAGACAGATTATCATGTATTCCTCGTTCTTGAAGCGTTGATGGGTGAGTAATTCCACAGACAAACACTCATATTTTGCGCTGCATTCTATGAACACAATATTTCTCATACTAAAAACATGAAAACCTCATCATCATTCCTTGTTTTAAAAACGTGGCACCCAAATATTTGGCCATTTTGTGTATACCTCTCCATATAGACATGCGCAAATTGTAACCCAAAATTTATCAGAAGCGAGTGGCGCGTGAAATTTTAAACAACGAGTGATTTAGTCAGCACCTCAGTCTTCACAAGCAAGACGCATATGGAGAATTGTCTGTTTCTTGTTCTTAAAATGTCGTGAAGCGTAAAGCTTAATATCTTTGTCCCAACCCCATAGTTCATAATTATGTAAATATAAATACGTTGTAAACCATACTTTTCCAATTTCAAAGTAACATTTTCATTCCCTTTTTACACATTTTATCTTGGTTACATAAACTCTACCAAGTCTTATACTACATGTACAATGGTTAAATACATCAATTCCATGGAGATAATTGTACTGTGGATCATCATGCAGTCTGTTCCTGCAATCACTTTCAAAAACCAATAATAATAATTATTATTACAAGGCAATTTTAATGGTCAAAATGAAAATGCCAAAGCTTCAGCATGTTAATCGATGTTTAATTCAATCGTTCCTCACTGTCTTTTGGTCCCAATCTTTAAATTGATAGACGCTGGCAACATCCTTTAAAAACTCAAAGAACCAGTCCTTCCCACGGTTGATGTAACACCAAATAAATTCAGCAAGATATGAAGAGTAGTGTTCCTTTTTTCTTCCATGTGTTGGACTGAGCGTCATTTGCCTCCATTGCCCTTTAATTTTGTTCATGTTGTAACCTTCCGGGTTCACAAATTCCACTGAGTGGCTCACTGTTTTATATTCATATCCATTCTCCAGGTTTACATAACCCTTCCAGCAATCACTGACAATTGTTGTTCCTTGCTCTACCCCCTCCCGAATATAGCTTACGAGCATAGCCTTGGTTCTGTCCTCGACTGTCACAATAAATAATTTCTGGAAATCTTGCTCTATTCTTCAGAAAACTCATTAGCCTTCAACAACGTGTCCATGATAGTGTTTTCTTTTCCCTAGTTTTGACTCATCAATCTGCACAACTTTTCCAGGTCCTCCAAGTCTTTCCCGTCTTTCAAAGATTGTAACCTCCCATAATTCTCGGCAAAACATATCCCAGTCCACAGCTGTGTGTGATCCCAGTCTGAGCTGCTGTTTAGTTTGCCACTGGGCAAGTCCCTGGCATCACCAGTATGTATGCGTGGAAGTTGTAATACTGCAAATTATTATCACTCAACAAAACAGCATCAGCTGAAACATCAGTCACAAGTATTAATTGAAGGGCTGAGAGCATAACCGACCTATGTTGAATTTTAGGTCGTTTTTCGATTTTGCTCGGATTTGCCCGAATTGTTGCATATGAACTGTAATTTGATTGTAAAACATTGTCCAGTACTTTTTTTCACGGATTTCTGATTCATTTTTGAGAAATAACGTATGCAAAAAGCTGCATTTTGCCTTGCCAACACAAAGAAATCAACGTCCTGTGAAACAGGTTGGAAATTTACACTCGTAATGTCATAGTGTTGGTAACACACAGGGGGGCTTAGCCTCTCACACAACCAAAAAGGTATTTAAGCGCAAGGATGTCAGTATACTAATAATAAAACCAAAAACAATACATCATTTGGATGTAAAACTCTTTCCCAATTTGTATTACTGGCAAAGAGTTAGCAAAAAAACTGAGGCCATGTATGTACTTCAGGGCATCAAGGTGCTGCTCCCTAGAAAAATGTACATGCACCATTTATTTACTTTTATTATTAAAACTTATTGTTTCATAAAAATGCCATTTGTCTGTTGTCAACAAGTAATTTTTGTACCTATTAATATTAATATTGTACTTTCAACACATTTTCTGTGATTTGGATATTACGATAATAAATTATTGTTTGTGTTTGTTTGCCTGTACATGCACAATCCTGGACAAAAACGTTGGGACACTTTGCTCTCCCCCTCATTCAATGTTGGTTTTTGGCCGTGTCTTGTACTGAAATGATGAAAGTTGCTAGCTATCAACATTAACAATACAGAGCACCCATGTTTAAGACACATTTTCCCCCTCTTGGGTCTAGACAATGCATACATAACTTGTAAACATGTAACAGGAATGCCAGAGTGCTGGTAAATACATGTACAAACTGTAGGTACTATGATATTATCTGCCAGTGTTTCTGACCCCAAACACCATCTGAGTACATCCAAACACGGGGATGTGTGGGAGAAAATGAAATAGGATTTGGTGACTACATGTAGATATGGGTACCCCATTGGATTGTAATAATTTTGGTTTTTTTTATATTTCAGAGACAAATTAAATGGAAATAAAGTGTTTATTGCCCGACAGTCAGTACTGACGTAAGTATATTCATTTTGAATGATGTATATGAAAGAAATCATATATGAACTGCGGACATGAGATCAAATGAAGAATGATCATTGCAGTTGTTATCGCAATTTTTGCAATTGCGTAAAGAAGCCTGAAAAAAAGTTCAGGACTTCAACGGGGCTTGGACTCGTGACCTCGTGATTCCGGTGCGATGCTCAACCAACTGAGCTATGAGGCCACTGACGTTGGGAGCAGGTCAATTTTGGGTTCATACATGTATGTTCCCGTGAAAGATATGTATTAAGTAAATGATGCATATGAAAGAAATCATATGTGAACGGCAGATTCCCATTGAAGGCAACTTCCTCTCTGGCCTCCTCCTCTTGCTCAGCAGACTCTTACTTTCAATCCTTAAGCCAAACTAATATTATTGATAGGCCTAGCTTACAATACTTACATGTACTTTGTGAGTAAAATTTTTAGTCATTGTTATGGTGGGGTGAGTTGTCACCATTGTCGCCATCAGATCTTGTTCTCAGAAGCACGGTTTGTTAATGACCAGCAGTATCATGACTATGATTAGGTATCTCATGTAATTATAACTTGAACACAAGCCATAAGATTTTAGATATTTATGAAGCAGGAAATTTGCGTGTATATATCTATATCTTTCAAATGTGAAAAGTACTAATAATTATGTTCATGTTTAGATTATATTTTGTCACGAAAATTAGTTACAGTTTTATTTTCCTGAAAATGAAAATTCCACTCGCCAATCCGGGCAAGTGATCTACAATTTCCACTCGCCCGATGGGCTTGACACTCGTATTACTGAGTGGGTGAGTGCTAAAATTTAGCAACCCTGGTGAAAAGTGGCTGAGGTTAAGTTTGTGAAGAAGATTCCTTGTTAGTAAACATAATCTCACCTAAAAAATTTCTGCAAATGAATTAATTTCTGTGGGTATGTTGTGGTATAAATTTTTTCCTGGTTTTATTTTATTTTATTTTTTGAACAGTTTGATTTTTATTTTCCTTTGTTTCGGATTATGGTAATGAATTTCACAGAAAATTAAACTGGTTCAAAAACCTTTTAAACCAAAAACAAATTTAAATCACAGCCGCTACATCCATGTTACACTGCAGGCTGTATATCCCCAGGTTTTGTTTTGAAGGGTGAGGGACAATTGGTTTGTTGCCAGTGAAAAGCCAGGAGAATTTGCAGGGATGTCTTTCTTTCCCAGTGTGTGGCAACCCTGAAATATTATTGTTGTTCTACAATAATTATTATGATTACCATAACCTACTTTTAAAGAGAGTTCAGTGCAATTAGGTGAGTTACACTGTACTGGTTTGACCTCAGTACATGTACTTAAATGATGGCACTGCTCTGGAATCAGAGGTCATAGGCTTGACCCCCTCACAAGCCTGAATTTTTTTCAAGCTAATCATTTTCACTACTGCCCAAGTAGTGTTCATAACTGTGATGATCACTTGTATCTTCAGTGGAAGTACCATTGACTTCTACTCAGTTTTTGTGGATCATTAATATTGTGTACATACTGCCATCAACACAATTCTTGTCAGGAAATAGTTGGTTGGAAATGACCATGCTTCAGTTAATTATTCATTTGCAATAATGGTGCATACAGCTGTAAGAATCACCTTTGTATAGTGCCAGAGTTTTCTGTGTGACTGAATCCTTTATTTGTCAAACCCACATCTATGGTTCTCACTGTGAGGTACATTTTTCTCTTTTAGGGAACTCCTTGAAGTTACCCATATCAGGACAATTTACAATATCTTTGTAGCCTTGCTTATACTCTTCATCATCAATACCATAGTGTATGACTACATTGATTCAGGAAGGTAAGCTGATATGCTCCAGCAGTCCAGTTTGCTGTGCCGGTATTTTGTGCTGTGTTTGAAAGTTAGTTGAACTCAGGGCTTGAGACTAACAATAGCCAACTAGCCACAGACTAGCAAAAATTCCATTTTGGCTCATGGGTTTTGCATGTCACTAGCCATTTTGGCTAGTGAAAAATTAACGTATTTGCACTGGAGGACCAGAGGAAATCACTGATTTAAGAAAATTGAGTAGAAGCATGCAGAATATGAAACAACAGCTGTAACAAATACCATTATAATTTATTACTTCAAGCAAGAACTGAAATTAACGTTCTAAAGAACGAAAGTAAGACTGACCTTTTCAGTTCTTTTTTCGTTACTGAAACAACAAATGAGAAGTCATGGAAGTCTATTGGGAACACATTTTGTGTCATGTTACAGTGTTGTCATTTGGAGCCAGTAGCCGGTAGATTTCCAATGACTGTTACACCACATTTTGCCTTCACTACACAACCGAACACACTCAAAGGTTGAGGCATGGGGGCGTTGGTCAGCCAGGCCCAAGATATGTTTAATTGTGACAATAAGCTTACAACAAAGTTGATAAGAGATACATCAAGTAACGTCCTACGTGCGCCAAAGCCGGACATATAAACCCCGAAAAACCCTTGTAGGGAAAAAATAGGGACCGTGTACCCCCGACCAAATGCAGTGGCGCCACCTTTGGGGTTTTAAGGTTGATCTATAAAAAACTGAATGAAAAAACAAAAATCAATACATTTGACGCTAATTACACAATAAAAATTAACCTTATTGAAAAGTGCTAGTGGCAAGGCTGACCGTAGAATGACACAAGTTGCTCAACGGTCTCTTTTTACAAACATGCTACCCATGAGTCTTTGCGCACTACGCTCGCACCCAGTTCTCTGTTCCGTGTCGGCAAAATATTAATTTATGTCAATACCGATTATCACAAATTACATTTTGTACCAGCTACTTTCGCCCCCAGAATGTATGAAATCACATCAGTGAGGTTGTAAATTTGAAGAGTGTTTATGATCTTTAGCCACATACTTCAAACAATTCATTGTATTTACTTAAAATCCTAGTTATGGCGTTCTGTTGCGGACAAAATATCCAAATAATAAAATATCAAGTCAAAAATAAAAATATGTAATCAAAAATAAAATATCAGTCCAAATGTGTAAAATATCAATTCGAAAAGTTCAAATAATTGATTTAAAACTATATTTATTGAAACGACATGTCCTACAAAAATATTTCGTCGAAAAAAAAATTCGATGAGTCGAAAAAAAAAATTCGAAGTCGAGAAAATGGGGGAGAACGCTGACCAGTTGTCATATCAGTTTGTTGATTCATAAATACGGATATGTTGAGAAATGGCGGCACGATGGCTGCCTAACACTGGAGAGTTTTTCTTCTCCCTTGCTAGTCTTCGATTGCATTTCGAGCAGCGACAATTTATAGCTTGGGATGACAAAGAGGGCGTAGGAATGCGCGCTCTCTTGAAAATGAATACTCGCCAACAGAGTCACCTGGCCGACCAAGGCTTGCAATCAGTCACGAGCAGTTAAATGCTCTACACGGGGACTGTGGCTTGCGCTGGAGCAATATTTCCAGAATTTTCGGTGTACACTGCATCGTAGAAGACATGAACTGGGGATGCGAGTGGAAGGGAGAGAATTTACACAACTTAGCTATTCAACTTCATCATTACACTGTGCAGCGAATACCGGCAGAAATATTAAAGAAAACACTATGGCTATATGGCCAGTAACCGGCCAAGGTGTTAAGAACACTGAATGACCGGCAGTCCCAGATTTTTCTAAAAATTGTCGAATCAACGAATCCAAACCATCGTATGTCGATTAGGAAAAGTCAAGCAATCCTGAAATGATTTTTAGATCTAAGTCCAGCGCTTGCTTTATGCTGGGCTTATTGGACGAAACGTATTTCGTGACACTTAGAATTTTTTTCAGGTCAGCTGCTGGCCAAGATGTTAAAAAAACTATGACCGGCAGTCCGATAAAAATTGCAAGATCGAAGAATTTCAGTCAATTTAAACTGTCAAAGATCAGCGATCTATGCAACCGGTTTTGTAGGATTTATCCATCATTTCTACTGTTGTACTGTCTTAGTCATGAGTCGACAGATGTTCGTGACAATGTTAGCAAGGCGTGACAAGCGATGTTTGACTTTCACACATCCCTTCGAATAAGCCCAACTGAAAAGCAAGCGCTCATGTCTTTTACGACGCAGTGTTCTGGCAGATACACCGAAAATTATGGAAATATCGCTCCAGCGCAAGGCACAGTCCCCGTGTAGAGCTTTTAACTGCTCGCGACTGATTGTAAGCCTTGGTCGGCCAGGTGACTCAGTCCGCGAGTGTTCATTTTCAAGAGAGCGCATATTCCTATGCCCACTTTCTCTTAAACTATAGTTGTCATCCCAAGCTATAAATTGTCGCTGCTCGAAATACAATCAACGAAAGGACACACGATCGCAAAGGTACGCAAGGTCTGCCACAACATTTTGCAGAGCAGGTAGACTCCCATCAGTCTACATAGCTTTCCTGACTCTTGACTTTGAAGTTGAGAGCGTTCTTTCATACTCATCCAGGCGCCGAAGCAAAAATTCAGAGGTGTCATGGGAGGCTGAACTAAGCTGCCTGTCAGTGTTTTCCATAAGACTAGCAAGGGAGAAGAAAAACTCTCCAATGTTAGGCAGCCATCGTGCCGCCATTTCTCAACATATCCGTATTTATGAATCAACAAACTGATATGACAACTGGTCAGCGTTCTCCCCCATTTTCTCGACTTCGAATTTTTTTTTTTTGACTCTTCGAATTTTTTTTTCGACGAAATATTTTTGTAGGACGTGTCGTTTCAATAAATATAGTTTTAAATCAATTATTTGAACTTTTCGAATTGATATTTTACACATTTGGACTGATATTTTATTTTTGATTACATATTTTTATTTTTGACTTGATATTTTATTATTTGGATATTTTGTCCGCAACGGAACGCCATACCTAGTGATAACCCTGCTTTTTTTTTTCAAATGACTGCTTAATATGGATGCCTTTATGTATGTATGTATGTGGTCAAATTATGTTAAATGGGCAATTCCAGAAAATATCCATACCCAACCACGGACGGCTTCCATGTTTTAACCCCCCCTTGCCCTCGGAAATTCCAGAATGCGTTACCCCCCCATGCCCTCAGAATTCCATAATCGTGAACCCCCCCTACCCTTCGGAATTTCCGGGTTTTTTGGGAGGTACATTTTCGACTTGGCAACGTTTATATGAACAAACGAACATGAATTTATGCCTCCCAAAGGCTGTTATCTAGCGGCGCCAGGCGACAAGCTTTACTCTTCAGCGACAAGAATAACCTACCGCGTGTGGCCAGGCTGTGCAACCTTTTTTTTTAAGTCTAAATTTGGCTATAAAAAACACCACTTATGGTAATTTTCATCCTCTTTGTTTTCTTGTGTTGTTCTGACGTTTACAAAGCAAAATAGCTAAAAAGACTGTTAAAATCTTTCGGCGGTTGAAAAGGTTAAAAATACCGTCGAGCCTTCGATCTTTCATCGTTGGGACCCTTCATATGTCATGTAGTGCACGAAAAGTCTTAATTTGGCTTTGTTTTCTTGTGTTGTTTTGACGTTCACTAAGCAAAATAGCTCGAAAGACTGTTTAAAAAATCTTTTGGTCGATTGCCGGCAGTCCAGTAAGAATGTAAAATTATCTGACAGGCGTTCCTTGGAAGCGAGGGACACGTGCGAGTTTTTTTGCCGTTTATCGGGCGGGAGACGGGAGTATCAAGAAATTGCACGCGGTAAATAAGGTACATTCTCAGACTTTATTCACTTGACAAGAAATTCATCAAGGTAAATGTGAAACCCACGTTTTACTGTTCACTTCTACGTGTCTGATCAATCGATGCTTGTCTTCTGCTTCCGCGATCATACGTTCATGGTTTATTTACGAACTGCAAAAGTCGACAACAATAGTGTTTTCAAGGAACTCACTCTACTCTTTCTACTCTAGAAATCCCACCCGTGAAACCCCCCCATGCCTTCGGATATTTTCCAATTGTAAATGCCCCCCCATTCCTTCAGAATTCCAGTTCAAAGAACCCCCCCTCCCCTTCGGAAATCCTAAAAGCCGTCCGTGGTATAGGTATGGATATTTTCTGGAATCGCCCAATTGCCTCGACTATGAAAGACGTTATGCTGTCAAAACTGGGTCATTGACAAATTTCAATGTGAAATGGGGAGCATTTATTCGGGAAAATAACCTTTAGTTTCCTTCCTTCTTTGACGAGAGATTTGGGGAGCAACAATTAGAAAATTACAATACTAAAGTTTTCCAAATACTAGAGAAATATAATTATTCCTTTGGACAACTGATGGACATTGAATCCATAACCGTATGTGCGTATATGTTAGTACTAGTGTAAACTTTATTATTTATTTTTTTTTTTTGCAGTAGTTTGTAAGCCTCCTGTAAGTAATATAAGTAAGTAACATGTGGTATGTAGGTATGGTATGCTAGTATCGTGATGTAACTTGTAATATGTCGTAATGTAAGTATCATGTAAATATTATGTAAGTTACATATTAAATAATAAAAAAAAAACTTCCAAACAGAGTTAAGATGAAACCAATTTTATTGTTCATGAGAGATCAGTATTATGAAAGAAATGAATATCTTATCAGTAGCATTTAGTTTTCTATAAGTATACTGCAAGCTACACACAGGCGAACATTTATTAGACTTTCTAGTTCAAATAAGTGTACCGGTACATATGTATCAGAATGCCACACAATCCATAAGCCGTCCAGCTTAAAATATTTGACTAAGATGTCAAGGAAAAAGTTTCTTTAAAGTTTATTCATTCAAAATGATGCAGCCTTTAAAATGTCTGGGGTTTTACAAGTCATTTTGAAGGGCTCACCAAAGAGACCACGACTTGCACATTCTGAATCGTGCAGTTACTGAAAATGGAGTCAAAATTACATAACATAATGCTGGTTTTCTACATCTGTAGCAGACTTAGCAGCAGTGTGGGTTGATTGCTGAACTGAAACTAATACCATAGACCCTTGAATACGGCTGGAAAGGACTTTGCTGCAGTGCAGATGCTGGTTGTTTTTCACTGGTAGCACTTTCGCTTTGTTGATCTTTGGATGGTTCTGATGTTTCTGCAACCATTTCAGACACGTTTTCTAAATCTTCAAAGTCATTGAAAAACCCTAACTCAAATGTTGGGTTATTACTATTATAGCTACATTTAAGTTTTCCTCGAAAAAAGTTGTGAAAAAAAATTTTTGCTGGCAAGAAATTTCATCGACAATGACGTCAGTCTGAACCATCTCTACGAACCATCCATTTCTTTTTCATAAAATATTAGCCAATCAGAGTATAGCTGTAGAATGTAGCTACAAAAAGTACTCAAACTGCTTGACAGGAAGAAAATAAAATAACTAAGAAACAAGCCTGACTTGTGAAAAATTTGTTTTGGCTAATGTGTCCACTTAGCCACTTAGGAGCAAGGGTGTCACAGTCAGTTAGTGCGCGGCCTTGGTGCATAAGGTCCCGAGTTCGATCCCCAGATCTCACATCCTTGTTTCAACTTCTTTCCTTTCAGTGTAGCTTAAGTAGCTTTAAATACCCTTAGAACGGAGCACTGATGGAAAGAGGGGGGTAAAATGAGCACAGCGTCAGCTTCCTGGGAGAGTACTCTCTAGAGAGTAAAGGAACTTCCGACGTTAAATAAGGTGTACCTTTACCTTTATCTAGCCATTGGGCTAGTAAGCTGAAGAGTTAGTCTCAAGCCTGTGTATTGGAAATTTTGCAAAATTGGGTAGTGTATGTGTGTTATCACTGTACATACGTATGTTGTGTTTAACAAACAACACCTTTGAGGGAGCCATTTCTTGCCCCGTTTCATTGTGAATCAGAAAGCACTGAGTACTTTCATAAGAGAAATCGAAAACAAAAAGGTGTCCCAACGTTATCCTTTTGTTTATTTGGAGTCCCTATAAGAGTAAAGACAGTTAGTAATACAAAAATAATGTGGTTAAGCATCAAGGCAAGTAAAAAGAGAAAACACCTCTACCAGTTGCCATCTATCTACCACAATCCACCTCAGTGTCAGTGGCTAGCAGTGGACATTCACCTCGCCGCTTCGCGGCTTAGTAAATATCCACCACTACCCACCTCCACTTCGGTGAATAGTTGTTAAATATGGGTTACTGTACTGGTTAATTGAACTGTTGTTTTTATTTCCTCTCTGTAGTCTTTCACTGGACCTAACAATACTTAAATCAGCCTTTGGAAAGCCTTCCTCCGTCATCAGTATCTGGCTTGTCATGAAGGCCATGGCCATGTCAGCGTTTCCCCTTTTCATGGCCTGGCACACCAATAGGCATTCTTGGCTGCCAATACCAGATGTTGGCTGGCTTTTTTTGTACATTACCTACCTGGTTGTTTTTCTGATATTTCCTGTTCAGGAAGTTTGTCAACAAGATATACCTGCTGCATCTTCTATTATCATACTCGCTGAACAGGTATATTACAGGATATATAATTTGCTCAACTCTTCTCTCATTTTAATCGGTAATTACCTATGATCGATCAGAGGGCCACGGCAAACAGGTGTGGATTAAATGTGACTATGACTTGTGGGAACAAAAGACACTTTACAATTAATTTTGTGCTATTTTTATTATGTTTATTATTATTGCTTGTTCCTCTGCACCTTACATAACACTTTACGATTTTCTTTGTTCCATTACATGTTTGTCACAGGCCTGCAAAATTCACCTCACTCGTAGTGTGCATAGCTTTCTATAGTCACCTTTTGGTTCACTCAGTTTTGATTGCAGTTGGGTTTTTTATCATATAATGTAAGCAACGAATGATGAGAAATAAGCCAAAGAAAAGTTGAACTAGTATTATATTGTTTGTCATCAAATTCTTTTGGCATTCTGTTCGTCCAATGTGGAATGCATTATTAATTTTCGTTAAACATGCATCTCAATCATGTTCTTTAATTGGCCAGGACAATCTCAGGTATGGATCGGAGTCTCATGAACACCGTCTTGTAGGCTTGCCATTGTCACAAATTTGGGTTTGTTGCATAATTTACATGTAATAACAGTTGAGCGTCTCAAACAACCACTGTTATCAGTGGCCATTCTCATGAAATCACATTTGGATATTTTCTAGGTCAAAATCCATCCATCGATCCCTCCCTCACTCACACGTTTTCTTATCATAGGGGCATTGGTTAATGAGAAAAGGAATTATCGTGAAATATAAGATAATGTCCTGCAAATTTTATTCTTATTCCTGTATGTATAATAGCCTTCTACATTATCCATTTTTTTTTAACCATGGTTATTGTCTTGTTGCTTGTGAGTTGTCTATTAAGCTGTCATTGAACTACAGAAATTCCCTAAATTTCCTTCCATGTCACCCTTTGCTACAGATTCGTTTGATGCTTAAAGTCCATGCCTTTGTCAGAGAAAATGCACCCAAGATCCTGTCACACCCAAACTCAAAAGGTGAGCTAACCTAAGCAAACTGCAACACCATAACCAGTTCAAAAAAACACTTGTTCAGCAGTCGAGTATGATATTATTTTTTATTTCAACAATATTTTCTTCTGAGCATTTGCTCTAATAGCACAAAGTGCTCTTTTAGAGAGCTAACCCATTTGTAACCACTTGTAAAATACATGCAAGTCATGATCCGATTTTGTCTGTACTAATTCTGGGAGCAGAATAACGTTTCCAATGCATCCTTCATTTTCTCCCAAGTTAATGTTTACCACATTAAATTTTTGTTATGTGCAATCTTTCACTAAGTACACTTTACACTTTATAGCGGAGCTCCGCGCGCGCCGAAGGCGCGCGCGCGCGGAGCACCATTGATAAGAAAATATGGTAACCCATCGATCCGAGAAAATTTGGTCATGACGTCACCGTACGTCCATCCGTACGTACGTACGTACGACCGTCCACCCCCTCGATGTAAGCCAAAGTTCAAATGTGACACTCCAGTTAACCCTTTCGTGTGCAAGCTCGCATATAAGCGCGCTTCCATATGGACTGTTTTTGGACAGATCATTTGTCCATACACGTAGTCCTCAACCCGTGTTTTTGTGGCGGGAAATTGCATGGCCAAATTTTGAAGACAGTTTTAAAACAAAGTCAGTTTTGTCTATTCGTTGGCGGAGTATCAGTGGCAAACAACGGGAGAAAGAACAAGAAAGGGCACAAGTAAACAGGCAGAGTATCAGTGACAAACAGCGGGAGAAAGGAGAAGAAAGGGAACGAGTAAACAGGCAGAGTATCAGTGACAAACAGCGGGAGAAAGAGCACGAACAAACCGGCTGAATTGTACTGTCGAGCAACGGGAGAAAAAACAAGAAAGGGCTCGAGTAAACAGGCTGAATCGTACTGACGAGCAACAGGAGAAAGAACAACAAAAAGCTCGAGAAAAGAGACGAAATTATCGTGAGGAACAGCGAAAAAGAGAGCGTCTCTTGTCAAGCTGTAAAAACATTACCAAGTGTCAGGGAGTTTCAGCTTTTCCTCGTGTTTGCCTGCAGAAGTTTGCATGAAGAGAAAAGATCGTGTGGTCTGGCAAGGTGTGTTAAACTGGACTGTGTGTTAAACTGAACGGTTTTGCCGCTTAAATCCTTAATTGATAGGCATATGCAATAATAAGACTTACTTTTGTGTGAAACGACGGCTTCTGCTTAAGCTCTGCGTTCGGAGTGATTGTTGACTGACTTAAACTGTGCGCAGGTTAGTACTCCTGTTTTGTCTTTTATATGGACATTTAAGCTTATGCCAAGAAAATTGAATAGCGATTTGTCTCAGTTGTTACTTGTCTTATTTTTCCCGATTTCTACGAGAAACGTCGAAGAGACATTCGCATCGGTTTCTTTTTTCTTACGTTTTGTTTTTTTCACGCTTTCATCTCAAATTGGTTTGGACTCTTGTTTTTTTCAAATGTTTTCTATCCAATATTTCATCTTGGATCCTAAAACGTTTCGTTTTTTCCTGCTGTCGCTCTTTTTAGGGCACAAAATTTGTTGAAGAAAAGCCAAGCGAAGTCCGGACGGTTTATAACGTACTTAACCTCGGCCCCGCTTAATAAGTTTGACATTTGGAAAACTCTCGCAAAGAACAACTCCTTGCCTGAAAGTAAACGCGATTTTTAACAGCTGCAGCATTGTAAATGCCAGCAATATGTTGTCTCTCGTAGCAATTCTTAGCAAAGCAATAATTTTTTGTGAAATGAAGGCTAGTTATGTCAGCTCTGCGTTCGGAGTGATTATTGACTGACCTAAACTGTAGTATTCCTGTTTTGTCATGTTTGTTTTGTCTTTTATACAGATACTTATGTCAAGAACACTCGGACTAGCGATTTGCCTAGGTTACTCACGAGTTATGTTTGTTACCTGTCTTATTTTTCCAATTTGTACGAGAAACGGCGAAGAAAAATTCGTATCGTTTTTTGTTTTCTTACGTAAGTTTTGTTGTTTTCACGCTTTTATCTCAAATTGGTTTGGACTAAAAAATGCTCGTGTTTTTTTCCAAACGTTTTCTATCAAATATTTCATTTTGGATCCTAAAACTCTTCGTTTTCCCTGCTGTTGCTCATTTTTGGGCCCAAAATTGGTTGAGGAAAAGCCAAGCGAAGTTCGGACGGTTTATATCCTCGGCTCCGCTTTGTTAGGAACAAGAGCCGGATTGACATTTGGAAAACTCTCGCAAAGAGCGACAACTCCTTGCCAAAAGTAAACACGATTTTTAACAGCTGCAGCATTCGAAATGCCAGCAATATGTTGTTCCTCACAGCAATTCTCGTTGTTAGTTAAAAAATCGTAGAATTAAAAGGCTAATTGCAGTAAAAACTTCGTCTTTAATTCAATATTTATTGACAAATGTTTTTCTGAAACCGATTTGTTTGTCTGATGTTGTTATCATTAACAGTGTTGTAAAAAATGATACCGCCCACGACTTGTAGTCAAGGTTTGTAGTTTGCAATATTTGTAATTGATTGAAGTCAAGAATAAAACCATTCTCAACCATTTGCAGTTGATCACCTGAGTTGATTCATGGCTTATCGTGCCGCAGCCCCAGATCACAGCAGTTTGTAAGACCTTCAGTCAAAAAGTTAAATATCTAAAGCGGTTGAGGGTACTACCCAAGAAGGTCCTGGAAGCCATTTATTTTCGGAGCATTGTCCCTAGTGCTACATATGGCATATTGGTATGGGGAACCTGCTCCCCAGCATTGCTACATAATGTTGAACGGATCCACTTAAGAGCTGCAAAAATCATATACAGTCTTGCTGATGTTAACTTGGAGACTCTAAAATACATTAACTGGCAGCCCTTAATGAACGTTTACAAACTTAAGTTAACTTCACTAATGTATTCAGTTTATCACCGTTTAGCACCAAAATCTATCTGCGACTTATTCCATAAAACTGAGCCGCGGCGCTACCATTTAAGAAGGGCAGAAGGATTTAATGTCCCAAAGTATAATTACTCTATAGGAAGAACATCTTTATCCTACAGAGGACCCACTGCTTGGAATATCCTACCAGAGTCACTTAAACTTATAGATAGCTATGCAAGCTTTAAACAAAAGATCAAAAAAGATCTGGTACTATTAAATAAGTTAAGCTTCGATAAAGAATCATGCTTGAGCACAAACAAGAACGAGGATTTTTATTATTTTTGATTTTATCTTACTTCTTACTCACTTTATTATACTTATACGCAATAGACATACTCAGCTTTTACCTAATTATTTATTGACCAGCTTTATTTGTATTTTAAACCTTAGTATATTGTAATTATATAGGCAGGTCCACATCAGCCTTTGGCTGCCCATTTGCCAACCTGCATTAACAAATAAAGCTATGTATGTATGTATGTATGTCACTTTTCACAACGAAAAGTTAAGTCATTTTCGCTCGATGTTTTTCGGTGTTACCGACGGCAGTCTTTTATCGTCTTTACTCTTATAGCTCACAAAAATACGCCATAAAATAGCCAAAACAAGGCGAACAAAGTACTGTTCTTCTTTTTCGGGTGATGTCGAAGAGTACCCACTTTGGAGTTTTAACATTTTGTTTTGTTGTGGAATATTTCGGTTTGTTGAGGTTAAAATGTCAACGATACATGTTAGAAAATTGTGACTCAGCCAAAGCACATAACCGGTTGTGATGTTGGATTTAAAAGTGAGACACTGGGACTGTTAATCTATAGTTTAGAGATTTACACCATTTGTACTGAAATGTAATCGAACTGTGATGAAGCAAAATCGTTTATGCTCATAGTCATGTAGTTCCTTGATGCAACGTGGCAAAGGCCGATGATAAATCGAAAATGTACGTTAGCACATGTTTGAATGGTGGCTGTGGCTCTGCAGCAAAACAGTAAAAAAATATTATCACAATACAGAAGTCCTTACCGCTGGAGTCCTGGCTCGAGTTCTGGCATAGATTTTATTTTATCGGTAAATGCCATACAATAAGGAAAGAACTGTGGAGCTCCGCTTTTAGGCTTGCCTAAATATATATATTTATTATTATTTACAAGTCACAAATACATAAGCAACATTTAAAGTGGACTAAAAAGGAAAACGGAAATATTTCACACAACCTGCAAACCCGTACTTAAACAATGTTCTCTTTTTCTTATGAAGGGCCAACTCCATCTCCACCAACAGACTCTGATTCAGCCAATCAGGGCACAGAGGATGATGCCAACAAAGACGGTAAAGAGTGTAACCAGCCTCTGCCTGAGTTTGGACAGTACTTGTATTTCCTGTTCTGTCCAACACTTATTTACCGAGATCAATACCCCATGTAAGTGAACTGGAATGATAGTCCAGGGGTATCCGGTCACTTCGTTCCATTGTTAGATCGTTCCAAGTCAGATCGTTCCACGACATACAGGTAAAGTCAGATCTGTATGTGCCACACAGATGGATAACTGTGGATAAATTTCTCCATTAGTGTAATAAGAGATTAGAACGATAATTTTTCATTGTCAATCGATCGATTGAGTATTTCCTTGCTGATAAAGACTAAGTCATTGTGCGTCACTTCAAAGATAACAGGCAGAACAGGTAAAGTTTTCAATAAATTCAACGTAATCAACTGCAATTAAATCTTATATTAAAAAGTACACTTGAAATTTCAAACAAGGTGTTATTTCCTAAGAAAATTGCAAGACTTCCATGTGCGGGACGGCATCTGAGGTGTCATTAAAATTCTCAAGCAGAATCATATCGGCATAAACGCGGTTAACTCGTTCCGTCCACTAATAAGCACGACCAAAGTCAGGTTGGACTTTTTTCTTAACATTTTTATTGAGGAAGAAGGTTTCCGTCACTATTTATAAGTGGAACGATCGGATTATGTGAAACGATCTACTGCTATCGTGGAACGATCTGACTTGGAACGAACTAACCATGGAACGAAGTGACCGTAAACCTAGTCCAGGTCATGAAGAGAGAAATCAAACTTTACAGTATTTTAACTGACTTCAACCATGCTAATTATGTAGTCGGAGCAAGGGTAAAATGTTGCTGTAAGTCTTTTTTGCAAACAGATCAAATGCATGATTTGTAAAATATGTGTGCCAGAGCAAAACTTTCCAAACTGTGATGATTTTCAGATGAGGCCCTAGATGAAATGAGGGGGAAAAGTTCGGTCATAAAACAGCCTTATTATTTAATTACACTAATTGATGAATAATGTTGATGGTATTTCAGGACACCTTACATCAGATGGAATTATGTGGTATCTAATGCCGTTCAAACACTGGCGTGCATCTTCTACACATTCTATGTATTTTCTCGGTTCTGTGTACCTGTTTTCAGAAATATTGGAAAGCAGCACTGGAGTTTCAAGTAAGTTTGTTTGTTTAATATTGTTCTTCATAACAGGTGGTGTCAAATTCATTCCCAACAGAATTGTATACTGCCATATCTGGTTTATTTCTAACATGTTGCCAGTGGGAAACAGGCTTAAGGAAGTGTTTGTTAGAGGCCTCGGCAAAAAAAGTGCCTGCAAAAAATACAAATGAACAGCTCTTTAATCTTAAAACAACAGGTCAAATCCTTTTTTTGTATATCTTGCACCATCGTATTTCTGATTGGCTAAAACCTTCGTGCGAAAATCACATGTATAGTGTTGATCAAAGTAAGTAAAGTAATGGTTTTTATTATTATTTCAGGCATTTCACACTGTCAGTGTTCAGTTGCATGCTGCCAGGTACCATGGTTCTTGTGCTCGGCTTCTTTGCCATCCTTCACTCCTGGTTGAATGCCTTTGCAGAAATGACCCGGTTTGCTGACAGAATGTTCTACAAGGTGTGCATGACATGTAGTTCAGTTCAGTTCAGTAGTATGTGCTTCTAGGTTACAACAACAGGCAGCGCTTTAAAATGACCTTGCAAAGCGAACGTGTGTTTTTCCTCTCTTTAAAGAATGACGAGGTAACGATTTCACATTCAATGGTGACCAGACAAACTGGGTAGCAAGTATCAGTTGGGACCCCTCTTTAGAATAATAATAATAATTGTAATACCAAGAGGACAGCCAACCACCAGTGACTTAACTTGGAAGACTAACTTTGCTATTTTTGGACAAACAGTATGATGCCACTGAATCAGTAGAAACAATTTATGACCATTTGACCAACAGAAGATGGGTCGGCTACTGAAAACTGCACAGACAAACTGCAATTTAAACTACTTTTAACAGTCCTTTTTGCCAATAAATTCACTTCAAAAACTTACAGACAACCAATAACACTGTGGCGTCGAGCACCAGTCAGGTCAACAACTTCAGACTGAATGCCATTAGCATATGATAAAATAGCTCACCTGTCAGTGATGCCGACTTTTGAGGTTTATCGAAGTGCTTATTACCATTCCTTCTTAGGGCTTGCCACACCCTAGTGATCATACTTTGTCTTCTTTTGTGTGGTCACCGTGTCATGACAAGTGAAGTTTTATGAGTCTATGTTCAACTGAGAACTCCAAGAATTCCTAGGAAATAATTCTTAAAAATAGTGTTTTCATTGTAGTACCCTGCGTAGCAGGCGTAAAACGGGAGGGAAGGGGGTGGGGTGGGAGCGAGAAAACGAGAAACATGGCGGGGAACTGGGGAGGAGAAGGGTATAGGAACGCCTTCCCGCAAGACTACGCTATTTGAATCCCCACCCACCGATTTTCAGGTAATCCAATTAGGCTAACTGTCACTACAAATCAATAAAGGGGATAGGTTGTAAAGAAACTGGTGCTGCGTCGGTGGGTGAGTTGTACACAAGAATTTGTTTTTTTTTTCAACGGAGTTGATGATGTAGATTGACCACCGTACAAGGATTCTAAAAGGTGACTTTTCGAGCGTTAGCCCTTCGTCAGAGCGAATCGAGGAATTATGGGTTGCGTGTGGTTTATATAGAGGAGATGGAGCTACGCTATTGGTGGTAACATGGCAACGTGAAATACAGGAATGTATTAATTGTATGAATAGCGTTTGTTAATTCCGTGGGGATTAAGTGTGCTGATATGGAAGATGAATTTTTGTTCTAGATTCTTATGGATTTCCGTGGTACCTTGGTGTAGGGAAAGGCCGCAGATTGCCATGTGTTGTTTGGAGTGGTTAGGGAGATTAAAATGACGAGCGACTGGCTTAGATGCGTCCTTGTCATCTTCCTTGACATCAGGCCCCGGTTGTTCAAAGGCTGGATAGTGCAATTAGCTTTCCCCATACTTATCCGCTGGATAGTGAGTTATCCGGAGGATAGCGCTATCCAACGTTTGAACAACCGGGACCAGGAAGGTGTTCGCGGAGTCGGTCACCTCAGAGTCGTCTTCCTGTCTCACAATGTATAAATTTTTGCATAGGGTACAGGTTATGCAATAGATGACACTGGCGGAGGTACGCGTGAAACGATCGGTGATCTTAACAGATCGCTTAAGTCCTGATATTTTGCTAGTGTTTTGAATAAAAGAACAAGTCTTGCATCGTGAACGCACGTATTTAGAAGTGCCGGGTTGCTCATTTAATAATTTTATATTTTTGCCGTCAGGGAAAGAGGAAAAGTCCTGGACTAATTTTAGCGGAATGTTACCGCGAAACTGGTTCTCCATTAACGCAAAATGAAAATTTGCTTGGACGTGTGTAGGTAATTAATCAACAGAATTTTAATCCAAGATGACGGTATTTTGACTTGCAAATTAAGTTTTTGTCCTTGGCGCGAGCATACATTGGGTAAATAGGCTTTTACCGAATTGCGTGGGTAAAACAGCTAAAACATCTTTTTCCTCTAGAAGAACTCCAACTTCCTCTGCACTTCAACGTAAATTCGCAACTTGCGCTCAAGTTGAAATCGGCTCAGTAAAGCTCCTCTTCAGAAGCCATGTTTGGACCAGTTCAATTCCTATGCGGCCTACTGTCAAAATTAACCAATAAGAATTTTGTGACCGCCGCGGACGCAGAAATCAGAAAATGAGGGACTTGGGGGCAGGCGTTCCTTTTCTCCTCTCCTCCCCAGTCTCCCGCTATTTTCTCTCGTTTTCTCGCTCCCTATTCCTTCCTCCTTTCACGCCTGCCACGTTGACATTGTGGGGACTAAGTAGAGATTTTGTCTGCCATCAATTTCCATGTGCTTACAATGTTCCTTTTAGAAATTGCTGTAAACATAACTGCCTTGGACTAAAAATGCTCATAATTATTTGTTCTCCAGGATTGGTGGAACTCAAATTCTTATGCGGATTATTACCGCACATGGAATATCGTGGTACATGACTGGCTGTATGCTTATATCTACAAGGATTGCTTCAAGGTATGAATCCATGACTCTCTTGTCACATAAATCCTCTACTTTACCGAGAAGTGAGACCTTTTTTGGCAATTGATAATTGTTTTGCTTATTCTTCTATCTATCTATCAGTAATCAAGAATAATTTTGTTAACGTAAGTCAGTAATCAGTCAGTCAGGTCGGTCTGTCAGTCAGCCAGTCATGTCGGTCATGTCAGTCTAATCAGTCGTGTCAGTCAGGTTGGTCAGTCATTCAGTCATGTTAGTCATGTTTGTAAGTCATGTAAGTCAGGTAAGTCAGCTTGGTACGTCAGTCTGTTAGCCAGCCAGACTCAGTTTGCTGGTCAGGCAATGAGTTAGTCACTGAGTCACTGAAAAAAGTCATTCACTCTGATGAAGGACTATAAACGCTCAAAACATCGGCTTGAGCTCTGTCAGACAGTGGGTCCAAAAAGTCAGTCAGTCTTTTATGCAGTTAGCCAGTCTGGTTGACAGTTTTAAACTCGTTCATTGATTGGGTCAGACAGTCCATCAGTGAGTCAGCCGGCCAGTCAAGTTAAAAGTCAGTCAGTCAGTCAGTCAGGGCTCAGACAGGTCAGTCTCATAGTCGGACAGTTATCAATGAATTATGTGCGATCGTATGTCTTCTTTCCACAGCTTTTCAGGAACCGTCAAGTGGCTACCCTATCCGTGTTTATATTGTCCGCTATCGTCCATGAATATGTGCTGGTTTTTTCATTCCGCTTTTTCTATCCTATTCTTCTCTTCATGTTTGGTGCCATTGGAAGTAAGTCATTCTATCACCTTATTAACGGCAATAATTACCATCACCTTTATGAACGCATTACCATTTAAATAAAAAGGAAAATAGGTTCTGATTTCCATTCTTTGACTGTTTGAACCGGATTACGGTCGTTTCGTTCCATGGTCGTTTCGTTGCAACTCATTTCGCTCCAAGTCAGTCACTTCGTTCCAAAAAAAAGGTGTTTCATTCCATTAGAAAGTTGTCTCGTACCACTACAGAAATAGGTAAAACCAACTATACTGAGAGCTTACCTCAAGCACAAACAGCGCCAGCAGATCCCTCTCCCCAAAAAAGGTCATTAAATCAGTACGGAATCAATCAATCAAAGCTTTATTCACGGTATCACTTGACTAAAATTGCTCTTCCAGTGATCCGTTTACATAACAAATTTTAAGAGAAACTACACGAATACTAAAAATATATCTATATATCAAGAAAACTATCCTATAGTTAATTACACAAAATCAACCTAAAGTGTATATTATATATATCCCTCAAAGCAATCCCCGGTTCAAAGACAGGGCGGACTTGAAAGAGTTTAGATTTATCCCGTTTTTGAGCACATTTTCTAGGCCATTCCGCATGACTGCCCCCTATAGCTAAAAGCCTGCTTAGCAGCTTCAGTACGGGGCCTAGGCACAGAAACATTGTTCGAGGCACCTCGTACGTTACAGGAATGAACCCTGGAGGTTGGTTTGAAAAAGTTTTGAAAAAAGAGACGGTATTGGTGTTTACTTAATTTATATAATTCAAGGCTTCACTTAAGCCCACGCATAATGTGTGAAGTTATGTTAGTAAAGGTCACACGCGCACAACTTATCGTATGATCTTTATTTGTCTTGACGGTCACAAACAATCTTTAAAACACTATAATCAGAAAATTTGTTCAGTTTTTGCCTGTTTTAATATATGTTGGTTCATATTGACTGTTTCAGTGTCGTTTTTGTTCCTGAAACCAAAGAAACGCGAGAATGTGTCGCAGGCGTGGAATGTGTTTATGTGGATCACTCTTATTATCGGCAATGGACTGCTAATGTGTCTGTACAGCCAGGAGTGGTTTGCTAACCGCAACTGTCCCAGGAAGGGGGTAAGTGTAGTTACCATGGACGAAATTTCCATCATTTTAACTTGTTGTTTTGCAGTGATCAAGTCGTGCGATCGTGCAATGTGGCTGGCAATTACCCTGGAGTAATTAGAAATTTATTTGCTGACCTGAAACTAGACTCCTTCGCAGACGTCGTTTGGGCTCGTCACGCAAGACGCTCCTTTCCCCACCACCAATGGAAGAGGCAGCGTGTTGCGTGACGACCCCAAACGACTAAAACGAGCGTGAAATGAAAGCTAAGGTAGGGAGATGGAGAGGGACGGGGGGGGGGGAGAGGGAAGGTGTGGCCCAGTTCGTACTTCAGGGCTTGATTTACGCACTCACACAACCTAGTCCCCAGGCGTTCTTGGCTCGGTCAAACCCAACTGTCAGCGGTGAAGGCAAGTTTTGACTAGCGACGGGGTCAGAGTCGGAGTCGTAATCGGAGTCGTAAGGGCCCTTATGACAGTGAAAATCAAAGATCGGAGTCGTATGCGGAGTCATAAACTCGACGGAATCATAGTCGGAAGAATCAGAACGTTTCCATTTTCTGCCGACTCCGCTTATGACTCCGTCGCTTATGATCCAGTGAAAACTATGTTGTCGGAGTTGGAAGCAGAAGCGGAAGAACCAACTAATCACGATGCTTGTTCTCACGCTCTCCCATTGCAGTTTAAACGAAAAAGCAATGCAAAATAACGGACTTGAAAGGTTTTTTCACAAAGTTAGAACTTACCGTCGTTTTTAGACACTTCCATTATCCTGGATTGTCGTATCGGCGGGAAGCTTTCACACGATACGACGTGGAAACTTGTAAATTCCAACCAGGGGTTTTTTGGCGCTAAAATCAGGGGTATTTTTGGAATATATGCTAGGCGTTCTCGCGCCCACTCCTTCCCAGACTTCGCGCGGGCAAGAGGGAACGCCTAGGGAGTAGGCTGGCACTCACACACTTTTTTAGTGTGCAAAAGTAGTTATGTCTCAGCCTACGACTTAGAATTTACAATCTGATCGTAACATGTGGCGTTTCTTTCGCACAGGAATCCTGGCTGGATCAGTTAACCCCTCGCTCATGGAGCATTGACTGCATTGGAATCTCCCCAGACTTGGAAAAGAAGTAAAGTACCACAGCTCAAGGAGTCGACATATGGCTGTGAAAAACTCACCAATATAGCTCTTTTCCAAGGAATAATCCAAATAGACAATATATTAATTGACAAGTTACGTAAAGGTTGAGGTGTTCGTTGCATTTTACATTGTAACCGAGTCGTTGTTTTGATATATTCATCGGGCAAATCACGTCTCTTTTGACATGAGAGCATGAATGAGATTTAGTTACAAAATAATATTTAATGTGCAGGAATTCAGTTCAGTCATCTGTAAATTAAACAAGCTGAGATGAGTTCGTGAAAATCCCATACGTTAAAAGAAAATTTCACCCAAAAGGTAAAAACTGCAACCAAATTTTACATTAACCTTGGGTGAAGTTAATCAAACGGCTACTTTGTTGAAAAAAACGCAGAGTCTGTGCACAGAACAGGTAATTGGTTGAGGGCAGGCATCTTTAGTTTTGGTCTGATTTTTTTAAGGCCTGTGGCAGCTTTTGAGCATCGCTGAAGCGAGTAGAGCCATTTGTGAATCCAGTGAATCCAGTCTGCTGGTCAGCGGTGAGACTATCCAGCTAAAGGACCTGGGGCCCGTTTCTCGAAAGTCCCGGTTACGTAACGGGCCCGCAAACCATATTTTGAACTCAAAATCTCAATAAAAGTAGGTAGTGATCTGACCTCTAATTAAGTCCATTTTGTTTCTTTAGCTGATAACTTTACTGTATGATTTTCAAACTCCCATATGGAATGAAAAACAAAACTGCTTAACGGGCCCGGTAATTACAGGGAGCTTCGAGAAACAGCCCCCTGGATTCGAATCCTGGGGTATCATGCTGACGGGCATTCTTATTGATTCATTAATTTTACGCCAGGTCACTAATCTATATTACCGCGGTTTTCATAATTATGCAGAATCTCTCGTTCAACCGTCAAACCGCGTTTTGGCTTCCATCAATCAAACTCCCGAATATAGCTCCAAGAGTTCCCGAAGGAGACTCCGCTGTTTCTCGCAAAAATGAAGTCTTTCACGATGTATCGGTCGAGCAACCTGATTTCGAAGAAACCGAAATTGTAGACGTGATCATTGATTGGGTAAGCGGAAAATATTGTTTTTGTGGATTGCGAGGTGGCGTGACAATTGCACCGAGTAACTCGGGGCAATTTTCTACGTCTACGGAAAACAACTCGGTTATTTTCAGTGTCTGAATGAGAAAGCAAGCTGGGTAATGTGCGTTGTGTGTAAACGTTTATACCTTGAATTTGCAGTTTTAGGACTATTTTAGAGATATTTTGCTGTGAAACACGGTGGTGTACACTAAAAAACATCGAAGAGATGAACCAAACTCACGCAGCATCTTTGCGGTGCTTCGCACTCAATACTCGGCATCGTTCCGCTTGGCTGCGGAAGTTTGATTGATGGAAACCAAAACGCGGGTTGGCTGTTGAAGGTGAGATTCCGCATAATTTTGAAAATCGCAGTAAAGGAATAAATAAATAGTTACATCTAAAACGAAAAGAAAGTTTACAAATAAAGATGGTTGTTGTTGCAACTGTAACCACCGCTAGTTTAACTCAGTTGGTAAGCGTTCCGGGTTTGTAGGACCTCAAACCAAGGCCCTAAAATAACTGTGCAGATCATGCGGGCTGTGTGCTCAACATCTGCTCCAGGTGATCGCGTCGTTGGACAGTCACGTTTGGGTGCTTGTCCTCTTCACCTCCGCGTGCAAAATACGAAGTGGATGTAAAAGACGTCATATAGTTTGTTGTGTTGTGGGCTGTCGTAACTGACATGTAAGGGCTGGTGAAGGCCGGGTGATGGCAAACCACCTGTCCCACGGAAAAGCCTCATGGTTACGGAATTTCAACAGGGCTGTTAGCCCAGCGAGGTCCAGTTGAGCGGACAAGGTCCGGAGGAGAAATCGGCTAACCTTTAAAATCCACTTCACTTGCCCTTCAAAGTGCCTCTGAAATAAAAAATTATTTGCTTATACGAAAGGCGAGTAAGAATGGCACTTTTTTTCTTAAGATCTTTTTGCTAAAAAATTGATGACGTCACAAGTGGTTTAAGGAAGAAGATATTCATCAGAAATCAAGAATTTCTCAGGAAATATTTGAGTAATGTCATTCAAACTTGCCACCAGTAATGTATGTCAGGTAAGATACAAAATGACACCCACTGTGCTGTCACCATGGCAACAGTTCGGCTTTCCAGTCTATTTCATGCGAGATTCACTTTCCCAGTTTTTGAGTTTTAAATCAAGCAATGTTCACTTCAATGAGCTAGTGAGTAGACGTCGGGTAATATGGGTGTCACTCTTCCTCTGGTCAAAAATAGTGATATTTGGTTCTTGGCTAACAAGGTCTGGAGCCTATGCTGTTGCCATTGCAACCCGACTGCCAAATTTGGATGGCATCGGTAAAATATTTCCAGAGATATTCTTGATTTCAGTTGTGATTCATATTCTTACTTAAACCATTTGTGACGTCATCAATTTTTAAGAAAAAAAACTTGAATATCCCGAATGAAAGATCTCTCAAAAAGGAATGTGCCATTCATACTCACTTTTAAGGACCTTTCGTAGTTCATGGGCACTTTAAAGAATCACTGTCTTGATTTGCAAGAATTGCGCAAATTGTCTTCTTTTCATGGGGCCTTGATTAGTATGCAATAACCAAACCGCTGATGATCAGAGGGTGAAGTTCGCTTGCTTTCCTTATCGGCCAAAAAGGATCGCGTTGGGGTCTCTTTCTTGAGATGATGATAGGCGTGAGCACAGCAATGACAGTGATAATGATTCGGATTGTAAAAGTAAGCCGGGTTTAGTACAATTTCAGCGATAGCTATCGCGCAGTCATCGTCATCGAATTGAACGTCCTACCCAGGGTACCTCAATGCGTTTCTTTTGCGGTGCGTGACCGCTGACTTGCAGGTTCGTTGTATGGATATCAGTAGCCAAAGATAACCACAGTACTGGTTTATGCGATTATTATTTTCTGCTTCAGTTTCTCTGAATTCTTTTTTTTTTTTTACAGCGAACGCATTGTTTCATTAGGTATGAGGACATTATATATTAGAGCTATTACTCATAAATACTTACATTTACAATTCACACGTTCAATATATAGAAGTGCCTTATACTTCAAAAGATGAAAGAAAAGATGAAATGCCGCGCACAAAGAAAAAACTGTTTTTAGCGAAAAATACTATAATGAAACAAAACATAGAGACGAGCAAGAGAAGCCGGCGAGAGCTCTATCCCGCACCACTCCAATACTTTTTCGTTTGTTCCGCGCACAATCTGAACACAAGAATATGAAGATTATTTGCTCATAAAAGCTTGTTGTATAGCAGCATTTCATTCAACTCGTAAGAAAAACAAGTTCGGGCGTTTTAAAAAAATATCACACCCTTACATTTAAATATATATATTTTTTTGTTCGCGCGATGTTGTGGTCAATCAGATTAACTATTATTTGTTAGTGATGTGATATTGGAATATACCATTTACTAACTTTCACAGTATGCATGTATTTACACACAAGGAAACTGTTTTGTTTATGCAGATGCAAGTGATCGTCGCAATCTATGACACCACTTTAGCAGTAGAAATGTTCACTTACATCTTAATTCTTTAATCTGCAGTTCAAATATTTGATTTCATGTGTTCACCTTCATTTGTTTCGTTTACGGTTGCAATCAGTCCGCGTGAAAGGAACTGAGCCTAATACAACAAGCAGTACATGAAACATCAAACTGATTAGGGAGTAATCGAGGTCCAAACAAGGCAAAACAAAAACTGGCCATCTCAATGTACAAAAATGTTTCTAATAAGCTTAACTAATATAAAAGGATGACAAGTGGCCAACATTTCACAAAGAGACGATCTGTGAATTAATTAATCAATACTTAGAATAACACATGTCTTTTCCATATGGCTGCTTCATCTTTGATTGAATTACTTTGCATTTTAGCGATTGTGGCTTCGGGATATTAATCTATTTTCGTTTACAAGACAAACCTTACCAACTTTATCAACTCTCGCTGATTTTGATATAAATCTCTTGGTTTAGCTTTAAAGTAACTACTGATTTTCGTCACCAACTTCCACTGAGGAATTTATATGGACACTTTAGGAATACTACGTGACATACTATCGAAACCAAAGTCATCGAGTAAGAAATCCACGCTGCGTGTATCGCTGTCAGACATATCGGCTAACACTAAGTCACTCGCTACTGACACAGAGTCCAAGTCATCTGGGTCAGCGGTACTCTCCAAAGAATGCTCCAAATGCCTGTAGGGAAGGGTAGGTGGCATACTTGGGTTGTTTGTCACAGTAATCTTTTCCACTCGTTCTGTTGGCTTTTTCTTGACTAAAAACAAACGAAAATGCATAAACTATCACAATCACAATATGCCTCAGTGACCTAGCCTGCAGTGCAGCCGAACTTGTCAGTCGAGACCTACAACGCAGGTCATAAGACCTTTGATCACTTGAAAAACTTGGGCGAAAAGGAGAAAATTTCACAACGCACACTTCTACCCTTATAACCCAAACGAATGTTGTTCTTTTACTCCGTCCTTTAGAACCCCCCTTCCCTCAGACAATGCTGAAATATTCCAGCCGTCGATGGACGCATCTGCTTTTTCGCGACCGCTACAAATCAACATTGTAATGGGGGGGGGGGGGGGGTAGCGGCAATTGTCCTAAGACTTTTGTCCTGCTTTGTAGGTGAAAATTGAGATATAGTCCGTCTGCGCAACGGCTCCTAAAAGCTTGTTTTAATATCCCGCAGGTTTGCAGGGATTTCTGTATCCATTTCTGATTGGTTAGATTTCTTATGCGCTTTGTGATTGGACATCTACTAACGCGATAGATCACGTAAGTCTGCGCAATGCTAAAAATGATGTGTACGTATTGTTTTTGACGCAGGGGAGCAGGGTTGGCGCAGTGGTGAGAGCGCTCGCCTTCCACCAATGTGTCCCGGGTTCGATTCCCAACGTCGGCGTCATGAGTGGGCTGAGTTTTTTGGTTCTCTACTCTGCTCTGAGAGGTTTTTCTCCGGGTACTCCGGTTTTCCCCTCTCCTCAAAAACCACCATTTGATTTGATTTGATTTGATTTAGAGTTTATTTGATTTACAGTCTCCCCAATTAGTAGAACACTCGTGTTCAGCTAGAACGATTTGAGACTTAAATAAAGTTGTTATTACTATATTATTATTTGATCAATAAGTCCTTATCATTTCTTCAGTTTTGCTACACACTTTCTACAAATATATTTGTTGTCGATCGATCGCAAAGATGCATTCAGGTTCTCAATTTCGGCGATTACGTCCAACACTTTCCATCCCTTCACGAGCAGTACTCTTTCGCGACTCTTTCCTATTACACGGCGGCATAAATTACAAGGAACCGGCGAATCATACATAGATCTTTTGAGCTTTTAACATGCAAGTATCGTTCAAGAGTATTTTTAGCATTGTGAAGTTGCGTGATGTGTTTCGTAAGATTTTCAATCAGAAATGGATACAGAAATTCCTGCAAACCTGCAGGATATTAGAACAAGCTTTTGGAAGTCATTGCGCAGACTGCAATCGGCGCCCCTCACTGTGATCCCTTTTCGCCCCCTTCGCTTGTCCTTTCAGCCCCTCCCAAACAATGTTGTGCGGCAATTGCTGTGATCTCAAGGTAAAAACAAGCAACATTGGAAGAGGGAGCGGGGTCTTTTTCACAGTTTATTGAGCGAAAAAAAGAGTGGTGTTATTAGGTGCACTAAAACTACTTTAGAAACACAATGTGTCAACCAATTATGTCGCCGATTGTGTGTATACCGACGGTATGTCCAGTGTCTGAGAGACAGGCTGGTCAGATTTAAAATTTTAAAATGTTTAAAGAGATTTTTGACGTTTTTAGTCAAAACTGTGCTGAGATTAAGACTGTTCATTTCCTCATTCACAAAATGTACTTCGAACGCAAAGAACAAACCATCAAAGCGGAGAACAAACTACAATTCGTTTCTATCCATTTTCAACACACGAGAGATACTACCAGGAGAGTGAATTCTATAAATCGATCAGATGGCCATCCTCAGGCGAAGACCGGACTTAAGGTCTTGAATTAGCTGCCAATCGCTTTAAGCGTTTACAGAATAAACTGGTTCAGCTAGCATGAAAGCCTCAGTCCACTCTGGTGTTTTGACCCCTCTGATGTTGAAATTCCTAGTCGTCGAATTGACTACACTTAAGCCTTGAAGCTGCTTTTTCTACGTAATCAGTTCGTTCAGTCTGAACAAGAAATGATCATGAAGCAGTGAGAATTTTGTAAAATGAAAATTTGAGCTTTGTGAAAGGATGAGGGAAGTAAAACACCAGGTACTCTCCTTAAATCTAATTTACCTGGATCGATGTCACACCGCCAGATGTCAAGAGTTCTTCCCATTTCAGCTTTGTTACGCGTCTTGCCTCCAAACACCAACAAACAAGCAACAGGACGAGTTAAATTCTTTCTTAAATCCGAGCTCACAACAGAGTCCACAGTCAAAAGCTCTTGACTTCGCGCTAAGGCTTTTTTCGCCGAGGAAAGTCCACTGGCAGAAAGATCCTGTGATCTATTACCTGAGGTAGCGTTGAGGTCATGCTGGAGTCGAATCTCTTTAGAGCTCTGAGTTCCGTGTAAAGAATCGTTCGATAATGTCATGCCTTTAGAGTTCTCGTAAACTTCGCGAGTGCTTTCGTAAACATCCGCGCTTATCATAGACGTAGGACGATTTTGACTACGTTTGGCGCCTTGAAACTTTACTGTTGAACTGGGTAATGATGGCGTACAAGAACCCAAAGATGCCGCAGAACTGTCCCAACGGGTGACGAGGTCACACCAGGAGCTCCCTGTTGGGTTCTCTCGGGTATTAGGCCTGCTACCCGGCCACTCTTCTCCAAGAAAGCTCGACGGCATAGGGGTGCAGGGTGGAGCGGAGTGAGAGGTAGATGGTCGAATGGATAACAAAAACGCTGACGAGGGAACTACCCCCAGGGAGAAACAGCTACGAACTGGCGGTGATATCCCACCCCGCGGGCGAACACTGGTCCACGTACGATTCCCTGCAACAGAACGACCGTGATTCAACACAAGGTAAAGTAGTAATTAAGTTTTTCATGTCAAGTTTTGTTACGAGCCATGGAATCATCCGCATTTCAATTCTTTCGACACAAAAACACACTCACATACACGCTCGCACACAGGCGAACAATTCACAGCTGTTTGAGTCAATAAAGAAATCGATTATTGCATGATGGGATAACCCCAAAGGCACAAGTTCCCAGCACAACCTCAGTGGATTATAGTGATAAACAGACCTACTTCAGGCTACTTCAGGCTACTTCTCTCTACTACAACCGCGCTGGGCAAGGTTCTGTGCATGACGAGAGATATCGCTCACCCAGATCAAAGCGCCACATTGAGTTTTGCAAAGCCCCATCAGTTGTTTCTCCTCCAAATATTAACATGCCGTCTCCAACCTACGGATGTAGAAAGATACAGATCTAATTTAATAACCCTTCATACTCTAAGATCAACATTTAAATTCTCATTTGTTCCTATAGAAGTAGTACGGAGAAATTGTTTCAATATCAAGCAAATTCATCTGTGATCCTGTCCTTTATTCTCTGTTTTATAAAGCGTTGACATTACAAGGAAAAATGTGATGCTGATCACTCTCAAAGGGTTAAGCAAAAAGTTGTCGAGAAGGCAGGCAGCTCCAATAAGAACCTTTCATGTAAGTATGACTGTAGATCTTTCATATGAATAGGCTAAATCGTCGCCCAACTTCCCAGCTACATCTTCCCAACTCTTCGTTTTCCCTATTTCTCACCAAGGAGACGGCGCAAGACAGGGCTTCATTAAGGGTTTTTTCCAGGAAGGCAATTACATTTTACAGACAAGAAAATCTGTTTGGATGTAAGTTCTTCATCACAAAAAAAATATCTTGATGTGCTCCCGGCATCCGGGCAAAACAATTTTACAGCCGGCAATTTGCACGCTGCCTGGCCCTAAATGAAACGCTTGACAAAGGCTCATAAGTTTGAGGAAAAGGAACCAAAACAAACAACAACAACTATAACAACAAATGAACCTAAAAGGTCCAATTAATAACACATTTGCAATACAAAAACAAGCGAAGGTCACCTTAATTGCAGAGTGACCGAACAAGGCTGGCGGACCACCTCGACTCTTGATCCTCGACCACGAGTGAGCGACTTATGAAAGAAAAACAAAGAAGAGTTATTTTGTCAGGTTGAACCTTCCCGTTAACGGTAAACAACGCTAACAAAGAGTGCACTGATTCAGCGTTCATTCGGATTTCATTTGTTGATCCTAATGTCATTACAAAACCAAGCGTAATCTGCGTTGAGTCGATGCCCGCAAAATTGGATCAGCTTTGTAGCTGGTACGAATACAATTTATTCCCCACCAGAAATTCTATTTTATAGCTTTTTGAGCTATTTTGTGTAAACAAAATCGCTCTATGTCAGCATGAAGCTCAAGAAATTCTTCCTTGGTCGGGTGGTTCTGCCTTGAACCAATGAAATAAAGGTTTCTTTAGATGGCATTGTTTCAGCCAGCGGCCAATCTAATTCCCTGTTTTAAAGGTGTTTTTGAAAGCATGTGGTCAGTGATGGTCAGCACTGAGACTAAGTTACACATGCGTGTTGATTACGCTCAAAGGAACATCAGCGTGGAATGTCACGCGTCATCCATGTCATGTTGCGTGATGTATTTATTACTATCACACGAAGGGGTACCACCGTTATGGTAGTCTTTCCGGAGAAAAGGGTTTGTATATTTAACGCATGCGTGAATGACAACAATAGGCGTGAGATACTGGAGTCAGATTAGAATGAAGTATGAGTTGTGCTGTTTCGATGGATGATGAAGGTAGTAAGGTGGGGACGAAAGTATTTGAAGTTTACGGCCGCGGCTTGTTGGTTATAACACCCGTGTGTTTAGTCTCCTTCGCAGACACTCTTTTGGTTCGTCACGCAGTCTTTCCTTCCCAATGAACGTATGCTGAAACGAGCAGCAGATTCGTTTCCCATTGTTAGCAAAGATCAGCCGGAGTCCACGTAAAAATTACTACAGAGCCAATCAGCGCAAAGTTACTGTGTAATGAAAAGCCTGACGTCTCACGTTTTCGAGGGGAGTGTCTTTACTATTTTGAATTGCGTGTGATGCACAACCTGCGCCTCCTAGAAAGTCCTTCAATGATTTTTCAGCATCTTTGAATTCGGTCATCCCGATGAAAACGAAAGTAAAACTATGTTAGTGGCACTCGACCACTTCTGAAGAGAATTTTTAAGGGTTAAAAACAATGAAATTTAGTTTTTGAGAATTAAAACGTCGAGTTATTCGAACAACCCGTAGTGTAACCGCGAGAGACCTAGCGGGGAAGAAATGCCGTTCTGAGATGAAGCAGTGTTCTTTAAATCACATATTACTATTTGCCATTGAACTGATCGAATGCTCTGATTATCGGAAACAATGCAGGCGGTGAAAAGCGGCAAAAAACGTTAAACGAATAATGCTAGTCGTAATTGATTCAGCATCAAGGTAATTTGGTTAAGCGGTTCCTACTCGGGGAGCAAATATTTCGTTTCGAAGTGGACGAGTGCTTAGTTTTGTAATTTTTCTTGTGTTTTTTCGTTCCTTTGCTAATTTTGTCAAAACTGCAAGAACATTGTTATAACTGGAAGAGCATTGTGTGACGAAAATAAACATATGTTTGACGGATTTGAAGACTATAAATATTAGTCTAATCAGAAGTGGCTGTTTCCACAAGTGATATTTGTCCGGAAGAAAAATGCTATGGAAGGGAATCCTTAATCTGGATATTTGTTCCCCTTAAAGTGAAGCCGTTTTTATGTTAAACAATGAAAATGGTGATTTCGGATAGGGAGCAATTTCATTTGTCAAATGGATTACTTTTGTCTCTCACGTATAAACAGGCACCAAGACATACAGCCCTGTTTACCAAATGCGATTTTCAACTTTGATCTATCACGTGCATACGTTTGGTAATAGCAAGTTCGTTGGTTAATTCCCACATGAATAAGGCAGCGTTGTTGGTTAAATGCGACTCCGAACTTTGATCGGTCACGTGCATCCAACATGACCTTTGATCAATCACAAGATTTGCACGTGGTCAATTCAACTTGTTTACAACAACATCTAATTGAATTTATTTTCTGTGACAATGATTGGTCACTTTTAACCGTTTTTTATTGGTTACTTTTCTCTCAACTTCAATTTTATCTTCTTCTTATTGGCGGATTTCGATCCGTTGTTTGTCTGTTGATCGTGTTTTTTAATATTGTGCAACTGTTGACGCTCTTAATTCGGAGGAGCTTATTTTGGAAGTAATTGGTGGTTTGTTTTCGAGTCGGTAAGTTTAATATTGCCCTTATTTCGGGATATAACGCGGTGTTACGCTCATCCGCTCACTGTACACAGACGTTGTCAGCAAAAGGCCCAACACTAAAATAAGAGCGTTTGTTTAGGTCGGGCTATTTTTTCTGTCCGAAGTAAACAGCATAAAGCACTTGAAAATCAGAAATTGATGAATTATGGCAATTACAGATCTATACTCGTTATCAGTACTATTTGTCCAACGATGATTTGTTTTTGCTGGTGTTGTATATTACGGTGTGTTTGGTGGTTCGTTTGTTTGCGAATATTTCTTCATGTGGTCCTGGAACTGTTTCAGCACGTGTACGTATATTTTGGGAATTCGAGAGACTGGACGAATATAGTGTTTGCGAAAGTGCGGAGAAAGAAAATGAACAAATAATAGAAAATATATTACATATCGGTTTTTGCGGAATTAATGAAACTCTTGTTTCAAAAAATGTAGGATGAATGACTATTTAATTGGTACAAATCAAACTCAAAATCAGTCTTAGAAATAAGAAAACTAAACAAAAATCAAATGAAAAACAGTTTGCTCGTACGTCTCCGATACCATAGCAAAAACCAAAAGCGCCACAGATAAATGACTCACCATTCAACCATTTTCTGACTTCTCCCTATCTTATCAACATTTTACCGCCCTTCACAAAATAGCTCAAGCACGCATTGCGTGCCTATGTTTATAAATCGTGAAGCAAACAGGAAATCTTTCGTGCTAATTTTGATGTTTGACATTGAACCCGTGTACACCAATTATTACCAGCAATCGATTAGAAAACGAACTTTTTGTGACATTTAAGTGAGCTAAGTGGGTTGTATTCTGGGACATTTAAAATACAGATCATATTTTTTTGCACGCACCAGTTTACAAAAAGAACAAGGCAACCTTATCAAAAATAAACACAGGGAGAAATATTGTGTGCGATGTCATAGCCTGTGTCGAGATATAAAAACAAGGTTACTGGAGTAAAGAAACAGTCCAAACATTTCTCACCAAAGCTCCATCTCCACAGATCATTCCTGGCCTGTAGACCCTCCAAGCCTCCGTACACCCACATACCACCCGCTCCAACGGCTGCCGAGTGACTGTACCGCGGGCTCGGTCCTTCACATTTCCACTTTATTTTGACCCATTTTGAAGTGTCTGTACAATACAAGTAATATTGTTACTGTCAGAAGAAGATGTTAACTAAACTCTACAGTCAAACCTAAGTCAAAAACCAAATTTAAACCGCCTTCATCAGTTGATATCAGAGAATTGTTTTTTATACTACGGGCCTGAGAAAGGTCAGTCAATGTTGCTCAAAGGGCACTTGAAAGGAAGTCAAGAAACCAAACCAATACCACTGCGTCAATACCGCTCCTCCAACTTTAACTTGAATACTCACCAAGCTCGTATTGCCAAAGTTCATCACTTGCACCCCTCATATCGATGTAACCACCAAACACAAACATGGAACTCTCATGAAGCACAGCTGTGTGCGAACGACGCGTACCTGGACCCTGTGTGGGGATACAGGACAACAAAGGTAATTCAGAAAATACAAACCATCTCCCCCTAAAAACATTTTCTTTTCCACAAAAAGGCATTAGCTCGCTAATCGCAAATGTCAAACTATTTATTTAGTTTATTTAGCTTACCCAGGACTTAGCCGCTTGCTTTCTCCACATAAGTTCACCTGTTGGGTTGGGATGGGGATCAGTTAGTACCGGAAATGTGACATCGAGTGACGAGTATGGAAAATAGAGAGAACAGGATAACAGAAGATACTCACGAAAATTGAACATCCATAACGGAGTCTCATTTGTTGAAGTGAACTCTCCTCCAAACACATACATATTACCCTAGTGTAAACAGTAAAACCACGTATCGGGTATCAAAATTGAAAAAAGGTACAATTGCGTTTCAAATATAAAGCCAATACTCCATAAAAGTAAGACATAGCGTTTTAAAACATCGTGGAAGAGGCAACAAAACAATGAGAGTCACAATCTACAACGACGCTTTAGGTTGCTCCCTACAGACAAGTGAAGGTTATGATCACGACCGTTTTAGAAAAATGGTGGATGAAGTGGAAGACTGAAACAACTCGCAGATCAAAAGGACTCCATTCCACTCTACACTCGTTAATTGTACAAATGTTTAAAGTGATTTCAGAGCTAAACAGCTTGGGAAACACATACTAGTTTAGAAGTAGCTACAAAACGTGATGTCAAGTAACTATTGTCAGCTTCTAATCCCTGCTACCTTGTATGTGAGTGCTGTGTGATCCTGAAGGGACGGCGGTCTGAAATCTCCCTCCACGGTTACGTGATTCCACGTGTTTGACGCTGTTACGAAATAAGACAAGAATAAAGAGATTAAGCATGACGTTACGTCAAACGGCAAACGGCAAATATGAAACTTTTGCCGTCTGTTTTCAGCGGTCTGTACAGCAGAGTGAAAATATTTTTAGTTGCGGTGAATAGCAGGAGACATTTGTCTACTTTTGTGTGATTTATTTAAGGATCACAAGAGGAGAATAAACAACCAGAGGTAATCTTTGCCGTTTGCCGTCTACCGTAACCGTCATGCTTAAACTCTCTAATGTATTCGTACATTTTCACCAACAACATTTAACACAAACACTAGTAAAAATTCTTCAATTTTTAAGCCAAAAAACGCCATCTAGGGGTCTAACATTTGTAGAAACGGTCCTTTCTGATGAAACAAAGGACCAATTTGTTTTTCTTACTCAACGGTGGTGAGTAAGGTTTCTGTTTCGAATATTTTAATGAGTCACTTCCAAGAAGCTCTGGTCAAAGGCGTGGCCATACAAAAGAATATTCTATCAAGCAAGAAACACCAGAGCTTACCTATATCATATCTCCAAAAGTCTTTCAGCGTCCCACGGGTTCCTCGCCCTCCGTACACGAAGACCTCTCCTCCCCACACACAAACCGAGTGCCTATTGCGGGCGCAAGGCATGCTTAAACTGGACGGGAAGATTGGACTCCATAAGTAATCCGCCTCAGCGTAACTACCGCTGAACGCAGGCTCTGAAGAATAAAATACTGAACTTAAGCTCCGCGATCCTAACTCAAAGATATGAAATAACCAATTACACTGATCTTGATCTCAGACCAGTTTTCAACTTTGCATCGAAAGTAAATTGCGTTTCCATTGCTTCGCTCTGTAATTGGTCACCAAAACTCGGGCCACTTTTTCAACCAATGAAAAGAAAAACCAATCGCGACTTGCACGCCCGCATTTCCCGCGCTTCACGCCGGTTTCATGTAAGTGCTTCGTACTCTGATTGGCTAATCGCATTGTTGTGGTCTGTTGTGATTGGCTGAAGAGATTGCTTTGCTTTACGACACTCGTTTGAAAGTTACTCTAATGGTAACCTTTGTATAATCCAAACACCAACCCATAAGCTAATTCTGACGCCAGTCCTGCCCATATTCGATTGCCAGATTTTGCGTATTATGAATTGGTAACTACATGTAGGTAATCCACGGAATTTAAATCAACCACGTTATGTCTTGATCGTCTTGATCCCATGCACTAAGAAATAAACTGACGTTGACAAATATAAAAGTTATCTTTTGCAAGACAAGGAGCGATTTCCATTAGTTTGGAAAAACCGATGAGAATTTTCCGCCTAATGGAACAGTACAACCGCTAAAGCGTTTTTCATTCGTGTGGAAAAACCGATGAAAAGTTTCAGACAAATGGAACAGCACAAGTTTCTCCGGGTTTGGGAGCAAAAAACCGCGCACTTTTATGACGGAGCATGGTTCTAGTGTAATGAGGCAAATGATTCAGCGATATTCCAGTCATTTCGGTAAAAACTATAAAAAAGGAATACATCTGAAGGTATTCCTTTTTTTCCGACAAGTGGGAAGGACTGTTGCATTTGTTGTTCCACCGGAACGATCGGTATTTCCATGCAAAAGGAAAGCGCTCAAGATTAATATAGTTTTAGTGTGGGCTTCAATGACTTTGGACTTATTTTAATCTCGCACAGTGAAACCTGGTTTCATCTAATAGATCACTTTCTTTTATGATTCCCTGCATACTTGAAATTTGTCTGCTTTTTCTACCCGTGCTTTATGCCAAATCAATCAAACGCGGCAAACGAATGCAAATTCACAATGTAGCCAACTGTTTAATCTCTTTCATAAGAGATAACAGTCATTTCAATTTTCCTCAGTGGTCGTATACTACAAACCTATTCATGAAGGCTATACCTGTACAAAACTTGCAATGATTCACTGTTAAAAAAAATTGTTGAGCAAAAATTACAGCGGGGCTCTTTTTGGTGCGTGTTTTGGATCGCAGTTGTTTTGTTACTAACCACTGAGCTATTCATTGCGATTTACTCACCGCTAACAGGCGGTTCTTCCTCTGCTTCCTGCTGTAGCCCATCCACCCATGTTTGGCTTAACAGTTCAGTGTGTCTGTACAAATAGAAAGATACAAAACACTTTTTAGCCTTAACTAAATAACGCGGTTTTCAATTGAACATCAAAAGTAAATTCGCTTTGGATTTGCACTGCTTCGCTCTGTGATTGGCTGGCAAAACTCGCGGCACTTTTTCAACCAATGAAAAGCAAAACGAAAACCCGGCAATTACGACTTGTATGCGCGCATTTTCCCGCGCTTTACGCCGGTATTGCTTCGGATTCTGATTGGCTCAATGCACTGTGTTGGTCTGTTGTGATTGGTTGGAGTAATTGCTTTAGCTTGGGTTTACGACACTCAATTGAGGACTACTCTAGTAGGCTTTTCATGAATTTTCTTCAAACCTGCGTAGAGGACATTAAGGTAATATCGGTGTGGAATAGCCCGTACGAGGAAAGACACACTCTCCGCTCGACGAAAACCCCATATTACACCAGTGCTGGCTGCACATCAAGACTATTTGAACCCAACTCGAAGACTACTCAAAAAGTGAAGTGCATGTCCGAGCGATTATAGTGTGATTACCTGTGATAATTCGAAGCTGTTTAAACAGCTTGGTATGCAACTGAAGTGCCACGAATAAAAAGAGGCGGCTGCTTAAAATCTCTGCCAAATTTCACAGCAGAACCACTAGAAATCGAACGCTACATTGGCTCACCGTTTCTAGCATTTAAGGAGCCAGGGATCGTACGACAAAATTGTCAGACACTACATCAAGTCAAAATAGATGGGTGACTTTAATAAGAATGCAATGCACAGAACATTGGAAACCCTGGGACTCACCGCGTTCCTTGCTGTGTTGTTGTTGTTGTTGTTGTTACAGAAGCGGGTGTCCTGGGGCTCTCATGAAGTCGGCCATACTGCGAAAACGAAAACGCAAAACAGTTACGGCTGAGCAATTGTCTACATTCAGATGCTGAACACAAAAGAGCAAATCAGATGGTTGCCGCCGCGAGTTTTTCCTTGGTCCGTCTTATACTTACGACGGCCTACGAAGGCCAGAGCGTCTATCGACCTCGCGCGAGAAAACACGTCTCAGGCATTTGGCGCCTCGCGATTTGGCGCTTTGCGCGTGCCAGATTAGTCTCCTTCGCAGCTGTTTTTGGGGATATTACGAAGGAGACTAGAGTCGGATCAACCTTTTAGAAATTTTTTTGAAAAAAGAATCTTAGTTCTTTGCAGTCTTGCCAGGAAACAAAGATTGCGGCGAAGAAGAACATTTGATTGTAGGGAATGTTGCAAACGGCTAGCATTCATGCTGGCAACTGATTTATATTGCGGAAAAAATGTTCTACAACCAAACTTTCGAAGTTTTGTCTATTTTTCGCGTCACTTACCTGAAACCCTTTGTTGAATTCCTTGTCTTTTATACTGGAATGCTGGAATACCGAGTCCAGAATGAGAGGGTGTCTTCTCATCCAGCTGACAAATTCTGCCTTGGTTAGCTTGCCATTCTAAGAAAAGATGTTGGGTATTATGTTAGCTATATCGAGTAAAACAGGCATAGACTGATAGACAGCTAGAAAAACAGAAGAACTAAATCAAATATACGGCTGTAAGACAGAATTCTGAAAACATTTTAGAGACAGTTACGCGAATCTTGTAGACCGACTGACAGTTGGGTAGACGGATGAACGGCAAACAGACCACAGAACACAAGAACAACTTATAGAGCGACCGACAGACGTACCAACGGAACGCCAGACAGACGGATAGTCGGACGTCGCCGAACGGCCGACAGATCAGGGTGTAACAGCTGTGTGTGCTGTCATATCAATGACTACACGTATTGCTTCTGCATTAATAACAGCATTATTTATTTATTTATTTATTTATTTATTTATTTATTTGTTCTTTGTTGTAAATAGATAAATATATTTCTGTATTTACAAAGATTGTAATAGCTGGGGGAAAAAACGTAAATTTAATTCAAATATCTATTTACATGAAATCATAAATAAGCAGATATAAATTATCCCGTTTATACGATTGACACTACCCGCAAATGGCAAAGGCTAATCGCGGCGGGCAGCAGCAACGACTAATTATGAGAAAGCCTATTATTAAGTGAAGCACAAAAAAAATTAATGCAGGTACATAAAGACAGCAAATAAATACCTTGTGTTTTTTGAAGAAGAAATGACGAGTCAATGTAATTATTTTCATAAGCTAAGATGCAAAGAAGTGCATTATGAAGTTTTTTCCTCAGACTGCTTACGAGTTCACTTATAGTGGTACTCAAAGAGTTCCAAAAAACTGATCCAAATCTAGCGACAGAATTGCGCGTAAGATTTAATCTATAGGGTTTAACTCGTTCGCGTTTCAAGCAATCCAAAATCTCTATGCTCATCCCACAAAGCTATGTTGTGGGATATTTTGTGAATTTTTTGGTGATTATTGGGTATATTTGAGAAGAGATAATTTTTCTCAAAGGATTAGTTAAATTTAGGAAAATTGGAGATATTGAAGATTTATTGAAGGTTTAAAATTGGAATTTGAAGTTAGAAATTAGGGGGCGGACTCCAAAACAGTTGATCAGCACCCTGCAGTGCCCTTGTGGGGTCTCAACTGTCTGGTGGTGTTTCAAAACATTTTTTTTCCATTTCATCCCCTTCTTCAAACTCCTTCCAATGTCACTCCCATTTACGTTAAGTCCCCCCTTAATGCTAAGAATTTGTATATTAAGGACATTAAATCCATGTCAAGTGAATAAAAGACCATGTTTAGGTTAAGTCGCGCCTTAAGTGATAGTTTATTCCCCTCCGGGGGGGGGGGGGTACTCCCTTATATGGGCTATATAGGTATGTGCGACGCCAAAGGGTATAGTTTTCAGCCCTTCTGGTCTGAAATAGGGTATCAATTTTGTCCATTTTTGTCTGAAATGGGGTATGGTTTGTACACTCCAGTCTTGAATTGGCAGCGCATTATGCAAACCTGCTTTATAATGTGGAATTTTAAGCTCGAAACTTTGTACAGTTTTGTATCCTACTTATTAAAAACGTATAAACATTGCCCTTAACATTAGTCTGACCTAGGGAACTGATCATAAGGCACGTCTGAAATAGGGTATTGATTTAAGGGTCAGGTCTTAAATAGAGTAAGGGTTTCAGAAAGCTTGCCGCACACCCCAGCTCAATTTTTCATTCTCAAGGTTTTAATAAAAAAAAGTTCTTAAAATAAAAAGAGTGTATAGCTCCCGCATCTTTTCACTGAAATTGAGAGTGCATTATGAGAGTCACTATAAAGCATGAAAAAACGAAACGGAGTATATAACTGGGGCCAAACATTGAGTGAAGATCTGTTCTCCGCGATAATCACTGTTGTTGTTATTGTTGTTGATACACTTCGGTCTAATTGTACTCCCAAAGAACCCTAAACGAATCCCACGTTAGAAGAATTTTTTTCCTTACTCAAACGTTTTAGTACAGTAAGTTATAAAATGCTGTCACCCCCCCCCCCCTACCCCCTCAGTAGCAGGAAATTTCTGACCCTGAACGTCATCTATGAAATAAATTGCAATTTTAACAACAACGGAATTTTTGTGCACCGCAATTGCTCCTGTTTTCTGCTTAGAAAGCTAATGCAGATCATTAGATTGTTCCTTTGATTTTAACAATCGTTTCGACACCACAAATGATGTACGATTAATTTAAAATTCTGCTGACATGGAAACATTGTTCCTTTGTGTGTACATGAAACTTGATTAACAATATATGTAATTTATTCTGAATCTACTGAAAGACGGCTGTTTTTTGTCTTGGCCACGGTTCGTTTATCTGGTGTCTTATCTTCTTCATACTCAAAACCTCACATCAACAACGGATGGCTTATGAAGAGAAAAGGAAATTGTGGGAACACACATCATTGCTTAGATAAGCGACGATCTGAGTATTCCACTTCAACTTAGAAATTACTAGCAGTTAGAGAAAATGAAATAAAATTACTTTATATCCACGACCAAACTGGCAGAAAATTTAACAGCTTTTCGCCAAACAGCAATCAAATTCAGAAAGAAAAACATAATACTTCCGAATTTCATTTGTCAAAAACTTCAAACAAAAATCAATGAGTGAGAATATAACAACAGCAAGCATCGTTCGAGTGGTCACAGTTAAAGAGTTTACGCACAAAATCAAAAGTTAAGACCGCGTAACGTTCCTCGAGGTTCTTTCTAACACTAAAATGAAAGATGTAAAGCTCTGGCAGTATTATTTTCCGACATCACGGCTATAAATTAATCATAAACTATCAATTTACATGGAAGAGGAACGAATGTGGACACAAGTTGACTATCACGTTAACATATACGAACTCACGTGTCAAATCGTTATGGGTAATGATTTGCTTCCTTCAGGAAAACTCCAAACCAAACCATGTGCGAAACTGCAATTGCCCTTCTTATCTAGTAGTATGAACTTGATGGCGCTTCGCACTGAGCAGCAAACGAATGAACCGAACGAAGAAATGCTAATGATCTCGTTCATTTGAATGGCTAATGTATTCAAAAAAACTTCGCAGTTTATTCAGGTGCACAATATTTAGTTTGAGTGGCTGTTGCATGTACAAAAGTAGGCTTTTGACATTGTCCGTTATTTGCAAAGATGCACCGTTGGTTGCTTAGTGCAATCAAATAATTAAAACTTGACAAAAACAGACGGAAATAAAAAGATAAGAAGACGAGTCACGATTTGAAAAGAAATAAAGCGGTAAACTCTTTCACTCTTTCAAGTTCTTCACTTGGGTTGTGGAAGAAAGCAAAATACAGATTAATTATGTTTTTTCTAAAAGGTCACGACATTTGTTAATTCATAAGACATGTTTCGATATTTCGAACATTCATCGTCAGTTACAAAGTGTTTGCCGTTATAAAACCATGCGAGAGATCATGGTTTGCTTCCCCTTTATAACTGCCTCCTTAGTTTTCATTCTGTATCAGACCTGCCTGGTGGTTGACCTGACCGTCGGAGAAATCAATTCAGTGTGGCGTGAACAGATAGGCTACAAATCAAGACAAAACGGCCCACAGTTGTTTATATTATTTTTAGTAGGTTTCGGGGCAAACGAGCAAATCCACGAAAATAATATCCTTCCGAACTTTTCACCTGTTCACACCATGCTCGTAGCAGCAAGAAAAACGATGCAGTACAAACCGTTCCTTTTTTTGATAGACTAGGGACTTTTAGCAACGACGACAGCGACGGCAACGAAAACGTCATTTCAAAATATAACTTCTCGTTTCTGGGACGCTTTCTCAATTGTTGACATTTGTTTAACTTGGAAAATACTGACGAACTGTTCAGGAACTAAATTACTATGAACGGTGTTAAAGCAAGGAAAAAGAAAGAAAACTTTGCCACCATGCGCTCACGTTCTCGAGAAAACATAAAATTTGGTCATTACATGTTATTGTTTTGCAGATGACGGCAAAGAAATGAACAAAACTGCAAAACGCACGTGCAGAGCGATTATTTTTGCTTATTAAGCCTATTTTTTTTTGTAGCGTTCTCGTTGCCGTTGCCGTCCGGTTGGCTCAGTGGTAGAGCACCGGACTGCTGTTCGGGAGGTCGGGGGTTCCAGCCCTGGCCGGACCAACACTCAGGGTCTTTAAATAACTGAGGAGAAAGTGCTACCTTTGTAATGACATCTGCAAATGTTAGACTTTCTAGTCTTCTCGGATAAGGACGATAAAACCGGAGGTCCCGTCTCACAACTCTTCACAAATTGACTTTGTGGGACGTAAAAGAACCACTAGGGACGTAATGAACCCTGGCTGTGACCACCCCTGTAGTGCTGACCTAGAGGGCCACGTGTTAGAAAACTCCTATTGGGTTAAACGTGTCTATACCCTCCATAAAAAATGGATATCGTATCGTGTCGTATCGTAAAGGGAGCTTAAGCAACGACGGCAACGAGAGCGCCACAAAACAATGGGATTTATGACCAAAAACAATACTCTGCACGTGCGTTTTACATTTTGGTTCATTTCTTTACCGTCCTCTGCAAAACAACAACGTGAAATGACCAAATTTTAGGTTTTCTCGAGAACGTGAGCGCATGACGGCAAGTTTTTCTTTCGTTTTCTTTGTTTTAACACCGTTCACAGTAATTTAGGCCCTGGACAGCTCGCCAGCATTTGTCACGTTAAACAAATTGGAATAATCGCGGAAGAGTTACAAAACGAGAAGTTATAATTTGAAACGACGTCCTCGTTGCCGTCGTCGTCGCCGTTGCTTAAGGTCCCTTAAACCTCCCTAGTGAAGCGGTGCAGCGGTGCTCGGCACAAAGGAATCCGGACAACTCGCCCCCCAGACAATTAGCCCCGGACTAATCTCCTCCGAACCAAAGACAACTAGCCCCCAACTTACTGACGATTAGTCCCCAACTTTACATCGTGTCACGAAGGTAAAAATATCTTGTCATCCCCCTCCCTCCCCCCCCCCCCCGACTCGTGGTGAAATCTGCGAATTGTCTGACACTGGGCAAAAAAATCGCTACAAGGGCGAACGCATAGTCGGTGCAATTTTCATACCTGTAAAGTCATTCCTGGTTAGTCTGAACACAGCCTTATATCACCTGCTTTTTGGACCAGTTGTTAACAAGGTCCATAATTAACGACCTAACATAACTCTAAAAACTGACCATATGTTTGGACAAAACGGGTAACATCTTCCCCAGCGAGAGCAACCCGTTTCTGCTTCACCAAATCACACAAGACCTTTTGATCGGGATTTTACGGTCTAAGTGTTATGAATGCTATTTCCACTAGGCAATAAACGCTGCGACCATATCAAAGGAAGTAGCTTCTGAAAGACTGAAACAGGATATCAATTCGAACAAGAGCTTTCTCACCGGTAAAGAAGACCAAACACGGGCAAATATCAAACAGTTACAGAGTATCCAGTTGGCTTACCTAGCCTGCACTGAACTGATACTTTTGCTAAGCTATATTGACATGCAGTTTTCTTGGTTTAGTTGTAGCACTCAATGCTTGAGTAATTTGATTACAGTCAGTGTGATGACACGGCATATATAACTACACGCTTAGTACAGTTTCCGATACTGTTGCGTAATGCTGCATTCTCTGAGAGTGCGTCACTCCCCAAACATTTCGATGGCAGAATATGAGCTTATCTTTAAGGTGGTACTTGTGCGTCAAATGCTTCCAAAATGGAGCCCTATTTAAGTATTTCCGTACTTTTCTGACAATTCTAGCCTCCGAACGCAAACATAAATTATTTCCAGTCGTTTCTCCGGAAATACGTCTGCGTTCGCAGGCTATGTCACTCCAACCATTATTTTTCCACAGTACTTTTTTCCCCAGAATCCGAATTTGAAGTCAAAACCGTCGATTTCTTGTCCGAAAGGTGTGAAAATTAGCACTTAAAAATGTCGCTGAATCAAACGGTTAGAAAATATCTCGATTTTCGTCCGGGCTACACGTGCTGTGAAACCCACCACTAATCATACAAGACGATGTTGACTTTTTAGCACACCTTTACAAATGTCACACCTTTCACTTGACATAGGATAAAGCTATTGTCATCTTTCGAACCTTAAGTTGCTGTAAGTGTGCTTACACCAAACCTAAGTCCACTCTTTTTACATGATATATCTTAAAGCCTTTTTATGCGAACAAATGCAATGAGCCTAACCGCACCTAAGCAAAAAAGTGCCTTAAGAAGTTTAATTTGAAAATAAAGTTAAACGGTCATCTAAAAGAACTTACGAGCAGCAAACTGACACACAGTGTTGCATCCTCTGGCTTCATTTCACAGTTAACGCAGTCTGACATCGGCCATAAATTTATTAAATACATGTTTTCAAGGTAATTTAGGGCCGTTCATTTTTATGGGATGAGGGGGGGGGGGGGCATACCAAAACATGGCTTTTGAGGGAGGGCTGCCAAAAAAAAAATCAAAGAAAAAGGGGGGCGAGGAAGATTCTGCGATAAAAAAGTGGGAAAATAGCCGGTGAAGTCATCCCCCAAAATTCTTTGTGAGGGGTGTTATGTGACTAAAACTGGTAAGCCCGGGCTCATACAATTTGCAAAAGACATCCCCCAAATCCCACATCCCCCCCTCCCCCCCGCCCCATAAAAAATGAACCGTCCCTTAGTGGAAAAGATTGCTCAATGCCAGTCTTAAAAACCTTTCAACCATACTGCGCTAAGCCTTAGCTCCAGCCCATTATGTGACCGTAACTTTCATTAACTGGAAATCTGTCATGTTGAACAACCTTCCAACCCTTCTCTACAAACGGAATTACCACGACAGCTAACGGCTCGTTATTTCGTAAAGTCGCAAAGAAAAGTCTAAGAAAAGCGCTATGGAAACCCCTTCATAAGCGCTACTGCTATGGCGCCTTGTGATTTGCGTTTTTCACTCACCGTACTCTCATCGCATTGATTGAACGCATCTCTAATGAAGTTTTCTATCGTGAGGTCCACTTGTGATAATTTCATGGAATCGGCCAAACCTAAAAAGGCAACAAAATATGAAGTGATTCTAACTTAGATTTGGAGCATGAATTTGGAACAGTTTTCCTCAAAGTATCCGAGTGCTCCCTTAACATAAATTTAAGGCAACTTTACATGAGCTCCTTTTACATATTTTGGAATTGGAGGATGCTTATGTTGACACACCCACTTTAATTAAGCAAGATGACATGGAATGTAAAATAGGCTTGTAATTTTGTTCCACTATATTTTCTTACAGTGCGACTACTTCAATAAGGCCACCCAGGAAAAATTTCCTGCAAACTAGCCAATGAGAATCTCACATCGGAACAACGGCTTTTGACAAAATTAATTATGTACGACAAATCTACCCACTATCGAAGCACAACAAAATTCAAATTGTAGCTATTCTGTTGTTTCATCACTCGAACATTATTGGCCAATTTGTAAAAAAATTTCTTGGGTGGCCTTGGTCGGAGAAGTTGCACTATAATCTATTAATATTGACGGAATTACCTAATGTTTTTCCTCTGCCCGCCTCGACTAGCTAAGCTATATGCGAGCAGAGGAAGTTGGTATGTATGTTTATTTTGTCAAACTTTTGTATCAATAAACTGTAAACTGTTGTATCAATAAAAAAAAAGAAAAAAATTCAGCTCTGACGTTAAACACTTAGAACCAGGTCAAACGTCGAACATCTCAAGAGAGGAACTAAACTGAGCGAAGTAAACTCGACGAGTTCGACGTTTGACTTAGCCTGCATAACAGGCATTCTGTTACTTATTGTACAGAAAACGCACGAGACGACTTCAAATATTCCGCGACATCACACATTTGGTATGGTTATTTGTACTGTAGAAAACCTGATTTACAGGTTCGCTATCATACTTTTTCCCTCGCACGTCAAGCAAAACCTGTCACACTTTACCGAAAAAAGTTTTTTTTTCTAGAAATTCTAAAAGTTGGATAATAAATTATTTACCGTGTCTCGCGCTTCGCGCTCGGTGAAATAAACGACTAATAATTAGCTATAACTGCAGGCAAAGTTTGACTCAAATGCATTCGTCGACTCAATTTGGATCGACAACACGGACATCCTTCTGATTCATACGGATAGAATTCCCCGGGAGAATTCCAACACAAGTACATTTTGTCCTCTGCTTATTAGCTTAAAGATTATACAAATCTAAAAGTCTCTCTGGTGAGCATGTTAGAGACCCGGGGGGTATGGCTGTTGTGCCGTTTTGGTCTGAAAACGGGTATAGATTTTGATCATTATGGTCTTAAAATTGGGTATCGGGAACAACGAGAGCGTACAGACGTTTTTGTCTCTTCAACTCCAAATGAATAATATAGAGAAAGAGAAGTAACCAAAATATATCATTGGGGTTGAATTTTACCAATTCTTAGCTTCGGCACTGATGCGAGGCTTATTCGGCTACAACAATGCGAGAAGGTAAATTTGTAACCGAAACGTCAGGTCTGAAAATGGGTATGGATTTTTGAGGCCAGGCCTGAAAACGGGTGGGGAAATGGAATGTTTTGGTCTGAAATAGGGTTAGGATTTGGAGAACCGGGCGGCACACCCTTACCAAGAATTCCGAAGGGTACCCCCTCCCCGCCCCCGGGGTAGAGAAAGGAAAACACGGGGGTAAACTTAACCCACAACTTAGACATTGTACGAGAAGTTAGCTAACACAAACCTTGAGAGTTGCTCTCCCTGACGTGTACAATTCTGCAAAAAGCGAAGATAAAACCAAAGCTAGTTGAATTATTAGTCTGAAACGTCAGCCTTCTCCTCCCCCTAACCCACTGGGGGTGGGTTATGGAGAGGAGACGGGTGACATTTCAGACTAGTTGAATTATATTAACCATCTTTCTTCTTTGACTTTCAAATGTAATGGCCCCAGGGCTACATGTATATAAAACTGCGGTAATTCCTACATTACTGTAACCGAGCAGGGCTCAAAATGACGGCCGGTCAACGGACAATGTCCGACCAAAATGACAATTTGTCCGAACAAACTTTTGGTGACCAAAATGACAACTTGTCCGAACAAACTTTTGGTTGACCGTTCATTTTGACCGGTCATGTATAGGGTCCGCCGGATTATGCTCGAAAAATAGAGTACGGTATTATGCTTTCGGGCGTCACCCGTGAAACTAGGGTATTATGCTCAAAATTATGCTCGACTGGAGGTATTATGCTCAAATTATGCCGGACTAGTAAGTTACAAACTACAAAGGTTCTCGAGATTTATTGCTTTATTATAGCACTTACATGTATCTTTATCAAAAAATGTACATTCTAGAGCGAGTTGCTGGCAAAATTTGCATACACCTCTCACAGTTTTTAGAAACAGAGGCATTATGCTGCAAAAATATAAGTATTATGCCAGCATTACGCCTGATGCTCCAGATATAGTATTATGCTCAAAATTATGCCGGCATAATCCGGCAGACCCTCTAGTCATGTACAACAAAAATGTGACTGGCAACTGCCCGAAATTATTTTAAGCCCTGTTGCGACGCAATACAAGAAAATTGTGGTTGCTTTGGAGAAACCAAGGCACATTCACAGAAAATTTCTGTGGCAAAGCTGATTTTAATTTCTTGGCTGAATCACGTTGTTCTAAGCTTTAAACGCAACCATTACAAAAATGTAAACCCAGTTCAAGAGTTTAAATGTACCTACTACAGTCGAACCTCTCTAATACAGACACCGAAGGGACAGAGCCAAGTGTCCGTACTTGAGAGGTGCCCGTTGTATAGAGGTCACGAAAATTACGTCACTTTAAAGGCTCCATTGATGGTATTAAGTGTTGAGTTAAGTCAAAACTGGCCCAAACAAGTCTTTGAGGTCCATGTCCATAAAGATAGTCTTTCAAGTGAAAAATAATGTCGAGAAGAACAGAGGTAGAAAAAGGAAAGCAACAACTGGAGAGTCTTCAAAGAATAAGAAATCTAGATGATAAATGGCAATGACATGTCGATATATAATTTTTACTGATTGAAAACAAATGATACTGTTATCGTATGAACAATGAGACAATTGATTACACTTTGATATGTAACGACAAACAGGAAATAGTGTTGAATAAGAACTGTCATCAATGGAGTGTCCGTAATTAAGAGGTTAAGTTTGTATGAATATTCTCGCTGGGGCCGAGATTTCGTGTCCGTTGTCCGTATTATAGAGGGTCCGTATTGTAAAGGTTATTTTTACAAAGAATGTATGGGCATTTTCCCGGGCCCAAGTGAACTGTCCGTATTAGAGAGGTGTCCGTAAGGACAGGTTCGACTGTACCTATAAACACAATTGAGGTCAATGACTGAACTGAAAGTAGATCAACCTTAGCAGTTTCTGTTAACAATTCAAATTCTTAGATCAAAATTTAAATTCTCATTTGTTGCCCCTACACATTTCCCATAGAAGCAGTGGGGAGTTGTTAAAATATCATGCAAACCCATCTTGTTGGATCCTGTCCTAAATTCACATGACCACTCTGTTTTATATAGTGTCAATATTACAAGGAGAAATTTGGTACTGATCACTCTTAAGGTTTAAAGGGTTATAAGGTAATATTAGTCAGCCTTTTATCAAGGGCGTAGCTAGTGGGGGGGGTCCTGGGGTGCCCATGACTCCCCCCCTTTGTAAGCCTTTTTTTTTAGCAAACAACCTACATTTGTACAATATTTAGGTGACAATCTGGCGAGTACCCTGTGTGTGACACAGTGTGACCCCCCTTTGAAAAATCCTGGCAATGCCCATGTTTATGATGCCCAAGGTCCACTGAACCGTTATTATGAGACATTTGTGGCTTGTTACACTATCTTTGTTCCAATTGAAAAAGCATTATTTTTAATTACCTTGCTGCTGCTGATAATAAAGACTTCAACATAATGGTTATCTCAGAAATACTGACTCCTTCAGTCCCTAAAAGTATAATCAACATTTGGAAGAAACTAAATACTACATTTTGTAACCATAATTACCGGTAAGCATTCTTACAAGAATGCAATACCGTGAATGTAACTTGTGAATGTATGTTTATTTAATACACTCAATTTATGTTCATTGCACTAATTAAAATCAAATTGCTCCAGTCTTTGTTCTAGTGTTAGAATTCGTTCACAGGATAAGAAGAGCTAATGGGATATCTCAATGCACATCTGTGGCCAGTTATAAGAACCAAAAATTCGAGTTATTGGCGTAAAGTTTGATCAAGAAAAACGAAATTTAGTTCGAGTTAGTGGGGTTTTTCGGTAATATCTTAGTTCGAGTTAATCAAGTAAAAATGATTGAAAAGTTAAAAATGGGTTACATGCAACCCGTGCCAAACTCGTAAAAATGCACTAGCGACTGGTTTTGCTTTTGCCTCTGATTGGCTGAAAAGGTGATGTTCACGAGTTTTGCTGGCCAATCACAGAGCAAGGTAAAGCAAAACTAAATTAAGCAAACACGGATTACTTTCGACTCTGAGTTGAAAACTGCTCTGTCAATGTGTAACAAAATATGGATGATTTTTACCTACCATCAAGGTTGAACTATTACCGCATGAGTCCAGGCAGAAACATAAAGAGAACGAAGTACAACATTAAAGATTAATATTACATGTACATTACAAAGAAATGTTATTATACAAATTTAAAAAATTGTGAATTAAATAATTATTTTGGACATGTCATATCAGTTTTGACGACCACAAATTTCAATCAAAACAGATTAACTTCTTATAACATGTTTATAGAGGTTAAAATGCTACTCTGAGTAGTTCAATATGCCTTGGTGTCCATGATTGATTGATTGGGTGTTCCTGGAATCAAAGGTTGGTTTCTATATGTCAGTCATGTGAGATTGCACTGGTGTCCTTCATAGGAGGACTGTCTTGCCAGAGTTTTATGGAATGGTATTATTTTGTGACTGCAAACTCCAAAACAATTGACACCATGCATGAGTAATGATAATTACCATGTCAAAGACAATTTGCCCTCTTTCCTCTGTTGATCCTCTCAAACACAAAGCAAGGCCACCTACAGAAAAGCAACTTCATTGTTTAACTTTTTAACTCAGCAATTAATTCTGCTCATCTTTGAGAGTCTGAGCAACATGTAATCATTCTGTAAAATTATACTAGTTATTGTTTGAATATACTGTTAAATAGTTTTTTTGGCTGAAATCTTTCCAAACAGTTTCTGCTTAATTTTTAAATTCCAATTCAGTATACCATAATTTTGAAAATGAAAAAATACATGTGAATTTCAACTACAGTGTGTAGGTGCACATGTTTTGACAACCTCTCACATTGCAGAGCAGATTTATTAATACTTTAATTAACTAGCAAATAACTACTTGTAACTATCCAGCTGACTGATCATAAAGGAGGGTGGCACTAAGGGGAAATGTGCAGTTACAGGAAATAGTGCCACACCTCCCCACAGAGGGTCAAAGGAAATTCCAAGGGGAAGGGGCTAAATTGGAATTTCCAGAGGGGTGGGGGTGCAAACAAAAAACCCTCCACGGAGGGGGGGGAGTTAATGGTATTTTCCGGAATCACAAAATGGACTAAAATTGAACTAAAATTGAAAAAGTCAACAATCATGATGCTGTTGAGCATTTGAAGTGTTTTTGCACTGGAAATTAGAGCAAAATGGGAGGAAATGTGAATAAATCCTAATTGCTGTGTTCCACAGAAATAAGTCAATCTCTCATCACGACACTCAATAAATATTTAATAGCACTGTCATTGCACCTTGTGATTTGCTAACTGTGAAACTCAGAAAGCTGTGATCACTACAAATATTTCTGGAATGTATACGATGTTGTAAAAGAAATTAAACCAATCAGATACACAATGGCTATAAACTGCAAACTGAAATGTCAATCACTTTTGCACTTAGTTGTTTTTTCATGGAATTTCATCACCTGTCTGACTGGTTGAAGGTCACAATGAGCTGTTGCTCTTAATTTTGTCTTGACCTGTATTAAACGGTCACTTTGCAAACAAAAATCACTCAAATAATATGTTATACCAAATTTAACCTGCTAGGTAATAGAATTCAGTGATTTTTCACAAGTTATTTAAATTGTAAGAAATCAACATTTGTACTTTGCCAGGTCTTAATAATTAGTGACAAATATTGATGTGACATATAAAATGCTATCTTCCTTATTTTCGTATATTCTGAGCAACCACGTGTTTTTTTTTTTTCAATTAAGTGGTCAACCTGTTTTAAGCAGCCATTTTGGCATTCCCCAAGGGTTACCACTTCATAAAGGGTTTGACTATAGTTTCCATACCTAAAAACTCATCACAATCTATACGGCCATTTCTGTCCTTGTCAAAAGCTGTAAACAGCCTCTCTGCCAGAACCCCATCCAAGGGAAAGTAGTGAAGGCTGCAAGTGGATGACACATTTCATCAATACATTATCAACATCGAAACTGGAGGCTCAAAAACTGGTCACGTACAACACAATCGATCTAGTTTGTAATAATTCTTACTATTATTTTGAAATAATTTTTAATAATAAAAATTATTCTTCTAGGGGGCCAAATTAATCAGGGTTGATATTTAGAAATGTTATTAGTTGCTCACTTTTTGAGGAAATAAAATAATGCCTACCAGACAGTTAAGAATTTTGAAGCACAGGTATGGTCAGAGAAACCCCTGAAGAGACTTATGAAGCATCTTTACGAACAAATTGAAACAACAATGAATGGGAGCTTGGAAAAAATGCCTCCAAGATGGCAGACCTAATTCTATGCAGTGTACAGTCATGTGATGAGGAAATCCATGGCCCCAACAAACAAGAGTCTATTCCTAGACTTGTGGCCTATGGCTTACAACCTGAATCAAACCAGCAAGTGTTGAAAACGTTTTGTGGCCTTACAATGTTCTCCTGTCAATAAATGTATCCCTTGGAGAAAGAGCAGCTAATTTCTTGTAAACGTTAACCATGTTTTGGACTTCACTTTCTGAAACTAGTACAAAAGAAATTGACATTAATTTTATTAAAAGGTATGGGCAATACCGGTAATGGAAGCTGGCCAATAAGTACATTTTTAAATAATATTATTATTAACAATTACAGTTTATTTGTCCATATTTTTCAAATAATGTTGAATGAAATCAACATGGTAATATCAAGTTCACATGTAAGACCCCTGTTTGAGTCAGTTCTCAGTGATTCATAGTAGGAATAATATTAATTCCGAAGGAATCAAAAGTCAAGCTTGAATTTAGAACATTCTGTCCTGACTTACCTTTGTTATTCTGGTCACAACTAATGTAGAAACTATTAACTCCAAAAAAATTCTAATTTGAAATCAAAATATTTTCCACAAAGTAACAGCCAAACTTGTTTAAAAGCCACAATAATGCCTTTTAAATGTTATTTGTTGGTTTCAGTGAATTCTTCCTGACCAGAGATCTTACCCAAAATCTTGAACTTTGATGACTCAGATAACACGTGCAAGTCACAAGAAAACTTTACAGTTGTAACAATATCTTTCCTGTCCTCTACATATATACGTCCCAACAGTTCTATTCTCTGATTATATACTCTATATTGTAAGGACCAAATACAGTGTACATTAACACATACCAGTAAATACCATAAACTAAGCTTTAATTAATATTCCCACTGAATAAGAAAAACAGGCATGGTCTTGTTCTGTCCTTAATTCCCCACAATCAGCCTGAGGTCCACAAAAAAGCAGGTTAGATGTACATATCCCACAAAATAATGTTGATTTTGCCTGCATTGATCACACCTCCTCTTCTTCATAACTCTTGCATCACACAGAACATTATAATACAGTGCAGTTTTTAACAATAATTTAGTACTTGATTTTTTCTCTTGTTTTCTGTGAAAGAGGAATCTAGTTGTCCCCTTTGGAATCTATGTATGAAATCCATGTAGTATATAGTCATATTTAAACAACTCAGACGAGGACCAGTTACATTGTAGAATGCTTATTGTTCTTACATCTCACCATATATAATCCCCTGGAGTGACCAGAATCAAGTCTCTCATTGTTACAATATTAATAATTGAGTCAAAAGAGAATAGGCCGAAAGGTCAGCAAAGGAAACACGTCTTCAAATGATCATCAACAAATTCCTCCAAATATTCCAATACTATTCACTTCCATGCAGCCGAAGAGAAACAAACTGACTTTTCATTTCGGTTTCCGACAAGAAAATTATTTGAATACACGCTGGTTATTCAACTTGTGTGGTATATACTGAAACAATAATTATTAATCACCTCATTGTCAGTGAAAGTGGTGGATATTTACCTAGCTGCTTTGTGGCTCGGTGAATATCCACCACTATTCACCTCCACTTCGGTGAATAATTGTTAATTATTAAACAGAGCAAAGTGAATGGAAATCACTATGCACCAAAGTGATTGTAATTTCACAGTCTACATGTAAATACAATTAAGTACATGTATGCTAGTTTGTAACATAAGAAAATAGACATTGTAACAAAAAAAAAACGTTCACTGGAAGGTGATGCCGAGAGATAAGACTAAGGATGGGTAATTCTATTTTAATCCTTTGACTCTAAGAGTGGTCAGCATCAAATTTCAAATCAAAGCTTTATAAAACATACATGGAGTAGTCATGAGAATTGAGCACAGGATCACACAAATTGATTTTGCATGATATTTTAACATCCTCCATCATCTCCCCACTACTTCTATAGCAAATGTGTAGGAGCAACAAATGAGAATTTCAATGTTGATCTTAAGGAAAGTGCCTGTTACTTACATGCACAGCACATCTCATGATTATCTTAAAAACTAAGGTTTCACAAGGTTGGTGTCTGTACTTGAAGTACAGTGTAGGTGCTTTGGGTTCACAACCATCAGAGTCAGATCTTAATTACTTCAAGGCCTACTGAAACCCAAAATTATGTAAAACTGGTGGTATCGACATATTAATGGTCTGGGCTAATTGACTCTAATCCCATACATTTGGACATTAAGTCCCTGGCAAACGAGGACACATTGTTGCAGACACATTGTTGCTCATGATTGTTTCCATGCTGCGCAAACTGGGAAACATTCGTTGCGATCACAAAATTTGTGTCTGCAACAAAATTAATGTTGCACATGCGGGCAAACGGGGAAACATTTGTGTCGGCAACAATGTGTCTGCAACAATGTGTCCTCATTTGCCAGGGCCTTTGCAAGGATTCTTGCCCAATTATCTCTAACAAAAAAATGTGTGGGGACTGCCAGTTTTCTCTTAAGATTCTAGTAGCCTTTGCTAGGAGTCGCCAACTTAAGATCAATGTTATACAGTTATTTTGGGGTTCATAAGACTGCTTTTTTATGCAAGCAACTCTATGCTGAGTAACATAAGTAACTTAGAACTGAGTGACTATGTTAATCAGGGTTGCCACTCATTGGGATAAAAAAATTCCCTGACTTTTCAAGACTTTTCACAGACCAAAGATCAGTTTCCACTGACCATCAGAGGCAATAAAGCCAGCAATTATGAAGCCAAAGAAATCAATTCCTGTGAAGGATTTTTTGAAACGAAAACACCTTTACTACCAAAGAATCTCTTTCCAAAACCAAATGGCTAGCCAAATGTAAAATTCCCTGACTTTTTACAAATTCCCTGACTTTTCCCTGACCTTGAAAAAAATATGTTTTTCCCTGGCTTTTCCCTGACTGTAGCAACCCTGTTATTTTTCTGAAAGTTACATGTAAATTGCACATTAGTGAATACGATAGACAATTTTCAATGTGCCATTAATGAGTGAAAAAGTACATAACCTAAGCTAAATAAGGCGTGTGAATTTAGCCGTTCTCATGACTACTGTACTCCATGTATAAGGACAGAAGGCGTTAATTTAACGCTAGTTAATTTTGATATGCTGGATATTGGGCATGCTACATTATACTCACATCTGTTTAATGGACCCTTCTTGTACAGATCCTTTGGCTGTGGTACATGGACCAAAGGACTGTCTGCTTCCGCAGTGTTTGTTGTGGGCTGAACTTGTTTGGCAAGATCCTGTCCCATTGCTTTATAAATTCCATGGTTTTCGCCGAGTCATCGCCTCTCTTTACTTGTTACAACTAACTTCACCAGGTAATCAACAGACCTTTCGTGTTGCCAGTTCGATAATTCTTCAACGCCAGTCAAAATACGGTCTCCCATCCATAATGAGAGTCAAAATAGAATTTTAAAGTGTAATAACGTTACGTACGTTTCCGTTAAACTTTATAAATTAAAGACGCACGCACGGCATCGTTAACTTTGCAGTCTGACAGTGCATAAAATAAACGCCGCGAAAAGAAGTTTATAGCCTCGATCTTGGAGATCTGCCTTGTTACCGCTTTAGCACGAACACCTGTTTCACTAAAAGCAAATTTATGTAATAGAAACCGACTGACAATTGACCTCAGATGAGGGATTTTGTTCGCCAGGAAACAGGCAAACAAAAACACACAGACGTGACTGGATTGGGTTGAGGGAAGCCCGGGTCCGAAGTCTCGTCAATGACGTAGAAATTCGTAGAAAATAGAAAATTCGCTCGAAAACCGAAGGAAGTCTGGGAATTAAAGTTTAATAACAGTATGTAAACGGATGTAAACAAATTTGCCGATCATCATGTGAGACAGGTGTGATGAGGACATTGATCAGCAAGTTGTTAGCAAGTTTTGCTGACAAACTACGCTTTCCCTTCCCTACCAAGATGTCTTCACTCTTTAGATCCGCCGAAATGACACTGGCACAACTTTTCATACAAGCAGAGGCCGCTTATTCATGTGTCAGCGAGCTAGGGGGGGGGGGGGGGGGTTGTAAGGTCTTGTTTTTGGATAAGAATTAAGTTTATTTTTAAAACTTTTTTCATAAACGAGATCAGTCGTTATGTATTATAAGTAATTATTTGTTGTAAAAGAAGAGAAACTTGTTACTTGGAATTGGGGAGTAACATGAAGAAACGAATTTGATAATTTAGAGGTTATTGTGCTATAACCTGACAGTAACCTCAGTAATTAATCTTCTGAGATGTTTTATTGTGTTTTGTCTTGAATATTCTTATTTATCATTATTTAATGGCACATAAATCTAAATGTACACACAAACAAAGCCATAAGGATAATCTGTAAAAGAGTAAAACACTCCGTGCGAGACAGATCATCATGTAGCTAATCTAAATAAATAAATAAATATATAATAACAATCAGAAACATATTAAATCAAATCTAAAAACGTTAAAAGTTGTCTTCATTCCTGACTTAAAATCTTCTTCATTCCTAACCTAAAATCTGCAAGACTAGGAGATAATTTAATGTCTAAGGGTATCGAATTCCACATTTTACAGTCTTTCCCGTAAAACCGTGAACACCTGAAATATCTATGAAATGTTATTGTGTTTCAAGTAAAAAGCCAATCACGCGTGAGAAAACTAAACCGCAAACAAAAATTTGGTATTATCAACAGAGTTGATAAATGTAAATTGACCACCGTACAGGGATTCTAAAAGCTGACGTTTCGAGCGCTAGCCCTTTGTCAGAGCGAATCAAGGAATTATGGGTTGTGTGTAGTTTTTATAGTGAAGTAGGTGGTAACATGGCAACGTGAAAAATAGGAATACATTAGTTAAATGAAAAGCGTTCGTTAATACCGTGGGGATTAAGGGTGCCGATTTGGAAGATTAATTTTTGTTCCAGATTCTTGCGGCTTTCCGTCGTACCTTGATGTAGGGAAAGGCCGCAGATAGCCATGTGTTGTTTGGAGTGGTTAGGGAGATTAAAATGACGAGCGACTGGCTTAGATGCATCCTTGTCATTTTTCTCAACATCGCGAAGGTGTTCGCGGAATCGGTCGCCTAGTCGTCTTCCTGTCTCGCCAATGTATAATTTATTGCATAACGTGCAGGTTAGGCAATAAATGACATTTGCGGAGGTACATGTGAAACGATCAGTGATCTTAACAGATCGCTTAGGTCCCGATATTTTGCTAGTGTAAAGAATGAATTGACAAGTTTTACATCGTGAGCGCGCGCATTTGAAAGTGCCGGGTTGCTCGTTAGTTTTAAATGCGCTTCTAACTAAAAAGTTGCCGACGTTTTTGTCGCCTTTGAATGAAATTAGTGGAGGTTGCGAAAAGATTCTACCAGTCTCGGGATCATTTTGGAGTAATTTGAAGTTATTGAGAATGATACTTTTGACTACATGATTATGAGGATGGAAAGTGAGGGTGAATGGAATTCTGTCGTTCTTATCCTTTTGTGACGTTTGTAGTGCTGACTGTCGATCAAATTGTTGGGCGCGATGATGGCCCGCTTTGACCACAGAGGCAGGGTAGCCACGTTTTTCGAAGAACTGGCACATCTCCTCTGATTTGCTGGAAAAATCAGAGTCATCACTACATAGACGTCGAAGTCTAAGAAATTGAGAATAAGGAATTGAGTTCTTGACATGTGATGGATGTGACGATGAATACGACAAATAACTGTGAGAATCTGTAGGTTTGTAGTGCACACTGGTACATAAACCGTTGCCACTGATAGAAACTTTGAACTATTTAGTTCCCAGCAGAGAGACAGACTATTGTTCTTGACATGTCTGCCATGACCTCACATGCAATCCAGCAATTAGGCTCATAGTGGGCCGTGTAGACAATACAATACAATACAATATTCTTTATTTAACGAAGGTGACGTAATTAACCCGATGAGTTATCTAACTTACGGCCTTCACAACGGTACAGAACACATATAAAACAATGCCTAACTAAAACTAGACAAATGTATGGTTAAACATGAATATAAGGTGTAGCAAGCGTTTCCGTGCGGTTTCGGAGCAAATAAAGACCGAGGAAAAAGATTTTCAATGTTTTGACCGTGCAAAAAAATTTAAGATCTAAGAGTTTCTTCCTCACCAATTCGCCAAGCTCGCTAACACAGGGATAACCAGCTTCTGCTTGCATAAAGGTAGGGGAATTGTACACGAAAATTTGCAACAACTGAGTTGATACCGTGCGGATTAAGGGTGCTGGAAGATCAATTTTTGTTTTAGGTTCTTGTGGCTTTCCGTGGTACCATGACGTAAGGAAAGGTCCCAGATGGCCATGCGTTGTTTGGAATGGTTACGGAGATTAAAATGACGAGCGACTGGCTTGGATGCGTCTTTGCCATCTTTCTCAGCATCCCGAGGGTGTTCGAGGATTCGGTTACCCTGGGTGCTAGAGGTTATTTTTATTTATTTATTTATTTATTTATTTATTTATTTTCGTTTTGAGGAGGGCCGAGTGCCGAGAGGAAAAAAATAACCTCTGGTCGCACGAATTAGAATACTGAACCTCATTTCCGTGCTGTGCTGTCGCCTGGAAAACCACACTTTTCTTAAGCCAATCGCAGCTGTTGTTTCATTTGAAGAACCAGTCAACAAACTAGGACAGATTCCGTCCCAATTTGATAATACGGGAACGAATTTCTCGGCTCCTGCGACGAGAGGCCCATCTCTCGTCCTCTATTTTAGTTTTTAGGAATATTCAGTTTTTTAATGGTCCTGTAGCAGTCAACACAAGCGAAGCGGTTTACGACGACAACTTTGGGTTCGCAAGCAATGACACACTATAAAGCGAGCAAATATTTTACGGACAGGAGCCTTGAATCGTAAACTGAAACATGAAATACAAATAAAGGGCTAAGCTAATTTCTAACATACAAGCTAACATTCCAATCATTCCATAGCAAAGTTACACGTTGTACTAAGTCTAAGCCGAAAAAGGATAAACGAAACAAAGCATTACGAGACTTAACAAAATAATCGAAATGAACCAACAAGTACAAAGTTCGAGATTATAAAAGATACATCTAATAACAAAGCGAAAACAGTTCGGTGTACTTCAAAGATCCGTAGAGTTGTAAGGTCTAAATACAAACAATAAGGAAACTATAAACTATAAGGAAACTATAAGCGAGAAGAGACAAAAACTACTGAAAAACGAACTAATAATCATGCAAGCGACAAAGGTGAGTAACATAGACCAACCTATGCCAGGTGGTAACTAGTTGAGGAAAACATGCGATGAAAAACTAGTGTAAGCTAAAAGGAGTCTAAGAAAAGGGTTAAATATACAAAAGAAACCTAAACACTTGCATAACAGTACCGCTTGTAAGAGCTTGGCCAAACAATTTCAAAGATAAACTGGACAAACTGTTCTAACGATGAACACGACTTACCGTTTGCCCAAGCAAAGCCAACTAACTACAGTGCGCTTTGAGCGGAACTTAAGTAATCTTGTCTCTAATGGGCAAGGAATAACGTTTTCTTGCGGTTTAAGGTAATACAATGCAAACTAAATCAATAACCAATCAATATTCGGGAATAACGCGTGGTAGCCGTTACAGGTCCTCCGGAGTATTCCTACCCTATCAACACGATTTTTGAAAGGACTGTTTCCAAAAAATTCGTGTTCATAGGGTAGGAACCGACGAGTCGCTTTTCTTGTTTTTCTTACAGGACCACTGATTAAAGATATAGCGGGCTATTAGAACGCTCGACTGGCTTAAAACTAGCCTGCGAGCAGGCTCACAGGCTCGCGCGACACAGCTGGCGACCTCGAGCCGGCGAGAGCGATGGGGTGGGAAAAAGAAATGAAATGTTTGTTGCGGTGGAGGTGAGAAGGGATGACCTGACAAGACCTTCTTGCGGTCAGCAGTTGTGACCACACGGTCCTTTGGGTTTGGTGCACCGTAGGCTCAAAAAGTACATCCAAGTCATACCTTTTAACCAAAACCGTTTGTCGACTCACGCGCGCTTTTAACGAAAATGTAAGGCCAACCTTTACGTAAAACGTCTCATTTTCATTTTCAATATTCGTTTGGGAACGATTCAGTGGTCATGAGATGGCTGGACGTTCTCACAAGTTTTTCTAGGTTAAACTGCTTTTACAATCGTACTCTCCACCGGTTTTTTTCTTCTCTCTCTTTTGTTTGTGAATGTTTTTGCTTTTTTTTTCGACCGTGTCTTTTTTTTAATTTCCTTCTTTACCCCATTTTAAGTTTTTAGTTTTGTTTCGCTGGAAAAAAGCATTTTTACTATTTTTCACAACAAAAGGAAAAAATAATATTATTTTATAAGGAACAAAAAAATCATCAAGAATCTGGTCAGTTTTTCTATGAGAACACTCGGCTACCATACTGGAACCAAACAGGCATCAATTAATCAATTTTATACATGCCGTCAGTTGCTGAAAAACACTGAAGATTTTCATTTCGAAGGGATAGTAGAATTGGTGTGAGACTGGGTAGAGGAAAGATAAAACATCTTTCAGCTTTCACAAATTCAAAACGAAATATAGGTTTAGGAATTTATGAAAATTATTGAAAACATTCACAGATCGGGGAGGAGAAATGGTCTATCATACGAAAGTGTGAAAGATCATATTTGACAATAGTAAGTTGTGGTGCGAAAGTTTGGATGCCGAAAAAATTAACCAACGAGTGGATCGCTCATACAAACTCTGTAAATTGTTTGGGTTTTAGACACCAGAAGCATTTTAAGCCACTTTTTCATCCCGGTCGGGGACGGACCAATAGAAAAAAAGGGATGGTGGGGGTGGGGGGAAACCCAAAAACATTCGTGCAAAGAAAAAGGCCAAGATAAAAACATTGTGCAAAGAAGAAGGCAAAGAAAAGAAAAGTAATGCAATTGCAAAAAATAACCCTACACAAAGGCAAACATTGATCGGAATCCGTAATCATGCAAACTGAAAATCCCCGTCACCCCCCTCCGGGACAGGAAAATGTGGTGAGCCGAGCGAAGCCTATGCGCTCTTAGGCCTTGCTCGTCTCGCCGATGTTTTTCGCCATGCCGCTTGCTTTACCCCTCGTTATTTCATGGCTTGGTGCGGTTGCCGCACTCTTTCAGGATGTTTTGTCAGGACGTCTGGGTACCATCCCAAAAGTGGCCAACGTACAGTAGTTTCATTTCAATTTCCCAACTGTATTGCAACTAATAAGCTTTTATCCACCCCCTTGGCGAGAATTTTCTGTGGATCCTCTGAGTCCCAGAAGCGGTGGACCACCATAACTTCGGGGGGACTAGGGAAAACATGGGATCCAAATATGTCTGATGATCACGTGAGAGGAGTGTGGCAAAGTGGTAAGTACTTCATGTCAAGCCATCATATAGTTGTCAGTAAACCAGATTTGAGATTTCCCTTCTTTGCCAATATGTCTTCCCTCTTTAGATCGGAGAAAATGACACTGGCCCAACTTTTTCTTCAAGCAGAAGCCGCTTATTCATGTGTTAGCGAGCTTGGAGAGTTGGTGAGGAAGGAACTCTCGTCGCCATTCTTAATTTCGATCACAGTTTTCTGGTTTGCGTTCGTTCGATATTCCGTCCTCATATACCTGACTTTTTTGTTTTTTCTTCTGTTTTTTCTCTCTCAAGGGTCTAGTGCAATTCCGAGATGTAAGTATCTTGATTTTGAGGTGTTACTAGTTTGAGGAGAGTGTTAATATTCTAGTGGTTCATTTGACGCGGATCTTATTTTTCTTGTCCCATTTTGTACCGAATACAACTGTAAAGCCAAAGCTGGAGGCTTAACTGGCTTGTTGTCAGCAGAGAAAAGCAGAGAAATTGTTTGGTGTGAAATGTTCGCCTGCGTGATTAACAGATCAGTGTGTTGATTTTGTCGACTTTCAGGCATAGGGTGGGGATTTTGACATTTTCTGAAAAAAATTATCAAAATCCCCACCCCCGGGCAAAAAAATAATTGTCAAAAGTATCAAAATCCCCCACCCGAGGGCAAGGGAAGGCAGTCATATACCCTTCAGTTCTTGTTGCACACAAGAGGAAAGCAATAAAATTCCCCACCCTGGGGACATGATGTCTGATCAAAATCCCTACCCTGGGGATATACGTGACTGTCAAATTCTGGTGGGTTGCCCTCCCCCCCCTTCTCCCGCCCCTCCCCCCCGCCCCTCCCCCTAGGGCTTGACACTGATAGGTAGGAAGGATGGAAGGAAGGATAACTTTATTTATACACGGCAGTTCCATCAGCTTAATTAATTGTTACTACTAACTCACTATCTACTTAATTACAAGCACCAGAGAATAAAAAATAAAAATAGTAAAAAAATAATAATAATAATATAGGCTGCTTTTCTTGGAGGCCGTGTTTAAAATCTTATTTAAACTACTTAAAACTAACTCAAAACTTTGGCGACTCAATTCATTCTTAAAATCTCTCAAGGAAGTCGCCTGTCTTAATTCCAAGGGTAAACTGTTCCACTGAGCTCCACTATACGAAAAACTTCTCTTTAGATAATCAGTGCGAGGTTTTGGAAGGGCCAGTGCATTAAATAAACTGGGAGCACTTAGAACAAAAATTATGTGACTGGCTTAAAAGGCCATTTCTGTTAACATTAACTGGGAGCATTTACAACAAAAATTATGACAGTCACATAATTTTTGTTGTGTGGCTTACACGAAAGGTATAGCCACATTATGCTGAGACCAAATTTATTTATTTATTTGTCCACGAGAGTCGAGCGTCTGTCACATGGTCTAGTAAGCCACACATGTACGCATTGCGGACCTATTTTTGTAAGTGCTCCCAGTTTATCAACCTTATGGACAGTGATCATTGGAAAAGCAATTGATCAATCGATAAAATGTCGATTGGTATCAGTCAATGGATGATCAATTGATAGTCACACAAAAATCATTCATCAATTACCATAGGTTGGCAAAACAAGTTGCACCCAGTTTTGTCAATGTAAGTGATATGCTCCACTGCACATGCAAGTATTGCCAATAATCAAAAATCTTCTCAATTTTCATAAATGGCAAACATGCAGGAAATGGCTGGGTCAGGTACACAAGTGTTACAATTTGGTCATGAAGTGGAATAGTACAACTGTATACTCGGGTTATCTTGTAAATTGGAAAGGTAAAAAATAAATTGCAGTTATGAATAATTTATGGGAAATTTCTTTCCTATGCAGTTGAATCCTGACGTGAATGCTTTCCAACGCAAGTTTGTAAATGAAGTTAGGCGATGTGAAGAGATGGAAAGAAAACTAAGTAGGTATATATTTTACAATTTTTGTAAAGATTGAGGCAACAGTTTTGGAACCCTCTTCATCCTTTGTTTGTTTATAATAGTATAATCAATAAAAACAGTTGGTGCAAGGTCTGCTTTTATCAGTCAGTGAAAGTATGTATGTGTAACAGCACTGGAGTTATCATGGTGTCAGTGGTTCATATACTAATTGTGCTGTTTCTGTTTGAACCTCACACGGTATGGTATAATTCTATGCAAGGCTGTGCTCTAAGAAAAGTAGTTGGGAGTCTCTAAATCCCAGGTTGCTCAGCATATACGTTTGTAGCAAAAACCAGTATTCCTTGGTTACGCAAAGACAAAAGTAAGTCACAGGGGATTCCAGGCTCTGCTACATTACAGCCCTGATATGCCTGGATAACAGGATTCTTAACAAACTGATCTGTGTAATTTCACTAGGGTTTCTAAACAAGGAAATTGAAAAAGCTGATATTCATGTTGTTGACACTGGTGAAAACCCTGAAGCTCCCCATCCACGAGAAATGATTGACCTTGAGGTGGGTATGTTCTACTGTAAAGGCCACAGTAAGATACAAATTAATGATAATTATTATGAACAGACATGACAGGTGTACAGTTAGGGAGATATAGGTATATAGTTTTATTGACTTTATAACAATAATAATTTATTGTTAAAACTGGCATTATTTTGTACGTATACATGAATATTTACATGTAGAAAGACCACAACAAATATTTTTATATATCAGTAACTAGCAATTAATAGGGACGTAGACAAAATAACTTTTAACAGACAGGAATTAACCACTTTTGTGTTGGTTTAAAGGCAACTTAAACATAAAGGAACAAAAACTATGCAACTGTGAGTAAATCACGAGATTGCAAAATGAACAGAACATCAATCCATAGTCCATATGGAAAGTGTCTGCAGGCTATTTTCCTTCTCCATCTTTTGCAGTCAAATTTTGGGGAAGGTGCGACCTTGCCTTTCCAGTAGCTGAAGATGAAGAAGTAGCAGGCGCTTTCACTAAAATCTTATCCATTTTCACAATGTCGAAAAAAGTTACATTGACATTTGGTCGGACTTTAATACATGTAGTTGTCAAACAATCATCATGATAAATATTTTGCCCATAATTTTACAACTTGAGAAAAGAAGGATCTTATGTCATGGATTTCTATCAGCAATTTTGATTGGCTTAACAGTATTGTTTGAGAACGAAAACTAGCACCAGTCCCTGGATATGTAAATATATGGAAAGTAACACCTTTAACATCAATCGTTTACAAAATCAGACATTTTAGACTGTTTCTGAGGCTTTTCCAAGGTAAATCGTCTTAAAACAAAGAGAACAAGCTTGAGTTTTTTAGTTGAATTGTTTATTTACAGTTTTCTTTGTGACAATTGTGTGATTTTTTATGAATTAAGAGATTTTTGTGAATTGTGCGATTGGATGCAATTTGAGATTGATTGTGTGAAATCAGACCATCGCATAATATCAGATGGCTTGTCATTAGGAGCCAGTAGCAGGTGGATTTTCTGTTGTAGATAGTCAGACCCCTTTGCAGGAAATCATGGGAAATCACATCTGTAAGGTTCTAAAGATTGATTGTGCGAAATCACACCATCTCATAATAACAGCTGGCCTGTCATAAGGAGCCAGTAGCTGGTGGATTTCCTGTTGTAGATAGTCAGACCCCTTTGCAGGAAATCTTGGGAAATCACATCTGTAAGGTTCTAAAACTGAAGATTTTCTTGAAAGCCTGCCCCCAGACCCAACTAGCTTATATGACATATTGTGTTCATTATCATTGATTCTGTAGCCATTTACGTTAACCCATTTCTCTGTCTACATTAAATCCTTGTGATAAGCCTGGTTCAAGTTTAGAGATGCTTGTGGTATACATGTACAGTACATGTAGTCAGGCTTTGGGTTAAACCTTGACTCGATGTTCAGTTCTAAGAAGAGCCAAGTTAAGGCTGTCAAACATTTAAGTATGGTGTGGTAATTCAATGCAGCATTGAAGACTTAATTTGGTTAATCAAGATTGGAAAATATTAACCCAAAACTTCATTTACATATAGATTGCAATGTTTCATTCTGCTTATCTTTCTTCAGATATTACATTGTAACTGTTTGTAAATGTTTTCTCTAGGCTCAGTTTGAACAGCTAGAAAATGAAATGAAAGACAGTAATGCAAACTATGAAGTGCTCATGAAGAGCTTCTTGGAACTGACAGAACTCAAACACATCCTGCGCAAGACACAAACCTTTTTTGAAGAGGTACTGGCAACTTGTGTGCTTTGTTTAGCTTGCTTCACTGATGTTTCAAGCGAGGTGTAACATTGCATTTTTCTCATGTTGAATTGTTTTGTTTTTATGGCTAGAAGGAACAAGACAGTCTTGGTCCTGTCAGCAAATTCTTTTAATCTTATGGTTACTGTTATTGCTACCACATGTATGTTGTGATGACTGTGATGTTGTTAACTTTTTGCACAGTACACTATTTTAAGTGTTTATTTTCTCTTTTTCTTTCAATAACCTTTGAAAGCCATTAAATATTTGTACCAGATTTGAGTTCGAAATTCCTATTGGAAGTCCACTTTTTGAAGCCATGTTTTGTGCAGAGCAGGCATCCACCATTACTCAAACCAAATAATTTCTGAGCAAGAGCAGATTTTCTTTTTTGGGGCATTGCCTGTGTGCTCTTAAAGTGGAAAATCTACAATGCATGCAAACATTCAACTTCAACTAGTTACTTAAACATCCTTTTAATGGTGCAATCAGCCTGCCAAGCATAACTCTTCTTCTGCTTAAAACAATTTAACTCATTAGTACAGTTGTAAAATGTAAGTACTGCCAAGGCTATGCTCTACGAAAAGTAGATTGGTGCCCAAAATCCCTATACCCCTGAAATCTGGGGATCCAGCATATAAAGTTCAAAAACTATTATTTCCTGGTCGCCCAGAGGCAAAAGCAAGTCACCAGGGGTGACCAGGCAACACTGGAGCACAGTCCTTCTTTACTTAAGAGCCAATGTCGGAATATATCGAGAATCTCAAATCAGTTCCAAAAAATCGGATTTTTGCTACTATCACCCAAACAACCCTTTGAGTGAATTATTTCAAGAAATGGTATTAAGGAATCCCCAAGCGCTTTACATTTTAAGAAATTTAGAAAAGTTCGAAAATTTGCAAAAAATACAATTTTTATTTGTGAAATTAGTCTAAATTTCCAACAATTTTAAAGAAACATTACGGACGCGCAAAAGCTCCTATTGACTTCATCTTCCTCACATGTTTAGAAGACTTCCAAGGCTTCAAGACTGTGTAAAAAGATTCAGCAATATGATTTTAATAATATAGTTTCTGGCCTTCGCTGCCTACCCTCTCCTTGCATGTCGTTTCGAATGTGAAAATAATGCCCAACTTTACCTGCCCAAAATCGATCCTGGTATTTTGCAAATTGAAAAAACAATTATACTACATAAAAGACAGGAAATTTTGTTTGTAAGATCTGACGTTTAAGCTCTGCCAATTAAAACGCTGGCGTGTAATAAAATTTTCACTGGAGCCACTCGGACGCCGTACGCAACAGAAAGTGAATGTAGACAAAGCGAAAACAAATGTAAACAAAGGGAAGAAAATCACACGAAAATCATTTCTATCTCATAGAATCACATGGAATTGACAAAAATAACTTATTCTAATAAGTCTCTCTAACTGACAAGCGAATTAAGCAATGTTTTCTTTCGAATAATCGGAAAAAAATATTGAAAGAGCAATCGAAAGTAAAAGGTCACGCCATCGGCCGGGTTACAGTGACACCTGTTGGGTAACGCACGGAATAGATCATTTCAAGTCCAACAGCCTTGAAAACGACTTTCAAAATTTCTCCAAGAAGCTATTAGAGATTTTCTGAATACAACTAAAAAATGAAGGTTATTTGATGACCCTTCTATGGAATATTCTGTGTGTGCTATCAGAAGCATCAATACGCTGCAGGCTATCAACGGAACGGAAGAGATATCGTACCCTGAAACAAGGTATCAACATACAAATGAATCATATCAACAGGAGTTTAACCTTGATAATCAGCATAGCCCCAATAACTACATGCATTCCTCGCTGAAAAGCTTTTGAAGTAAGAATGGTCTTCAGCTGACACTTGCCGTTCGTCCTGGATATTTACACAGTGACCACTCAGTGTTTATCGATTTTCTCGTGAGGTAAGGCTCTGTAGCTTGCTTGCATAAATTTGGCTTGTATTTTGTATAAATCGACTTTAGCGAGTTACTAGAAATTCAATAGATGTACATCGGTAATTCTACTCGCAGTGTTAGCCAGGACTGCCCTGGTCTATCTGAACGTTCGTCTCTCGCAAAATGCGAACGAGACATTACGAGACATCTTGAGGTGTGTGGCATAAGTAAAGATCCATCATTGCGGACAATAAAGTGAAACTTCTACCTGCTCGTGCTGGTAACGGTCGATGTTTAGTTTGTTTGCAGCTACTTTTAGGTAGTGCTGGCTTCACTCCCTAACTATCGTTTTTCCTGATTAGTAGTTTCTTCTTTGGATGCATCCCATGAGCTTTTAATCATATGTCCCTGTCACTGGGATTACTGTAGTATTGCTGTACAACACTTGACAAGCTTTAACCTAACGCATACAATCAATCAGGGCTTTGTTTGTGTGCACAGTACGTATTTGCCACTGATTATGATTATTCTCCATAATCGATGGTGCAACGGGGGGACGGTGTATCCCCGAACTCTCAGCGAGCTGCGGAAGTTTGCCTCCTGGCTCCACCTGGTATAAACCGATGGACCAATCAAGAATTTAAAACTAGCTAGCGTAGACTGAAGTAGTAATATGTGCTAGTTGTCAAGTGGTCCATCCAAAGTGAAGAATAGTCACTAATAAATACAAAGTAAACCAAAACTTATATTGGAATTTGGACTGGAACACTGCGTAAAAATTATGTCACAAAAGATTTTCACACCTTTCCTTGCGTTGTGGTTCTGCAAGGAGCTGTTTTGTATGGCTCTAAAGAGACAACCGTACCAAATTGCGCGCCAGAGGCGTTCGAGTGGTCCGACGCCCTCCCCTTATTTAAAATCCTGGCCAGCGGACAAACAACTTGTGCCAAAGCGTCGGGGAGGAGACCAATTATGTTATCTTTAGCCTTTTCTCGCTCACTTTCCTGAGTTTCTTTATAATGTTTTGAAGATTAATTGAAAACCAGTAAAAGCAGAACGTCTTTTGATCAGCACTGCTATAGCTTGTTTTGAAGCGTATTTTCTATTCCGATTATAAGCCCTCTCGGATATAGGCCCCTCCGTTCATTTATAAGCCCTCTTAAAACCCAGTAAGAAGATGTATAAGCCCAGGGCTTATAAGCGGCAGTTTACATTATTGGGTCAGATGACGAACAGGAAAAGTAACAGGCTCGGTACCAAAGCCACTGCTTGCACATAAGTCTGCGAGAGTAAAAGGAACGTGCAGAATAAACAGTAACTTGTCCTCCTTTATCTTGAAATAAACTGGCCAACTACAGTCAAACCTCTACTAATGCCGGCCACCTAAGTATAAGGGTCATTTATTTCAGTGTCCAGGCAAACAGTCTATATAATCATTCTTATTTTAACCTCTCTACAACGATCATCTTCCCACAACGGCAAAGGTCACTAAAACGCGTCGCTACTGCCAAAGTAAACCTCTCGACAACGGCCAGCTAATTAAGGACAGTGTAACTATACAAAACCCCCAATTTCCATCGTAAATAGTCATGTTGACTGGAGGAACAAAGTCAGAAATGAGCTACTCAAGGTAACTTACGAAGCGACGAAGACATCACTGCTGCGTAAGACAAAGCATATACAAACTGATGTACTTACTTTTCCCTTGTTTTGTTTTATTAACATTTTTGGTCTTTTATGTACTGATATGTATCACGATTGTGTTACTTTTCTATATGTTACAACCATCATTTTTTAAAAATAAAATGTCCTCACCCCTACCTCCCTATAACGCCCACCTTTCCACAACGGCAACTTTCCTCTGTCCCCAAGGTGGCCGTTAAGGAGAGGTTCGACTCTAATGTGTGGTTGGGTCGCCTAACGCTTAGTAGTCACTGTGTAAATATCCAGGACAAACTTCAACTACCAGCTGAAAACCATTCTTACTTTAAAAGCTTTTCAGCGAGGAATGCATGTAGTTATTGGGGCTATGCTGATTATCAAGGTTAAACTCCTGTTGATATGATTCATTTGTATGTTGATACCTTTTGGGCTTGAATACTAGCAATTGTGTTTCAGGGTACGATATCTCTTCCGTTCCGTTGATAGCCTGCAGCGTATTGATGCTTCTGATACCACACACAGAATATTCCATAGAAGGGTCATCAAATAACCTTCATTTTTTAGTTGTATTCAGAAAATCTCTAATAGCTTCTTGGAGAAATTTTGAAAGTCGTTTTCAAGGCTGTTGGACTTGAAATGATCTATTCCGTGCGTTACCCAACAGGTGTCACTGTAACCCGGCCGATGGCGTGACCTTTTACTTTCGATTGCTCTTTCAATATTTTTTTCCGATTATTCGAAAGAAAACATTGCTTAATTCGCTTGTCAGTTAGAGAGACTTATTAGAATAAGTTATTTTTGTCAATTCCATGTGATTCTATGAGATAGAAATGATTTTCGTGTGATTTTCTTCCCTTTGTTTACATTTGTTTTCGCTTTGTCTACATTCACTTTCTGTTGCGTACAGCGTCCGAGTGGCTCCAGTGAAAATTTTATTACACGCCAGCGTTTTAATTGGCAGAGCTTAAACGTCAGATCTTACAAACAAAATTTCCTGTCTTTTATGTAGTATAATTGTTTTTTCAATTTGCAAAATACCAGGATCGATTTTGGGCAGGTAAAGTTGGGCATTATTTTCACATTCGAAACGACATGCAAGGAGAGGGTAGGCAGCGAAGGCCAGAAACTATATTATTAAAATCATATTGCTGAATCTTTTTACACAGTCTTGAAGCCTTGGAAGTCTTCTAAACATGTGAGGAAGATGAAGTCAATAGGAGCTTTTGCGCGTCCGTAATGTTTCTTTAAAATTGTTGGAAATTTAGACTAATTTCATGAATAAAAATTGTATTTTTTGCGAATTTTCGAACTTTTCTAAATTTCTTAAAATGTAAAGCGCTTGGGGATTCCTTTCTTGAAATAATTCACTCAAAGGGTTGTTTGGGTGATATTAGCAAAAATCCGATTTTTTGGAACTGATTTGAGATTCTCGATATATTCCAACATCGGCTCTTAAAGAGTACTAAATAGTGAAGAACACAAATAAACTTGTGGCCCTTTGACTTAAACTAAATAAAACTGGAAAAACTGTGAAAGTTATAACTATGTACAGAATTATTAACAGTATTGAGAACTACATTAAATAATGTGAAAATGTTGCTCGACAATGACATTGCGTGGATTGACCCTTACTATCAAAAGCTGAATCTCTGTCACTAGAGTTACTATGTATGTTGTATGTTGGCTGCTCACTTTTTTAGTGTAGTATTAGAACACCATGTTGTATTGATGACTTTGATTAGGCCGAACTTCATGTGCATCAACAACAGATCCATGAGCCTGGAACTGATGACATGCAGTCGTTGCTAGGAGAAGAACCAAAGGGAGCTGCTGCCATGGCAACAGCAACGCAACTAGGGTATGCTTTTATCTATGTCATAATGCCAAATCGTTATGATCTTCATTCTTAGGTGTTTGAATTCTTATCCACATTGCTTTGGGCACTAGAGATTTCACAAGCTTTAATCAGGATCTTCTCTCTCCTTACCCATAAAATACCAATAATAATGATGATAATAATAATAATAATTGCCAATTAAAACTGCTTTATATGCACCTCAGTTATGAAATGTCTTTCTCGTTCTGAAACCAAGCATTTTCTCTAAACTTACTCTGCTTGATAATGGCATCTTTTCTTGTCCCACATGTATATGTAGCTGTCTATAATGCCATGTAAACATATGTATTTGATTCCACCAATAATTTAAGATCAAAGTGGGTATGGGCCACTGAATTTGGAAAATGAATGATAATAAACCACTTGCAGGTGTATGGTTTTGGTTCCTTTGTTAGGAAACTCTGCTTAAAACTCTAAAAGAGAAGGATGACACTTGCATTACATTTTACATATTTTACAAAATGCCTTTTGGAAATCAAAGTATCAAGCAAAGGAGTAATATTAGCCTTAAGCCCTGGCCAAACAAGCTTGCAAGTAGATGCAAGTTGAAAACTTGGGTCTACTTGCAACTCCGTTTGGCCAGAGCTTGTGTGCACTTGTGTTGACTTGCGATGACATGTGCTCACTTTAGTCAAGATCAAATTTGCGTGCAAGTCGACGCAAGTTTTTCACCGTTTGGCCACCCTACCCAAGTCAATGCAAGTTGAGTGACGTCCATCTGTTGTTATAGCAACATATTAGCCAATGAAATACAGGATATAAGGTTACATTTTGGCCACGCGGGACTAAGCCCGTAGTCTTGAAATGGTTTTTGTTTGCGACTTGTGTGTACTTACAAGGAAAGTTGCGAGTATGTTTAGCCACCCAACGCAAGTTCAGCTTGCGGCTTCATGTGACTACTTGCAAGTCCGATTGGCCAGGGTTTTACACTTACAACCTGGAAATGTCATTACCGTTTTCCAAGTTAAAATTATTGCTTACTCTAGAGGTGAATTCTGATCTGTAATCCTAACAACATGAGATGTTAATTCAAACCTCCTGTGTTTTGATTATGAAAGCTCTTGTAGAGACTTGTAGTGTACCCTGTGATGTACAAAATACTTGTTAGTTGAAGTCAGTGACTTACAGTTGCCTGTCAAAGCAGTTTGTGGTCATAAGCCATTGTTCTTAATCCCGGGTTGATCTTAATCACAGATTTGTGACTGGAGTGATAGCTCGTGAGCGAGTGCCTTCTTTTGAGCGTCTCCTATGGCGTGCCTGCCGTGGTAATGTGTTCTTCAAACAAGCTGAGATAGAGTCTCCACTTGAGGATCCAAGCTCTGGGGATGAGGTTCATAAGTGTGTCTTCATCATCTTCTTCCAAGGAGATCAGCTCAAGAGCAGGGTGAAGAAGATTTGTGAAGGGTGAGGAAAGTTGACTGTTAGCAGGGTCGCAATCTACAATCTGTAGCACAGTGCTACAGCATCCAAGCTAATAATCAAATTACCTCAGGTTTAACTTCTTTAAAGAGAATGCAGAGGAATTAGGCACATCTGTCATTGTTCACCATGCTTAAAATACAGCTGTATGTTGTATAACATTATACTTACCCCTACCCCCTCAGGGGGTCTCAGCAAAATTGTACAATTTATGGGGCTGCTCCTCCCTGGGTCCAACCTCTATTCCCTTTATGAATATACCATTTGTAACAGAAAAGGTGCCCCTTTTGTATGCCTTCCATTGAAAACCTGTGTCCCTTTCACACTAGAAAAGCTGTTTACTGGAAAAAATGATTGACCCAACCTAGTTTGATTTTCAATTTCCATTGTCTCCTAACCCTAGTTATTCATAATAATTATATGAATAATTAGGGTTAGGAGACACAGGAAATTGATTTCAACCAGAACATCATTTTGACCTATAACACATACCTGGAGCCTGAAAATGGTACCCCTTTCAGACAGAGCCTCCCCATATGGGCCATTATAGGAAGTATTCCCCTCAGGACTTACACATACAGTGTAAGTTGTTTATTCTTGTCACCCGGCTCAATGACATTTCTTTGCAGTTTTCGAGCCACACTGTATCCCTGTCCAGAAACTGCTGCTGAGAGGCGGGAAATGGCCATTGGTGTAAATACCAGGATTGAGGATCTTCAGACTGTGAGTACATGTACACAGTCTTTTATTTATATCAAGGTTTTCTTAAATGGAACATGGCAAAGAACATATAAAAATTCTGTGTTCTTATTCTACTGCTTTGGCATCTTGTTAGGTGTTAAATGAAACACGTGACCACCGTCATCGTCTTCTGGTAACTTTGGCAAAGAACATTAACCAGTGGTTCATCAAGGTATGTACAAGTAACAAGAATGGTGTCTTAACATAACATTACAAAATCTGTTCTTATCTGTAGCTCTTCTAAGCAGAGTCCTGGCTTCTGCATTGTACTCTCTTTTTGTCAATGATGGCTTGGTTTTATTAAAATGTTTTACTGTAGGTCAAGAAAATCAAAGCAATTTATCACACCATGAACATGTTTAACCTGGATGTGACTCAGAAGTGTCTTATTGCGGAGTGCTGGTGTCCAGTTAGTGACCTGGACAAGATTCAGCAGGCACTGCGTCGTGGCACAGAACGTAGTGGAGCTGCCATACCATCAATTCTAAATCGCATGGCCACTTGTCAAGAGCCCCCGACTTTTAACAGAACAAACAAGTTTACGCAGGGGTTTCAAGCTATTGTAGATGCATATGGTGTGGCCAAGTACCAGGAAGTGAATCCAGGTAATAAATTTGTAAAACAAAAATGAGGCAGGTGTGATCCGCATACTTGATATAAAACACATTGATTTTTTGGTTTTCTTTTTTCCTCCAGCTCTGTTCACCATTATCACATTTCCTTTTCTTTTTGCGGTGATGTTTGGAGACTGTGGCCATGGCTTGATCATGTTTCTGTCTGCAGTGTGGCTGGTGTGTAATGAGAAGAAACTGCAAAACTATAAAGAAGGAGGAGAGGTACATGAATGTTGTTGTTTGTCTTAGGCTTGCAGTTGACTCATTGCTTGCCACCTCATCTTCACAAAATGCCATTTGAAAATTGTCTGATAATATAGAATGGACCAATGACATCATAGCTAAGCAACTGTCGACAGCTAACCAAGTGGTGTTTGTTTTGCCATGACAGATGTTTGACACCATATTTGATGGCCGCTACATCATTTTGTTGATGGGTTTGTTTGCAATGTACACTGGTCTCATTTACAATGACTGTTTTTCAAAGTCATTCAATATTTTTGGCACTGCATGGGTTCTTGGTGTACCCTGGGGTGCAATAAGGTAGGCATTTGTTATTTTTGTTAGATAAAAAAATTCTCAACAACTGGTGTACAGAAGGAAGTCTTTGTAACATCAGTTGGGGTTTGGCTAATATTGTTATGTTTGATCAAAACTGGTGAGAGACAAAGTGGAAAAAGTGCTCAGTGTGCATCTTAGTGATGCTGTTGTGCATCATTATAGTCAGTTGCTGACAAAGATGTACTTGTTCAAGGGAGACATAGGAGGCTCATTATCTTATTCCACTTTAAGAATTCTTTATTCCTTAAATTCAGACAGTTACTGTTAAGTTAGAAGCCAAATACACTGTACATGGAACTTGAATAAACATGTTTGACTAAAGTCAGAGGTGCTGACTGGGGATTTTTTACTAACAACCAGGTGACAAAGAAGCAGTTGGTTTTACTTTATAATAAAAATTGGACTGTACAGAGCTCCCTAACCATTCCACACACCAGATGGCAATCTGCAGCCTTTCTCTACATCAAGATACCACAGAAAGCCTCATGAATCTAGAGGAAAAATACATCTTTTAAACCAGCAGCCTTAATTCTCACGAGATCAGCAAATGCTTTTCATTCATGTTTTCACATTACCCTGTTCCTATCAGCAGTGTAGCTCATCTTCTGTACATGAACCAACATCAGCTTTTTAAATCCCTGCAATGCTGGCCAATTTACATTACCAATACATACAGTCTTAAACATAAGGAGAATTATCAATTGAATAATAATGGTGCTGCTCGGACACCACCAGACTAAAACACTGTGTCAATAATTGTGTTTAACCAGTGATGAAATTACCCTTACCATAGCTGGTGATATGGGACATACATGGTCCAAATATGGAAATGGTATGGGATAACCTACGGCCCATGTGTGGGTGTTATATTACTTTGATATGGGTTATTGCCTCCCATATCAAACCCATAAATAGTGACTGTCTTCATTCAGCACCATTGTATTGTCTTTTGCTATGGGATTGCTACGTATTTTGTAAAGTTCCATATATTCTCCATAGGATCTGGTATGGGGATGATGTGGGATAGTCCCATACCAATCCCATATGTTGACTTGACTTGTCTCTATGGGATCACTACGTATTTCGTAAAGTTCCATATATTCCCCATAGGATCTGGTATGGGGATGATGTGAGATAGTCCCATACCAATCCCATATGTTGACTGACTTGTCTCTATGGGATCACTACGTATTTCGTAAAGTTCCATATATTCCCCATAGCATACATCCAGGGGGTGATATGCACCAGTCCCATACCAATCCCATATGATCATCGATTCTCCTCTATGGGACTGCTATGGGTACTGTTGATTTCAAGTCCTGGCCATACCAATACCATACATGATCCAGGATTTACTCCACAACATATGGGAAATCTATGGGATACAGCTTCAGTGAAACAAGTACAGCTGTACCCATAATTCACACACAGCCTGGCCCCTATAAGACACTTCACTCATGCAGTTAAATTGGCTGAAAGGCTCTAACCCCTATTTTAATAAATTTTGTACCATCTGTCAAGTGCAGAAAGCCTCATATAGTACATTGTTATCAATAAGTGATCCAGACAGTAGTTATTCTTCACACAATCTTTAATTGCTGTACAGAGATGACCACTGAATTTCTTTAACAATCAACGATATTAACAGTCAAAACTTCTTGTTACTTGACAAATTCCCTCACCCTCAAAAGTTGCAATGACCATTTTACATGTAAGGCTATTGCATGGTTTCTAGTTTTTACTTAACCAAATTATTAAGACTTATTTTATACACAGTAAAAATCATCAGTTATAATAAATTCCAATAAGATGTCCAAGATTATAAAAACCTAAAATCCTAATCCTAATACTATACTAACTAACAATATGTTACTTATACACCTGATTTCCATAAAAGCCGTGTGTTTGAAAGTTATGATAGAGTAAGCGTTCAAATTGATTTATTAAACCAGACTCTCTTAAATATTACAGGGTAAGCTGTTCCAAAGAGTTGTGCTGCTGTAACTTAAACTATTTTTCATATAGTTAATTATTGGAAAAGGAACAACAAGTTAACCGAGTCCTTCAGTTAACAGTTTGATTCATTTTGCGTTAAAAATTTAGACGTGAGATATTTGGGAACCAGACCGTTTAAAGACTTGAAAACCATTAGGGCTTTCTAGATTTGACATTGAAATTGCATGTAAGCTGATTTGGTAAGACAAGGAATCAACATCAACGTCATACTCATAGCTCGATGAAGTTATTACTCGTGCAGCACGGTTTTGTAGCTTGCTTGATATTGTTTTGCCACAGTTACTCCAGACTAGGCTGCAGAAATCAAAGAGAGATTGAACAAGTTAGTTGTAAGCTTATATGCTGTGCAAGATGGCTGAGTGAGGCACAAATGGCTAAACTCACTTAGGCTCCAATTGCTGAAGCGATCTTTTTATACAACTTATTTATGTGGGAATGCCACGTTAGATATTCATCGATATATATATATATATATTCCAGGTGATTTCACAGAGGAAACTTGTGTGGAAATTATCAGTGGAGAGTTCAAGTGTATCAGATAGAGTATTTAAGCTTAAATTTAGTCTTTGCGGCATTTAGAGTTGACTAAGCTTGCCCTTTTAGGAAACAAAGCTTACAGGTGATAGATACAGGGTAGTACCTCAGTCCTAGGCCTTTGAGTAGATAAAAGATTTCATCCTATTGTGAAGAAAGACTCAAAATTTCTGACAAAATCTCAACACAAGTTGCATGTGCAAACGTGATGTGTCATGCTATCCTATGAATCACTCAAGCTTACCTTCTCTAAGACATGCTGGGACACTTCTTTTCCTTGAGTTTCGTGCAGCCATCAGTCGTATTTCAATGAAATAGCAACACCAAATAAAACAGAAAACTCACTCTGGAATGTATTTTCGAAAAAGACTTGCTGAAATCGATGAATTCTACGCTGGAATCGCTCGCTGGAATGAGAAAATTTCAAAAGGACGCGCTGATTTGAAGCATTCACGCTATTGGTACAAAAATATCACGTGACAAGGTTAAGGCCTGGCGTCGAAATGGACTACGCACGCGCACTCCACGCGCTTCTAACTCTGGGAACGAAATTGCAAATGGCGGACGAGACGGAGCTGATACGAAAACGAAGAGGCCGTGACCGAGAATACATGTGTCATTCTAATCCATATAAATTTCCCGCTGCAAGGAGACGAAAAGGAAACCTCCAAAAAGTAAACTGATTGCCAACTGTTGCTTGTAATGGCTTTAACAAATGTGAATCGCATGTTCAAGAAATGTTTTGCTTCTGCTGATGAAGTACTTTAAGCCGAGACCACAAACACGTCTTCTGCAGCAACAAGCAAATGCCAGACATGGATGATTCAGGTATTGAATTGGAAGACAAAGATAACCCAAGATTGAGCGAAGACGAACTGGACATGCTAGATTTCGCACATATGCGTAGCACATATGAACGATAATAGGCAAATAATAGGCAAGCCACATTGTGGCCATGCATTATTTGGACAGTTTTAACTGCTCTAAAGGGAGGGGATTATTTGAGGCAAATTTTAAAGTGTTAAAAGAGAAATTATGTTAAAAAGTTCATCATTTGTGGGACAGCTATTAATTCAGGGAATATGGTATATACTGTATATTTCCAGTTTCACCTGTACCATTAAGGAATAAAGATACAATCTGGTCTAAGCTTTGTTGTTGAATTTTTTCATGCAACTGTAAACATAGCATACAATGTAGGACAGAAAATGGATAAAATTTTTCATCATAACAGCAGATGCTAATTGAAAAAAAATTCCATCCGAGCCATTTACGGTATGTTTATTTCTTGCTCAGAAAGAAATTTGTACCTATGGATTGTACTCATCTATCAAAGTCACTAAATATACCAGATTGAGTATTGCTGTTCAAACCATGGTTGTTAACTTGAGATACCTTATGTTAAGTTTTACTCAAAATACATAAAGTTTAATTATTATGTTTGTTTCCCAAGAAGTTGGACCAGAAATTTTCTCTTCGGTGAGTCTTGTGCTCTGCAAATCATACAGCATTCGACACCGTACAAGACTGGATGTTTTCAGAATGCTTCTTGGGTTTGCTCTAAAGGAATTCATACAAGGTGGAGATTTTTTGTGGCAATAAAATTATCCTGTCAAATCTTGACAGTATGTGGGCATCTTGTTTCATTTCTTATTGTCATCAGGGGTAAGAAAAGATATTTTATACCCATAGGTTTCCCATAGAACTATATGGAAAATCTATGGGCAACAGGAACTCCAAGAGTTCAGTTACAAAGAGTGCTTATCCCATACAGTTCCCATAGAATTACTACCGTGGAAAATCTATGAGGCATATTTAACCTCTGTCAGCTGGTATGGGTAATCTATGGAACAGTACATGTGGATATCCCATATAATTCCCATAGATAAAGAATATGAAGAAAATGTCTCATTGTTATGGGGCAGGTATGGGAAACTTATTCCCATAGTTCTCCCATATAATGGGTAGCGTCAGGTTTTCTTCCCATATACTTCCCATACCTTAAAATTTGGCAAAATATGGCCCCATACCGGTTCTATATCATCATCTAACCTTCCCATGCCATTCCCATGTATGGGTCAGATATGGCCCAAACTTTCCCATATCATTCCCATACTTTTGGTTTGGTAAGGGTATTTTAATTTAGTAATTATTTTTCAGTACGGCAGCACTGAATTCATCCAAAACCAAAGGACTCATGATTGACCCAAAGCATACCTACCGTGGGGTTCCATACTACTTTGGCATTGATCCTGTGAGTATGAATCCTCTGGTGATAAAAACTGATTTGATATGTTCTTAGCTGAACAACCAGTCATGTTTGGCTCTTGGGGATGTGAAAAATAGAATCGTATTTTAAATACCAGCAATACTAATGGATGCAGTTGCTTCTTGCCACCTGAGCAGTAAAGATGAATTGGTTACAAGAGATTTTGATGTTTTGTCGCACTGTTTTGTCTGGTAAAGCCAACCACCCTAATAAAATGAGCCATTTTCCATCACTTGACACATTGCATTTTTGTTAATTTTTGAATGCCAAGCTATATGAACATATTTTAGCAGATTGTTAGATGACTGCAGGTTGTGGTGCAGGCAAATCACTCACTCACTCGATTCTTATTAATTTATTCATTAAACTCTCCTCCTGTCCCTCCCCTGGTAAGTATTGCTTTTGTCTCCATAGTCTTCTTGACCCAACATTTGCAAGTTTCAGGGGGTATTACAAATTAAGACACAGAGTTTTGCTCTGCAGATATTGTTTACGTGTTTAATTTTCATGGCGTCTATCGGTAGAGTAGATACAGAAATAAAGATGTAATGCAGATGGTTTTTCATTAAACAAAATAGACCTTTGTGGAGTTGGAAAATGGAAAGTTAATAAGATAAAGAACACAAGCTGCGAGAATTGAACTCCGAAATCTTCAGGGCAGTGAACAAAAATGGACTTGGAGATCTCAAAAGCGACTATTATCACTGTGCGGTAGTAATCAAGAATCTTTTGTGACACAAAGGAAGAATGCAACATTGAATGAATTGGCAAAAAAAAGGAAATGGAAGAAAGGCTTTCCAGCCAAAAAACCCTATTCAGGCAAGCAACACATTTGATTTAGGAGCAACATATGATCGATTTTTAAATGTTTTTGAAGACGCTTCGGCCGGGCTCTGTTCAAGGTCAATGTTTGATTGCAAATAAATGGCCTTCAAAGCCAAAACACAGATCTTGTTCAGAAAGTCTATATCCTTTGGCTTAAATGATCAGTATAACACTTATTAAATTTGTGAAAGCATATTTCAACATTTGACAAAAACACAAGCATGCAAATATTTTTTTTCTGTGAGGATGAAATTTGCCAGTCATGGATCAAGTTTTGGTCTGACAAGCAGCTAATCTGTTCAGACAAAAAAATGTTTGAATCAATTGTAGCACAAAGCATAAATAGATGGATTGAATATCTCCCCTTACAAAGTAAAAGTTGAACTTGTGTGCATGAATCGCTCAAAAACATCATGACTGTAAAGCGTGACAACTTTCCCTGAGGACTTTCACAAGTTTTATTACGACCAAAAACGTTTATAAAACTAACTTGAAATGAGCCATCAACCAATAGGAAACTTTAACTCGCATGTTATAGTTTTTAACAAAGCGACCATATTTGAATATCATCTTAATAGTCCATATACAAATTTGCATATTTGTATTCCACCAGTTCAAATTAGGTACATCTGTCAAAGTTCCAGACAGCAAAACGTTTTGGGTATTAATTTTGGTTGAACTTAATTTACATTAATGCATGCGGCCCCAGTGGATCTTTAGGGATACCACTCAAAAGGCCGGTACACACGAGGGAGCTTGCTCCCGCAGCACGCTCCTGCAACACGCTCCCAGAGCAAAGCTCCCTCGTCTGCACCAACGATTTCTGGCAAAAACATTTGCTGCGCAACAAAACTTTTGCTCCCGAGTTTTGCTCCCTCATATCAAACTGGTTTGATATGAGGGAGCAAGCTCCAGGGGCAAATCTGCTCCACGAGTCTGTTTCAGGAGCAAGCTCCCTCGTGTGTACCGGCCTTAAATGGTTTAAAACTGCGTGATTTTATGGAAATTATTAGCATGTGGATGGCTTGTCTTGCTTAGGGTGTAAATTCCGGATCTGGGTCTCACTTATGGTGTTCCAGTCTAAAAAGCCAGTATTTTTGGTCATAAAGGTCTTGTTTAGGATTGACTGCAATGAAATCTAAACTATATTTTTAAAAAAGTTTAGAAATGGTCATTATTACATTTCAAAGACCATTCAAAACTATTATAAATTAAAGCCACCTTTTAGTTAAAGCCATGGCATCAACAGCCACTTTCATGGCCATATCCACGAGTTAACAATAGTGCCACTTTGATTACCTCATGGTATGACGGAAGTCATGCCATGGGATTTAGGGTTTGGGGTGGAATTCAGTTAAAAATTGTTCAGTTTGTTAGACAATCAATTTTATGCATTAAACCTGGATTAAACACGTTCTCCCATATCTCCCCTCCCCGACAAGTTTGTCTCATTCAAAGGGACGCCATTGTCTCAGTGTGTGCATTTGAGAGGTAGTACAAAGTCGAGAGTATGTCAAACTACTTGGACAGATTAAAGATGGCGTCCTGACTCTTTGAAGCCTGATGCTTTTTTCGATTCCAAACCTGATTGGAACATACCTTTGTGGAGCCAAAAATTTAAAGAAAAGATGCTACACAGTAGTCGACTGCATAGAAATTGGTGTCAAGGTCCTAAAAGTGACAACATGAAAGATTCATGCGTGAAGACCCGTTAAGACCGCGAACATGAATTAAGCATACTGGGGGCTTACTTTCTTATTTCACCCATGATCCCGAAAACTTCAAAATGCATGGTGTTTTGAACACAAATCATGGACTATGGACTATGGGGCCTCTCGAGACTTTTGGAAACAAAGTGGTAGTTGCATGGAGGTTTTGGTTTTGGTAAAGAGCGCGGCTATCGACATCTTTGGACGACGATGAATTGATCGGCCACAGGAAGAAAGAAATATATATCAAGATGCCATCAATTCATACCATTAGGTTGCTCTGAGGAGCCTTTGATTCCTGTTCATTTATGACCCACGCATTTCGCACTTGGGCTATAAGTGAACGGAAAAAAACTCAGTCCATAACTTACAGCTTAGCTTGCGTGTTGTTTTCTTGCAATGGATCAAAGTTATCATTAACAATTTCCATTACAAGAAAACATGAGACGTAGTCCTGCCAATTCATTTAAACATTTTATTTAATTGGTGATCACCCTCCATTGTATTATTTTTATTACTCTTTTACATTTTATTTCTGACCCTCACCTCCATGTCATTTTACAGATCTGGCAAGTGGCTGTGAACAAACTGACCTTCACCAACTCATTCAAGATGAAGCTCTCTATCGTGTTTGGAGTGACTCACATGATGTTTGGTGTCTGTCTGAGTTTCTTCAACCATAGGTGGGTAAATAGATGTATGTCATATCAGAAATAAGTCAACAGGTTAGCATTTTCGTAAGTGTTGATTTTGCAGTTCATGATAAGCACTTCCATGTATCCACTTTTAATTGATTAGTGAATTTTTTTTAGGTTTGTTTTAATCTCTCTTCACTATACACAAAAATAGTATTTTAGTTGTACGACATTGTCAGGAGTACTTAAGACGATCTGTTGTTGTTTTAGGCACTTCAAGAAACCTCTAAACATTTTTTGTGAATTTATTCCTCAGGTTGGTGATTGAGCTTTTAATTATCTCTAATTAACTTTTGTCAAGCTTACAGTTGGATGCTTAAGACGGGCCCTGCAGGCTGATAATTTTATTGATGACTAAAGAGAGGATTTGTGAGAAAAAGGGTTGTCAGAAAATTTTGGAAATAGTCAGCTTTACTGTTAAAGTATGAGATCATTTTGCCATCTTGTATTAAACCAGAACTAAAAAGTCAGAGGAATATCCCAACAGAGTAGCCGGCCAGGAACACATAGTTCAGGGGTTTCAAAATGTTTTGAAGTAGGCATCAGACTCTGGAAAAGTAGGCGGCTGTGACAAGTCAGGGGTCACAAGGCCCAAGCTGCTTGCTATGACCAGAATATCCAGCGACATGTAATCACGTAGCCAGCAGAACTCCGGCGGTCGCCAGCTTGTTTTAAAACAACTGATAGTTAGTGTTGATTTTCACTGGGTGCTGACATCTTATTGACTGTTCTTTTCTTGTAGCTTCTGTTTTTGTTTTGCCTCTTTGGCTACCTGGTTATTTTGATCTTCTACAAGTGGATTGCCATCACTGTGAATTCTAAATATGTAAGTGATCTTTATTCTTTGCTTTTTGTTATCCATCTATCTTTTAACATATTCTCTCCTTCAACAATATTGCTTGTTGCACTTGAAAAACTTCTAAAGGCCGGTTTATACGCTACGATTCATCAGACTGATTTGTCGGACCGACAGTGTCAAGGCGAGAATCGTACGTCTATTTTGACGCCCGATTCTAGGTCCAACAAGAAACCCGAGAGGGAAAATTTTCGGAGAGTTCGACTTTCTGTAAAGCGGTCATCCTATTTAACACGCGTAGTAAGGCATCAAAGGCAAAAATGATGGGCGAGCAATGTTTTGTTAAACCTATTCAAGGATTTAGCCATCTGCATCTTCGCAATATCTCTTTTATTTTGATCATGATAGATTTAATCAAGTTTGTTGTAAGGACACGGGTACTTGATCCATTCGGCGATTAACAGGGAGGTCTCTCTTTCATCAAAGGATCGTCCTCTTGTCCAGTGACGTTCGCCATTAGTGTTTTCTCGCACACCCTTTCAAAACATTTTGATTGACGCGGCGGCTTCTTTGAGAGTGTCGGCCCGACATCCAAAAATCTGTTGCACTGCAACAGATTTTTGGAATCGGGCCGATTTTCGATTTTGATTTTCGATTTTCGGGCGGAGAATCAGGCGTCAAAATAGACGTACGATTCTCGCACCGACACTGTCGGGCCGACAAATCGGCCCGTCAAATCATACCGTGTAAACCGGCCTTAAGTACCTTGCACCCTGATTGTTGAATTTCCAGTGTTTAGTTCAGTAATTATGTTGGCTACCTAATTAGATCCAGATACATGCATATTGCATGCACAAATGAGCAAGACTACTGGCAGCTTTGGTCCAGTGTTTACCTTGCCTAACTTTAAAGCCTAACTTTTTAGCCACATCAAAGACATAAATGGCTAGTGTGAAATTTTTAGATCATAAGGTGGCTGTTATTGCAAAAAAGTTAAATAAACAAGGCCTTAGCTAGTGAAAGTCAATGTAATTCTGTTTTGGTTTGATTTCAAGCAACCAAGTCTGTTGTTGGCCCTTATCAACATGTTTCTTAAGTTTGGGAGAAAAATAGCAGAAGAGGACCTACTTTATCGTGGTCAGGTGAGTATTAATAATAATACTGAACACAAAACACAATATTGGCAACTTCTTGTACCTGCTTCATGCTCACAGTAGTTTGATATACTACCCACTGAATTTTTCAGTCAGCTTGTTAGGTTTTCAGTATTTTAAAATTCCATTAGATGGCTATTAGCATGTCGTATTGTTAGTGTGTGTCCATAGCTACAGCTTCCAAGAAAGATTGAAATAAATGTACACATAATTATTGTGAGTGGAGAGTTGCTACTGTGGTTTCAACTGAATTCTATATTATTGTTATTGTTGTTTTGAATCAGTACCAAAAAAACCTGACCCATCTTTTATGGCATGAGATTGTTTCTAACGTGTAACAAAGATTCCCTTCATTTCATAGAATTGTTTTTGAAGCCTCAGTGCCTTTTTTCACATTTTGTTGTCAGAATTGGCAGTTGAATCTGTATAATGGCTGCTCTTGCAGAAGAGCCAAGTGACCCCTTCAAGTGCCCTTACCATATTTTATTTCTTTTTTTGTTATTATTAAATTCTTAACTGAATCTATGCACCACCCAGTGAACTTTGAATTAGTCTCCTCTCAGTCCAGCAGAAGCCTTAACGTAGGTTCAGGAACGTGTGAACACTTGTTCTCATCTCACTGGTTTATACGCTGCTGATTTTGACAATTTATGGATATGTGTTTGGGATTTACTCTAATTGCTAATGTTGAGTGAGACATGCTTACAACATGGATTCTCGAGTGTGTACATCACACTGTCATGTGTGCTCATTATGAGCCAGTTGGCATTTTCATCAGCAGGGTGGGTCAACCACTTAAAAATAGGACTTCAAAGGTTGTGCTTTGTCAAACCTCATCAGTGATAATAATAATTATTATTATTCCACTATGATGTCATTTTACCATATAAGGTCCATGTTCATTGTTAACGTCATTTTCACAGACGGAATCAGGGTGTTTCGCACGTATTATATGCTAAACCATCGAATAAGGTGTATTTATTTTCCTTCAACAGGCTGCAATTCAGACACTGCTGGTAGTTGTAGCTGTGTTGTGTGTACCATGGATGCTGTTAGTTAAGCCATTCTATCTCAGACACCAACACAAGGTGGCTGAAGAAGTAAGTTCACTTAAATGAAATGCTATGGAGTTGCATGGTTTCCTGGAAAAGCTGGATCAATGATCACTGGATCACCAGATCAAGGATCAATTTCAAAAATAAATTTTCCACAAAGGACACTGCTTAACAATTTCAAAAAGACAACTCTTATAGTCAAAACCAAAAATTGTAAAATCAAAGCACAGCTATTTTCCGGCTCAAATGCCATTTTGCATGTTATCTATTCCTTGTAGGAATTAAAGCAGTATTATTTGTTTTGCGCTTTTTTATCACTCTACCAGTCAAAGGGAACATCCCCTACTGTGATCATATGGACCTAAAACAGATGAGTTTTCAATTTATAGGGCAGTTTGTAATTGTTGAGTCAACTCCTGTATGCCATCGAGGACAAAGTCTAAGTAAACATTTTTTATGTTGATCATGTGGCTCCAATAACTTGAGGGTCCAAAATAGGGTTTTGCAATCCCGCATCCCGCCACCCTTTTCGGCCTTATCCTGCCATCCCGCCATATCGACAGCCTCCATCCCGATCCCGCCATAAAACTCCGTAAGTATTCATCGTTATAGTAAATGAGAAAGTCAATTTTATACCCATTTTAACTAACTGTGACTGATTAGCTCAATGGCAATTCAGATTTTAATAATGAATTTAATTTTAATACGTATTCAGAGAATTACTTACGTGAGCTTCGGTTCATCTAGGACCACTTAAGGTATACAGAAATTAAAAAACAAATCGACTGTTAAACCGTACTGGACGACCAAATCAGGATGTTACACCGACTAGAAAGTCGACATCTCGAGTAACTTGCTGGTTTCCCAAACCGCTTTACTCTCCTACAAAACCTTCACATCACCTTCTTCCTTTTCTGCCTCCGATGAGCCCGAGGCTACTGGCGGTGTCGCCATCATGCCCAGAAACGACCTCGACCCGACCTCTATAATAATAATAATTATAATAATAATAAATACTTAATTGACCACTCCCCTAGAGGGGCTTTTCAGGGACAATGAAACAAATAATACAAATGAACACAACAGAGTTAAGAATCCCAACTGGCGGGAGGCAGACCAGTTGGCTATTTACAAGGATGACCGAGGAGTTGAACCAGGCACGAACCCAGAACAACACCAGCTAGTGGCCAGAGCGGGATTTGAACCCGGGCCACCGCATTGAAATCCAGCGCCCTAAACCACTCGGCCATCCTGCCTCTATAATCTATAAAGTAAACTAGTCAAACCGTGGAGATAATTCTAAATAAAATATATATTGATGAAATAGCATGCTCTTTGTCCTATCTCCTATCTGTTGTTTTATCGTGACATGCGTTTCATATTGCTGATCTTTGAGCGATGGTCTAACAAGCAGATAGTAATTATTTGGTCTATTTGCATGCTGTCTTGTTTTTACTAAGACAAACCAACAAGATTCTGTTCGCGCAGTACAATAAATACCCTACTTTCAACTTCAAACAACTGAAAGATTTTAAGAGTTAAAGTGACCTTTAAAAAAGTCAAAAAATGCAAGCTGTTTTAAGAGTCTACAAACTCATTTCACATTGTAAAACAAGGTATCAGTCAGATCAGTATCTGCGCGCCTTGGACGAATGGACGAACACGAACACCGATGTACACGCATCCAACTTGGGGTCAAATTGGGTCCCAGCACCAACCAATCGCACTCCGCGTAATGACAGATGCATCATAAAGTATTTATTTTAGTGTAAACAGATCGCCACTGAGCACCGTGTACCAATATATAAAACTTCCTTTATCAACAGAGATCTTGCTTAAAGAGGTTTTATGGCCGTTTTTGAAGGTCTTTTTTCACGTGTTCCATCCCGCATCCCGCCATTAATTTTTTAAACATCCCACATCCCGCCTGCAAAAATACAAGCATCCCGGTCTCGCCAGGGAAGTTTCATCCCGTATCCCGCCCCTAAAATTTTTCGTATCCCGCATCCCGCCTTAATTTTAAGCGTCATCCCGCATCCCGCCAAACCTATTTTGGACCCTCTAACTTATGTTGGGAAACGAACATAATCATGGCAAAGCCTTGAATTCCACTTTTCCTCTCTAGTCCTGTTATATATTGTGCGTTTTCTATTCCAAAAAAACATTTTGTTCAATATTGGATTCTATGCTTTCAGAAAATGTATAGGTTGTTATGGATTGGCGTGAAAGATAAGCCTGGCCTGCATGGACTGTGTGATTTTTGCGGTCACCCCACATTAGTGCCTTTAAATTTTATGTGTGCTCTAAGATGCGTGTCTTTTGCATGATACTATTTGAAGTTTTAGTCTAATAGGCAGGTTCAGCCAATCTCTAGCAACAAAGATAACAATATGATCTTATAAAATTTTTGGAAAATATGCGCAATGAATTTATATCAAGGATTTACAAAAACAAATTCACCCCATGTCTGTTGATACCGGCACGTTAAAATTAACATAAAGTGTCAAGTGTTCTGGATAATTTTATGCGAATTGAACTGATTTTTACTTCAATATAGAGAGTAGCACAATGTAGTCACATAAGATGTGTTAAATCTCTCCAGAATTACATTATCTTTTGAGGAACAAGTGAATACTATTTCCCAGCGTATAATTATGGTGGTGCAATCAGATTTCACTTTGAATTATTCTGATCTAAAATTGCACTCTTCAAAGAAGTACATGTATGGCTTTTAGTTTACAACTGTATACTTATATAATGTGTCCACTTCATCTTGTGCCAACTTAGCCAAAAAAATATAAATAACATATAAATCCTTTGAGTCAAGATCAATCGTTGCATAATGTTTATTAATTTAGGTAATTTATCTTATTTTAATTTTGAAATTGATCCTTGATCCATGATCTGGTAATCCTTGATCCTGCTTTTCCAGGAAACCTGTTGTCAATGAGTGTTTGTTACCTGATAAAGATAATGACTTGCTGTGGTGTAGGTAGTTAGGTCTCATATGGCACTTTTGTCCTTTTGCTTTTCTACCAGCCATTTGGCAAATCTTTAAATAAATCAATCAATAAAATTAATAATTTCCTTGTTGTGGCTTTTTATATCAGCTCTTATAATCCTTCAAATATTTTTGTTCACGCGTGATTGATCTTAATGCATCACGTGACTGAATATTATCCAGCTAAAACTGGGGAATATCCAGTGATATTCCCCAAATGTGCATTGTGAAAAATATTGAAAGGATAATAAACACAATAACCTCCATTTTGCTCCAAAATATGCTCAGATATTTGTCCTTGGACATTATCACTTTCTTCAAAGCTCACAGTTTTCCTTGAGCTTTGCTCTCAGAAAACTGTTCTCTTCTCGGAACAGATAATATCCGCGGACAAATATCCGCGCATATTTAGGAACCAAATCAAGACTATTGTTTAGATAATTCTTTTGAGCCAGACATGGTATACTAATGCAAATTTGTTCTGGCCACGTGCACGATGTTGGTGTACAATATATTATTGTGTCACAAAAACAGTCTCACGCTACTTTTTATCACTTTTTGCAGCAACTAAGAACCAAGTTGTTTTGTAACTTTGCAGAATTAAACTTCAGCCTATGTGTACTGCAAAGTATGGATGTTTAATACAGATTAATTTCATATGAAAGAGACAAAGTATAATTTTCTGAATGCATCACCGGAAAAAGTGACGTTTTTGCTCCTTTTTTTCCCTTCAATGCGATCTTGTTTTCTTCATTCTGAAAAATGCATGAAATCTGATTTTCTGAAAAAAGTTGAAAAAAGAATGCACTTAAAATTCACTAAGTGATGTTAGTTAACCCTACTTTCATTTTCTCTGAAAGAAAATATCACTTGAAAACTAGATGGAGAGAGTCGTTTTTTTAACTATTCTGTCGTGCCCATGTTTCCAGTTGTTGTGTTCTTTTTGTCTGTTTTGCCTCCATGGTTTTGCCAATCATGTGTTACCCACCTCCTGCACTCTTTAATGAACTACGTAAAATTTCCTCTTCAATGGTTTATATATATGTAGGGACAAAAATGAATATTTTGCAAAATACATTGTACAGCAATTCTAAAACAAATTTCACTCCTAATTTTTGCTATTTGTGCTTTGTACACCAACATCGTGCAAGTTAATTGCATTGACTATATTTCCAGTACCAAGACTTGCATGTGGACTAGTATACTGAAACTAATCCCTCATCTGTGATGGTTGGTTACTCCTTTAATTATTTAAACCTACCTATGCTGCTATGAAAATCATTGGGTTAAGTGTCTCTGATATTGAGGTGGCATTAGCCTGCAAGCTACAATCTCGGTCAAAACAAATGAAAAATTTAAGTCCCCCCTCCCCCCCATTTCAATGATGAAAAAAAGGCGCAGTTTGGTTTGCGCGCGAACTCAACATTGATATGGGGGGAGGGGGGTTTTATTTCTCATTTATTCTGTCCAAGATTCAATCTCAGTCAAAACAAATGAAAAATTTAAGTCCCCCCTCCCCCCCCCCCCATTTCAATGATGAAAAAAAGGCGCAGTTTGGTTTGCGCGCGAACTCAACATTGATATGGGGGGAGGGGGGTTTTATTTCTCATTTTATTCTGTCCAAGATTGTAGCGAGACCCCGCCCCAATCTTCTCGCGCTCGAAAATCTCGCGTGAGACCCCAGTGGAGAGCTTGCTCGCAGGCTAAGGTGGCATTAATAACACAAGTGTCATTATTAAATTGCAGGGGGGGCTTTTAAATTGGCTGTAGTTGCAAGGTGTCTACGGGTTTTAACAATAATGACATTATACCTCAGTTATTAACGTGGGTCTCTGAATAAGACTTGGTAATTCTTGAAGGGTTAGTTTGTTTTCACTGATTTACTCAAGTTTTGCTCTGATCGATTTTTCTGAAGGGTTTTCAGAGGTTAAGGTCAAGGCCTTCCAGTCCTACTCCTGTGGCAGTGAACATAGGTGATGCATCACATGATGGGGGTGAAGTTGTTCATCACAACACCCAGTCAGTGGCAGAGCAACATAGTGATGACACACATGAGGAGGTGTGAATAGTTTGAGTCAAAACAGGGTTTGTACATCGGTCAGGAAATGTTCAAATGATACTGTACCATGTGACATTTATGATGCAATGTATTTACATCCATGTCTACATTTGTTTACTTGGTAAAATCTTTACAGATACTTCGCCAACTGTACTAAATATTAAAAAAGAACTATTCTCAGCAATATTCGATAATAATTAAATGGAAAACGTGACTAAGTAGAGGGTGGGCTTAGCCAACACTGTCTCAGGACAAAAATGTTTTGTTTGTCATTAACAACTTCATCACAAAGTGGAGTTTGGGTGCCAGGGATATCCAGGGATGTCCAGTGGAGGCCAGCCAGTCCCTAGACTGAGTACTGCTCCCATGGCTGGCAATCCCTGCAAATCAGCCATAAGTGCCATGCTGGCATCAAAGCACCCATGACACTGACAAGCAGTGGAAAATAGGGAGGGAGAGTAGGCAAACAAAAACAACTGACCTACAATGGCACCATCTGGCCAACGAAGCTCCAAAATGGCTGATACACTGAGGCAGCATGACCCATGTGAACCTGTGCTAATGACATCAAATGCTGACCACCAAGTGCTAACCACTCTTTGTTGTAAACTTAAACTGTTTAAGATAATTAAAACACTTTCATTGTTAATTATTGTGACAACATTCCGTGGATTGTTTTTGGTAATGGATGTTAATCACAATGTTTTGCAGTAATACAGGCACTCTATACTTGGTTTTATTGGGTCATTCCACATTGTTGCATCTTTGTCAAGAGACTTTATTTCCTTTGTTTTAGTTTGATTTTGGGGAAGTATTTGTACATCAGGCCATCCACACCATTGAGTACTGCCTCGGTTGCATCTCAAACACGGCTTCTTACCTGCGATTGTGGGCGCTTAGTCTGGCTCATGCAGGTGAGTCCTGTAGCTAATCTAGTACAACAAGTTTCTTCCTATCTGGAAATAGATTTAGCAAAGATAACTGAACGTCAAATGAGAACACTAAAGCGCGCGGAAAGGACTGAGGGCGGCTTCCGCTGTTCAATTCTGCCATTGATCACAGGCCCGTAGCAGGGGTAGAGGCATGGGGGGAGGGGGGGTGGTTTTCTCAAGTCGCCCCAGAATTTTTGGAAATTAAAAAACTGTTTT
>OX419343.1:17792646-17820503 GCA_948470475.1 Galaxea fascicularis | reverse complement strand
GTGTTAACTCTTCTTCTGCTTAAAACAAGTAACCTCATTAGTACAGTTGTAAAATGTAAGTACTGCCAAGGCTTGTCAGTTAGAGAGACTTATTAGAATAAGTTATTTTTGTCAATTCCATGTGATTCTATGAGATAGAAATGATTTTCGTGTGATTTTCTTCCCTTTGTTTACATTTGTTTTCGCTTTGTCTACATTCACTTTCTGTTGCGTACGGCGTCCGAGTGGCTCCAGTGAAAATTTTATTACACGCCAGCGTTTTAATTGGCAGAGCTTAAACGTCAGATCTTACAAACAAAATTTCCTGTCTTTTGTGTAGTATAATTGTTTTTTCAATTTGCAAAATACCAGGATCGATTTTGGGCGGGTAAAGTTGGGCATTATTTTCACATTCGAAACGACATGCAAGGAGAGGGTAGGCAGCGAAGGCCAGAAACTATATTATTAAAATCATATTGCTGAATCTTTTTACACAGTCTTGAAGCCTTGGAAGTCTTCTAAACATGTGAGGAAGATGAAGTCAATAGGAGCTTTTGCGCGTCCGTAATGTTTCTTTAAAATTGTTGGAAATTTAGACTAATTTCATGAATAAAAATTGTATTTTTTGCGAATTTTCGAACTTTTCTAAATTTCTTAAAATGTAAAGCGCTTGGGGATTCCTTAATACCATTTCTTGAAATAATTCACTCAAAGGGTTGTTTGGGTGATAGTAGCAAAAATCCGATTTTTTGGAACTGATTTGAGATTCTCAATATATTCCGACATCGGCTCTTAAAGAGTACTAAATAGTGAAGAACACAAATAAACTTGTGGCCCTTTGACTTAAACTAAATAAAACTGGAAAAACTGTGAAAGTTATAACTATGTACAGAATTATTAACAGTATTGAGAACTACATTAAATAATGTGAAAATGTTGCCCGACAATGACATTGCGTGGATTGACCCTTACTATCAAAAGCTGAATCTCTGTCACTAGAGTTACTATGTATGTTGTATGTTGGCTGTGCACTTTTTTAGTGTAGTATTAGAACACCATGTTGTATTGATGACTTTGATTAGGCCGAACTTCATGTACATCAACAACAGATCCATGAGCCTGGAACTGATGACATGCAGTCATTGCTAGGAGAAGAACCAAAGGGAGCTGCTGCCACGGCAACAGCAACGCAACTAGGGTATGCTTTTATCTACATCATAAAGTCAAATCGTTATGATCTTCATTCTTAGGTGTTTGAATTCTTATCCACATTAATTTGCTTTGGGCACTAGAGATTTCACAAGCTTTAATCAGGATCTTCTCTCTCCTTACCCATAAAATACCAATAATAATGATGATAATAATAATAATAATTGCCAATTAAAACTGCTTTATATGCACCTCAGTTATGAAATGTCTTTCTCGTTCTGAAACCAAGCATTTTCTCTAAACTTACTCTGCTTGATAATGGCATCTTTTCTTGTCGCACATGTATATGTAGCTGTCTATAATACCATGTAAACATATGTATTTGATTCCACCAATAATTTAAGATCAAAGTGGGTATGGGCCACTGAATTTGGAAAATGAATGATAATAAACCACTTGCAGGTGTATGGTTTTGGTTCCTTTGTTAGGAAACTCTGCTTAAAACTCTAAAAGAGAAGGATGACACTTGCATTACATTTTACATATTTTACAAAATGCCTTTTGGAAATCAAAGTATCAAGCAAAGGAGTAATATTAGCCTTAAGCCCTGGCCAAACAAGCTTGCAAGTAGATGCAAGTTGAAAACTTGGGTCTACTTGCAACTCCGTTTGGCCAGAGCTTGTGTGCACTTGTGTTGACTTGCGATGACATGTGCTCACTTTAGTCAAGATCAAATTTGTGTGCAAGTCGACGCAAGTTTTTCACCGTTTGGCCACCCTACCCAAGTCAATGCAAGTTGAGTGACGTCCATCTGTTGTTATAGCAACATATTAGCCAATGAAATACAGGATATAAGGTTACATTTTGGCCACGCGGGACTAAGCCCGTAGCCTTGAAATGGCTTTTGTTTTCGACTTGTGTGTACTTACAAGGAAAGTTGCGAGTATGTTTAGCCACCCAACGCAAGTTCAGCTTGCGGCTTCATGTGACTACTTGCAAGTCCGATTGGCCAGGGCTTTACACTTACAACCTGGAAATGTCATTACCGTTTTCCAAGTTAAAATTATTGCTTACTCTAGAGGTGAATTCTGATCTGTAATCCTAACAACATGAGATGTTAATTCAAACCTCCTGTGTTTTGATTATGATAGCTCTTGTAGAGACTTGTAGTGTACCCTGTGATGTACAAAATACTTGTTAGTTGAAGTCAGTGACTTACAGTTGCCTGTCAAAGCAGTTTGTGGTCATAAGCCATTGTTCTTAATCCCGGGTTGATCTGAATCACAGATTTGTGACTGGAGTGATAGCTCGTGAGCGAGTGCCTTCTTTTGAGCGTCTCCTATGGCGTGCCTGCCGTGGTAATGTGTTCTTCAAACAAGCTGAGATAGAGTCTCCACTTGAGGATCCAAGCTCTGGGGATGAGGTTCATAAGTGTGTCTTCATCATCTTCTTCCAAGGAGATCAGCTCAAGAGCAGGGTGAAGAAGATTTGTGAAGGGTGAGGAAAGTTGACTGTTAGCAGGGTCACAATCTACAATCTGTAGCACAGTGCTACAGCATCCAAGCTAATAATCAAATTACCTCAGGTTTAACTTCTTTAAAGAGAATGCAGAGGAATTAGGCACATCTGTCATTGTTCACCATGCTTAAAATACAGCTGTATGTTGTATAACATTATACTTACCCCTACCCCCTCAGGGGGTCTCAGCAAAATTGTACAATTTATGGGGCTGCTCCTCCCTGGGTCCAACCTCTATTCCCTTTATGAATATACCATTTGTAACAGAAAAGGTGCCCCTTTTGTATGCCTTCCATTGAAAAATGGTGTCCCTTTCACACTAGAAAAGCTGTTTACTGGAAAAAATGATTGACCCAACCTAGTTTGATTTTCAATTTCCATTGTCTCCTAACCCTAGTTATTCATAATAATTATATGAATAATTAGGGTTAGGAGACATAGGAAATTGATTTCAACCAGAACATCATTTTGACCTATAACACATACCTGGAGCCTGAAAATGGTACCCCTTTCAGACAGAGCCTCCCCATATGGGCCATTATAGGAAGTATTCCCTGCAGGACTTACACATGTAGTGTAAGTTGTTTATTCTTGTCACCTGGCTCAATGACATTTCTTTGCAGTTTTCGAGCCACACTGTATCCCTGTCCAGAAACTGCTGCTGAGAGGCGGGAAATGGCCATTGGTGTAAATACCAGGATTGAGGATCTTCAGACTGTGAGTACATGTACACAGTCTTTTATTTATATCAAGGTTTTCTTAAATGGAACATGGCAAAGAACATAGAAATTCTGTGTTCTTATTCTACTGCTCTGGCATCTTGTTAGGTGTTAAATGAAACACGTGACCACCGTCATCGTCTTCTGGTAACTTTGGCAAAGAACATTAACCAGTGGTTCATCAAGGTATGTACAAGTAACAAGAATGGTGTCTTAAAATAACATTACAAAATCTGTTCTTATCTGTAGCTCTTCTAAGCAGAGTCCTGGCTTCTGCATTGTACTCTCTTTTTGTCAATGATGGCTTGGTTTTATTAAAATGTTTTACTGTAGGTCAAGAAAATCAAAGCAATTTATCACACCATGAACATGTTTAACCTGGATGTGACTCAGAAGTGTCTTATTGCGGAGTGCTGGTGTCCAGTTAGTGACCTGGACAAGATTCAGCAGGCACTGCGTCGTGGCACAGAACGTAGTGGAGCTGCCATACCATCAATTCTAAATCGCATGGCCACTCGTCAAGAGCCCCCGACTTTTAACAGAACAAACAAGTTTACGCAGGGGTTTCAAGCTATTGTAGATGCTTATGGTGTGGCCAACTACCAGGAAGTGAATCCAGGTAATAAATTTGTAAAACAAAAATGAGGCAGGTGTGATCCGCATTCTTGATGTAAAACACATTTTTGGTTTTCTTTTTTCCTCCAGCTCTGTTCACCATTATCACATTTCCTTTTCTTTTCGCGGTGATGTTTGGAGACTGTGGCCATGGCTTGATCATGTTTCTGTCTGCAGTGTGGCTGGTGTGTAATGAGAAGAAACTGCAAAACTATAAAGAAGGAGGAGAGGTACATGAATGTTGTTGTTTGTCTTAGGCTTGCAGTTGACTCATTGCTTGCCACCTCATCTTCACAAAATACCATTTTAAAATTGTCTGATAATATAGAATGAACCAACGATGTCACAGCTAAGCAACTGTCGACAGCTAACCAAGTGGTGTTTGTTTTGTCATGACAGATGTTTGACACCATTTTTGATGGCCGCTACATCATTTTGTTGATGGGGTTGTTTGCAATGTACACTGGTCTCATTTACAATGACTGTTTTTCAAAGTCATTCAATATTTTTGGCACTGCATGGGATCTTGGTGCATCCTGGGGCCCAATAAGGTAGGCATTTGTTATTTTTGTTAAATAAAAAAATTCTCAGCAACTGGTGTACAGAAGGAAGTCTTTGTAACATCAGTTGGGCTTTGGCTAATATTGTCATGTTTGATCAAAACTGGTGAGAGACAAAGTGGAAAAAGTGCTCAGTGTCCATCTTGGTGGTGCTGTTATGCATCATTATAGTCAGTTGCTGACAAAGATGTACTTGTTCAAGGGAGACATAGGAGGCTCATTATCTTATTCCACTGTAAGAATTCTTTATTCCTTAAATTCAGACAAGTACTGTTAAGTTAGAAACCAAATACACTGTACATGGAACTTTAATAAACATGTTTGACTAAAGTCAGAGGTGCTGACTGGGGATTTTTTACTAACAACCAGGTGACAAAGAAGGAGTTGGTGTTACTTTATAATAAAAATTGGACTGTACAGAGCTCCCTAACCATTCCGAACAACACATGGTAATCTGCAGCCTTTCTTTTCATCAAGATACCACAGAAAGCCTCATGAATCTAGAGAAAAAATACATCTTTTAAACCAGCAGCCTTAATTCTCACGAGATCAGCAAATGCTTTTCATTCATGTTTTCACATTACCCTGTTCCCATCAGCAGTGTAGCTCCATCTTCTGTACATGAACCAACATCAGCTTTTTAAATCCCTGCAATGCTGGCCAATTTACCAGACCTTCCAACCTCTGAAACACTCAAACCTTGAGATCCCAAAAATTTACTTGAAGAAACCTTGAGATTTGGGTCCCAAACCTTGAGATTTTCAACTTTTCCGCCATCTTGAACACGTGGCATCCTATCACGCGCGAATACACGCGTGGACACTCGATAGTCGATTATCAATGAACGCGTACTGGAGCAACAAACGTTTTACTATTATTCATAGACTATAATACGTAAAAAATTATAAATTAAGTTGATTGAACTGAGATGAAAAGACATGAAAATGGTGATAAAGACAGACTGAACACATAAATTTGATTTCATTTTAGGTTGCTTTTGATTGAGATTGCCATTTTATTGATTTATTCAATATTATGAAAAACCTTGAGATTTAGAGGCTAAACCGTGAGACCGTGAGATGACACCTTAAACCGTGAGTCTCACGGCCAAACCGTGAGAGTTGGAAGGTCTGAATTTACATTACCAATACTTACAGACTTATTCAATTGAATAATAATGGCGCTGCTCGGACACCACCAGACTAAAACACTGTATCAATAATTGTGTTTAACCAGTGATGAAATTATTTTAATTTAGTAATTATTTTTCAGTACGGCAGCACTGAATTCATCCAAAACCAAAGGACTCATGATTGACCCAAAGCATACCTACCGTGGGGTTCCATACTACTTTGGCATTGATCCTGTGAGTATGAATCCTCTGGTGATAAAAACTGATTTGATATGTTCTTAGCTGAACAACCAGTCATGTTTGGCTCTTGGGGATGTGAAAAATAGAATCGTATTTTAAATACCAGCAATACTAATGAATGCAGTTCCTTCTTGCCACCTGAGCAGTAAAGATGAATTGGTTACAAGAGATTTTGATGTTTTGTCGCATTGTTTTGTCTGGTAAAGCCAACCACCCCAGTAAAATGTTCCATGTTCCATCACTTGACACATTGCAGGGTCCGACATTGCGACTGACTGGTCGCCAATGCGACCAAAAATTGAGCGTTGGCGACCAGAAATTTAGAACTGGTCGCCAGCAGGCGAGTAACCGTTTGTCCCCTCGGCATTTGGAATTCCAAGGTAAATGGGCTTTTTTTTAAAAGAAAACATAAAGCTGCTGTGGAGAATTGTGGTAAAACAAAGCGACGATTTTACGATCGCCATAATAACCCAGCGCCATATTGTTTCAGCGGCTTCTCGCAATTCTGATATCGCGGGCAAAAATGTGACGTGGCGAAAATCGTGACGAGTCGTGACGAATAAAGCGTCAGCCGAAACAAGCGCGCTTAATTCAAATATTTTCATACTTTACCTAAATACCAGTAAACAGAGTAAATGCCATTGCGATTGTATTGGTCAATAATCAACTTTATTACACGACTTAGGCAGTCAGAGGGCCAATAACTAAAATCGACCAATAAGATTGCTCTATTGCCGGTCCGATATTCTCTAAGTATTGGACCGGGTATTGTCCCGAATGATCCCGTGTTGTATAAGCCGAGTAAAATTTTCCCCCGAAACCGGCAGCCATTAGTGAATAAAAATCATCTCAGCGGAATTAACAAGAAGAAATTGCTGGAACCGAAATACAGACGAGAACGACAAAAGACCAGATCTGTGCAGGTTTCTGTTTTACACAATTTTCTTGCAGCTCTGGGAAAAGTTCACAGCATTCGCGACAGGAAATCCTTCGAAGGATCGGTGTTCTTTTAAAACTAAAAATCAACAAAGTAAAAGTGATCTTTTACCTGCGCTCGCTGAAATGTACCAATCACCAGCTTGAAACGTTTAACTTTCACAGCGTCACGTTTAGTAAAGACGAGAAGAATCGCTGCTCTCGTTGTTTTTGTTATTCTGCTCGGCTGCGGTTCCAGTTTTTATGCCGCACGCATCAGATAAACTTCAAGAGGCTCAGGATATTTCTTTCATAGCCATGATATTTCTTTTGCTTATCCCTCAGGTTGCTTGTTTCCGACCAGTTTCGGTGAGGTAATGTTCTAGTTCATCATAGTCTTTTTAAACTGAAATATGTCTTCATTTTGATGAAATTCGCACATGGCGCCGTTGTTTGTATGGATTACAAATTCGCTTTCTTCCTCGGCACAGACATCCATGTGAAAGCCGTTCCATCCACTTTTTTAAAACATTGACAATTTACAGCAGTCCTGAGCCACTAAAAGAGAGTAATTTTCCGGAGATGAAGCTCCTGCCGGCGTTCCTATCGGATACTTTCGTTAAATTCATTCAACTTTTTCCAGAAACGCTGCAACAAAACTAAGGTTTTCGCGCCCTTTTCGTTTAGTCAAGCGATTAACAAATGTTGCCATTTCACGGTTTTCTCTTTCTCTATGTTTATTTCTTTCATCTGCTTTTGGTTCAGATTCTCAATTCGTGTTCGCAGTGAAGTTAATAAAACAAATATTCTACTCGGGCTTGCTGGATATGAAATGATAAATAACAATGAGGCGCGTAGCGCCGAGTTGGTTATGATCAGCGCGCCCTCGTAGAATAATGGTTAATTAACCAAGCGCGAGGGCCGTGTCTTCAGTCGTGTAATAAATCTCTTATTAACCAAGCTTGCTCGGGACCGTACTGGGAGAATATCGGCCCTCGCGCTTGGTTAATAAGATATATCAATTAGTTTTTATAGTTTTTATCATGGCCACTGACTTACGTGGGGGACTGGTTCGAGCAATAAAAGAGTGTGAGCGCCTGGCACTAGAACATTTCTCATCATTGCGTTTTCGTTGCGTCTCGGCGAAGAACAGATACTTGAGTTGCACACTTGATTAAATCTAAGTATTGAAAGAGGGCCCCCATACGTCTAGTACACAGAACTTAACAGGAGACCAGTATAGTTCCAGCGAAATGGAAATAAGAAAAAGAAATCCGAAGCCTTCGCATGAACGTTGACAAACACGCTCATTGAGATGTAGGACTATGTTATCGTTACACGGCTTTAATAGCTGTATGTAATAATATTGTGTTAAATGGAAACATTTTGTTTAATTATAGTGAAAGAAAATTTAAATTTTTTGCTTTTACTATAAATTAACGTAAATTAGAACTACTGGAGTAAAACGAAAAATTAATACAACCAAACCAAAGAAACTAGCACTTGTCTTTGGCGACCAAACCCTTCCATTTGGCGACCAAAATTTTTAGGTTAGTCGCCAATTGGCTCCCTTAGAAAAAAGTTAATTTCGGACCCTGCATTGCATTTTTGTTAATTTTTGAATGCTAAGCTATGAACATATTTTAGCAGATTGTTGGATGACTGCAGGTTGTGGTGCAGGCAAATCACTCACTCACTCGATTCTTATTAATTAATTAAGTTTGTCTCATTCAAAGGCACGCCATTGTCTCAGTGTGTGCATTTGAGGGGTAGTACAAAGTCGAGAGTATGTCGAACTACAGTACTTGGACAGATTAAAGATGGCGTCCTGTCTCTTTGAAGCCTGATGCTTTTTTCGATTCCAAACCTGATCGGAACATACCTTCGTGGAGCCAAAAATTTAAAGAAAAGATGCTACAGAGTAGTCGACTGCAGAGAAATTGGTGTCAAGGTCCTAAAAGTGACAACATGAAAGATTCATGCGTGAAGACCCGTTAAGACCGCGAACATGAATTAAGCTTACTGGGGGCTTACTTTCTTATTTCACCCATGATCCCAAAAACTTCAAAATGCGTGGTGTTTTGAACGCAAATCATGGACTATGGACTATGGGGCCTCTCGAGACTTTTGGAAACAAAGTGGTAGTTGCATGGAGGTTTTGGTTTTAGTAAAGAGCGCGGCTATCGACATCTTTGGACGACGATGAATTGATCGGCCACAGGAAGAAAGAAATATATATCAAGATGCCATCAATTCATACCATGAGGTTGCTCTGAGGAGCCTTTGATTCCTGTTCATTTATGGCCCATGCATTTCGCACTTGAGCTATAAGTGAACAGAAAAAAACTCAGTCCATAACTTACAGCTTAGCTTGTGTGTTGTTTTCTTGCAATGGATCAAAGTTATCATTAACAATTTCCATTACAAGAAAACATGAGACGTAGTCCTGCCAATTAATTTAAACATTTTATTTAATTGGTGATCACCCTCCATTGTATTATTTTCATTACTCTTTTACATTTTATTTCTGCCCCCCACCTCCATGTCATTTTGCAGATCTGGCAAGTGGCTGTGAACAAACTGACCTTCACCAACTCATTCAAGATGAAGCTCTCTATCGTGTTTGGAGTGACTCACATGATGTTTGGAGTCTGTCTGAGTTTCTTCAACCACAGGTGGGTAAATAGATGTATGTCACATCAGAAATAAGTCAACAGGTTAGCATTTTCGTAAGTGTTGATGTTGCAGTTCATGATAAACACTTCCATGTATCCACTTTTAATTGATTAGTGAATTTTTTTTAGGTTTGTTTTAATCTCTCTTCACTATACTCAAAAATAGTATTTTAGCTGTATGACATTGTCAGGAGTACTTAAGACGATCTGTTGTTTTAGGCACTTCAAGAAACCTCTCAACATTTTTTGTGAATTTATTCCTCAGGTTGGTGATTGAGCTTTTAATTATCTTTAATTAACTTTTGTCAAGCTTACAATTGGATGCTTAAGACGGGCCCTGCAGGCTGATAATTTTATTGATGACTAAAGAGAGGATTTATGAGAAAAAGGGTTGTCAGAAAGTTTTGAAATAGTCAGCTTTACTGTTAAAGTAGGAGGTCATTTTGCCATCTTGTATTACACCAGGACTAAAAAGTCAGAGGAATATCCCAACAGAGTAGCCGGCTAGGAACACATAGTTCAGGGGTTTCAAAATGTTTTGAAGTAGGCATCAGACTCTGGAAAAGTAGGCGGCTGTGACAAGTCAGGGGTCACAAGGCCCAAGCTGCTTGCTATGACCAGAATATCCGGCGACATGTAATCACGTAGCCAGCAGAACTCCGGCAGTCGCCAGCTTGTTTTAAAACAACTGATAGTTAGTGGTGATTTTCACTGGGTGCTGGCTTCTTATTGACTGTTCTTTTCTTGTAGCTTCTGTTTTTGTTTTGCCTCTTTGGCTACCTGGTTATTTTGATCTTCTACAAGTGGATTGCCATCACTGTGAATTCTAAATATGTAAGTGATCTTTATTCTTTGCTTTTTGTTATCCATCTATCTTTTAACATATTCTCTCCTTCAACAATATTGCTTGTTGCACTTGAAAAACTTCTAAAGGCCGGTTTATACGCTATGATTCATCAGACTGATTTGTCGGACCGACAGTGTCGAGGCGAGAATCGTACGTCTATTTTGACGCCCGATTCTAGGCCCGACAAGAAACCCGAGAGGGAAAATTTTCGGAGAGTTTGACTTTCTGTAAAGCGGTCATCCTATTTAACATGCGTAGTAAGGCATCAAAGGCAAAAATGATGGGCGAGCAATGTTTTGTTAAACCTATTCAAGGATTTAGCCATCTGCATCTTCGCAATATCTCTTTTATTTTGATCATGATATATTTAATCAAGTTTGTTGTAAGGACACGGGTACTTGATCCATTCGGCGATTAACAGGGAGGTCTCTCTTTCATCAAAGGATCGTCCTCTTGTCCAGTGATGTTCGCCTTTAGTGTTTTCTCGCACACCCTTTCAAAACATTTTGATTGACGCGGCGGCTTCTTTGAGAGTGTCGGCCCGACATCCAAAAATCTGTTGCACTGCAACAGATTTTTGGAATCGGGCCGATTTTCGATTTCGATTTTCGATTTTCGGGCGGAGAATCAGGCGTCAAAATAGACGTACGATTCTCGCACCGACACTGTCGGGCCGACAAATCGGCCCATCAAATCGTACCGTGTAAACCGGCCTTAAGTACCTTGCACCCTGATTGTTGAATTTCCAGTGTTTAGTTCAGTAATTATGTTGGCTACCTAATTAGATCCAGATACATGCATATTGCATGCACAAATGAGCAAGACTACTGGCAGCTTTGGTCCAGTGTTTACCTTTTGCTTATCCCTCAGGTTGCTTGTTTCCGACCAGTTTCGGTGAGGTAATGTTCTAGTTCATCATAGTCTTTTTAAACTGAAATATGTCTTCATTTTGATGAAATTCGCACATGGCGCCGTTGTTTGTATGGATTACAAATTCGCTTTCTTCCTCGGCACAGACATCCATGTGAAAGCCGTTCCATCCACTTTTTTAAAACATTGACAATTTACAGCAGTCCTGAGCCACTAAAAGAGAGTAATTTTCCGGAGATGAAGCTCCTGCCGGCGTTCCTATCGGATACTTTCGTTAAATTCATTCAACTTTTTCCAGAAACGCTGCAACAAAACTAAGGTTTTCGCGCCCTTTTCGTTTAGTCAAGCGATTAACAAATGTTGCCATTTCACGGTTTTCTCTTTCTCTATGTTTATTTCTTTCATCTGCTTTTGGTTCAGATTCTCAATTCGTGTTCGCAGTGAAGTTAATAAAACAAATATTCTACTCGGGCTTGCTGGATATGAAATGATAAATAACAATGAGGCGCGTAGCGCCGAGTTGGTTATGATCAGCGCGCCCTCGTAGAATAATGGTTAATTAACCAAGCGCGAGGGCCGTGTCTTCAGTCGTGTAATAAATCTCTTATTAACCAAGCTTGCTCGGGACCGTACTGGGAGAATATCGGCCCTCGCGCTTGGTTAATAAGATATATCAATTAGTTTTTATAGTTTTTATCATGGCCACTGACTTACGTGGGGGACTGGTTCGAGCAATAAAAGAGTGTGAGCGCCTGGCACTAGAACATTTCTCATCATTGCGTTTTCGTTGCGTCTCGGCGAAGAACAGATACTTGAGTTGCACACTTGATTAAATCTAAGTATTGAAAGAGGGCCCCCATACGTCTAGTACACAGAACTTAACAGGAGACCAGTATAGTTCCAGCGAAATGGAAATAAGAAAAAGAAATCCGAAGCCTTCGCATGAACGTTGACAAACACGCTCATTGAGATGTAGGACTATGTTATCGTTACACGGCTTTAATAGCTGTATGTAATAATATTGTGTTAAATGGAAACATTTTGTTTAATTATAGTGAAAGAAAATTTAAATTTTTTGCTTTTACTATAAATTAACGTAAATTAGAACTACTGGAGTAAAACGAAAAATTAATACAACCAAACCAAAGAAACTAGCACTTGTCTTTGGCGACCAAACCCTTCCATTTGGCGACCAAAATTTTTAGGTTAGTCGCCAATTGGCTCCCTTAGAAAAAAGTTAATTTCGGACCCTGCATTGCATTTTTGTTAATTTTTGAATGCTAAGCTATGAACATATTTTAGCAGATTGTTGGATGACTGCAGGTTGTGGTGCAGGCAAATCACTCACTCACTCGATTCTTATTAATTAATTAAGTTTGTCTCATTCAAAGGCACGCCATTGTCTCAGTGTGTGCATTTGAGGGGTAGTACAAAGTCGAGAGTATGTCGAACTACAGTACTTGGACAGATTAAAGATGGCGTCCTGTCTCTTTGAAGCCTGATGCTTTTTTCGATTCCAAACCTGATCGGAACATACCTTCGTGGAGCCAAAAATTTAAAGAAAAGATGCTACAGAGTAGTCGACTGCAGAGAAATTGGTGTCAAGGTCCTAAAAGTGACAACATGAAAGATTCATGCGTGAAGACCCGTTAAGACCGCGAACATGAATTAAGCTTACTGGGGGCTTACTTTCTTATTTCACCCATGATCCCAAAAACTTCAAAATGCGTGGTGTTTTGAACGCAAATCATGGACTATGGACTATGGGGCCTCTCGAGACTTTTGGAAACAAAGTGGTAGTTGCATGGAGGTTTTGGTTTTAGTAAAGAGCGCGGCTATCGACATCTTTGGACGACGATGAATTGATCGGCCACAGGAAGAAAGAAATATATATCAAGATGCCATCAATTCATACCATGAGGTTGCTCTGAGGAGCCTTTGATTCCTGTTCATTTATGGCCCATGCATTTCGCACTTGAGCTATAAGTGAACAGAAAAAAACTCAGTCCATAACTTACAGCTTAGCTTGTGTGTTGTTTTCTTGCAATGGATCAAAGTTATCATTAACAATTTCCATTACAAGAAAACATGAGACGTAGTCCTGCCAATTAATTTAAACATTTTATTTAATTGGTGATCACCCTCCATTGTATTATTTTCATTACTCTTTTACATTTTATTTCTGCCCCCCACCTCCATGTCATTTTGCAGATCTGGCAAGTGGCTGTGAACAAACTGACCTTCACCAACTCATTCAAGATGAAGCTCTCTATCGTGTTTGGAGTGACTCACATGATGTTTGGAGTCTGTCTGAGTTTCTTCAACCACAGGTGGGTAAATAGATGTATGTCACATCAGAAATAAGTCAACAGGTTAGCATTTTCGTAAGTGTTGATGTTGCAGTTCATGATAAACACTTCCATGTATCCACTTTTAATTGATTAGTGAATTTTTTTTAGGTTTGTTTTAATCTCTCTTCACTATACTCAAAAATAGTATTTTAGCTGTATGACATTGTCAGGAGTACTTAAGACGATCTGTTGTTTTAGGCACTTCAAGAAACCTCTCAACATTTTTTGTGAATTTATTCCTCAGGTTGGTGATTGAGCTTTTAATTATCTTTAATTAACTTTTGTCAAGCTTACAATTGGATGCTTAAGACGGGCCCTGCAGGCTGATAATTTTATTGATGACTAAAGAGAGGATTTATGAGAAAAAGGGTTGTCAGAAAGTTTTGAAATAGTCAGCTTTACTGTTAAAGTAGGAGGTCATTTTGCCATCTTGTATTACACCAGGACTAAAAAGTCAGAGGAATATCCCAACAGAGTAGCCGGCTAGGAACACATAGTTCAGGGGTTTCAAAATGTTTTGAAGTAGGCATCAGACTCTGGAAAAGTAGGCGGCTGTGACAAGTCAGGGGTCACAAGGCCCAAGCTGCTTGCTATGACCAGAATATCCGGCGACATGTAATCACGTAGCCAGCAGAACTCCGGCAGTCGCCAGCTTGTTTTAAAACAACTGATAGTTAGTGGTGATTTTCACTGGGTGCTGGCTTCTTATTGACTGTTCTTTTCTTGTAGCTTCTGTTTTTGTTTTGCCTCTTTGGCTACCTGGTTATTTTGATCTTCTACAAGTGGATTGCCATCACTGTGAATTCTAAATATGTAAGTGATCTTTATTCTTTGCTTTTTGTTATCCATCTATCTTTTAACATATTCTCTCCTTCAACAATATTGCTTGTTGCACTTGAAAAACTTCTAAAGGCCGGTTTATACGCTATGATTCATCAGACTGATTTGTCGGACCGACAGTGTCGAGGCGAGAATCGTACGTCTATTTTGACGCCCGATTCTAGGCCCGACAAGAAACCCGAGAGGGAAAATTTTCGGAGAGTTTGACTTTCTGTAAAGCGGTCATCCTATTTAACATGCGTAGTAAGGCATCAAAGGCAAAAATGATGGGCGAGCAATGTTTTGTTAAACCTATTCAAGGATTTAGCCATCTGCATCTTCGCAATATCTCTTTTATTTTGATCATGATATATTTAATCAAGTTTGTTGTAAGGACACGGGTACTTGATCCATTCGGCGATTAACAGGGAGGTCTCTCTTTCATCAAAGGATCGTCCTCTTGTCCAGTGATGTTCGCCTTTAGTGTTTTCTCGCACACCCTTTCAAAACATTTTGATTGACGCGGCGGCTTCTTTGAGAGTGTCGGCCCGACATCCAAAAATCTGTTGCACTGCAACAGATTTTTGGAATCGGGCCGATTTTCGATTTCGATTTTCGATTTTCGGGCGGAGAATCAGGCGTCAAAATAGACGTACGATTCTCGCACCGACACTGTCGGGCCGACAAATCGGCCCATCAAATCGTACCGTGTAAACCGGCCTTAAGTACCTTGCACCCTGATTGTTGAATTTCCAGTGTTTAGTTCAGTAATTATGTTGGCTACCTAATTAGATCCAGATACATGCATATTGCATGCACAAATGAGCAAGACTACTGGCAGCTTTGGTCCAGTGTTTACCTTGCCTAACTTTAAAGCCTAACTTTTTAGCCACATCAAAGACATAAATGGCTAGTGTGAAATTTTTAGATCATAAGGTGGCTGTTATTGCAAAAAAGTTAAATAAACAAGGCCTTAGCTAGTGAAAGTCAATGTAATTCTGTTTTGGTTTGATTTCAAGCAACCAAGTCTGTTGTTGGCCCTTATCAACATGTTTCTTAAGTTTGGGAGAAAAATAGCAGAAGAGGACCTACTTTATCATGGTCAGGTGAGTATTAATAATAATACTGAACACAAAACACAATATTGGCAACTTCTTGTACCTGCTTCATGCTCACAGTAGTTTGATATACTACCCACTGAATTTTTCACTCAGCTTGTTAGCTTTTCAGTATTTTAAAATTCCATTAGATGGCTATTAGCATAACGTATTGTTAGTGTGTGTCCATAGCTACAGCTTCCAAGAAAGATTGAAATAAATGTACACATAATTATTGTGAGTAGAGAGTTGCTACACTGTGGTTTCAACTGAATTCTATATTATTGTTATTGTTGTTTTGAATCAGTACCAAAAAAACCTGACCCATCTTTTATGGCATGAGATTGTTACTAACGTGTAACAAAGATTCCCTTCATTTCATAGAATTGTTTTTCAAGCCTCAGTGCCTTTTTTCACATTTTGTTCTCAGAATTGGCAGTTGAATCTCTATAATGATTGCCCTTGCAGAAGAGCCAAGTGACCCCTTCAAGTGCCCTTACCATATTTTATTTCTTTTTTTGTTATTATTAAATTCTTAACTGAATCTATGCACCACCCAGTGAACTTTGAATTAGTCTCCTCTCAGTCCAGCAGAAGCCTTAACGTAGGTTCAGGAACGTGTGACTTCATACTTGTTCTCATCTCACTGGTTTATACGCTGGTGATTTTGACAATTTATGGATATGTGTTTGGGATTTACTCTAATTGCTAATGTTGAGTGAGACATGTTTACAACTTGGATTCTCGAGTGTGTACATCAGACTGTCATGTGTGCCCATTATGAGCCAGTTGGCATTTTCATCAGCAGGGTGGGTCAACCACTTAAAAATAGGACTTCAAAGGCTGTGCTTTGTCAAACCTCATCAGTAATAATAATAATTATTATTATTCCACTATGATGTCATTTTACCATATAAGGTCCATGTTCATTGTTAACGTCATTTTCACAGACGGAATCAGGGTGTTTCTGAATACTCTTACCAAAAAAATAGAAGCCAATTGCAAACTAACAATTTTTTTTGTAGTGGAATAATAAACCTCTTATTCGATGGTTTAGCATATAATACGAGCAGACATTTCGCTCATTGCTCGTATGCAACTCACAAAATATCCGCACGTATTATATGCTAAACCATTGAATAAGGTGTATTTATTTTCCTTCAACAGGCTGCAATTCAGACACTGCTGGTAGTTGTAGCTGTGTTGTGTGTACCATGGATGCTGTTAGTTAAGCCATTCTATCTCAGACACCAACACAAGGTGGCTGAAGAAGTAAGTTCACTTAATTGAAATGCTATGGAGTTGGTTTCCTGGAAAAGCTGGATCAATGATCACTGGATCACCAGATCAAGGATCAATTTCAAAAATAAATTTTCCACAAAGGAGAATGCTTAACAATTTCAAAAAGACAACTCTTATAGTCAAAACCAAAAATTGTAAAATCAAAGCGCAGTTATTTTCCGGCTCAAATGCCATTTTGCATGTTATCTATTCCTTGTAGGAATTAAAGCAGTATTGTTTGCTTTGCGCTTTTTTATCACTCTACCAGTCAAAGGGAACATCCCCTACCGTGACCATATGGACCTAAAACAGATGAGTTTTCAATTTCAAGATATCATAGGGCAGTTTGTAGTTGTTGAGTCAACTCCTGTATGCCATCGAGGGCAAAGTCTAAGTAAACATTTTTTATGTTGATCATGTGGCTCCAATAACTTATGTTGGGAAACGAACATAATCATGGCAAAGCCATGTTATATATTGTTATATATTGTGCGTTTTCTATTCCAAAAAAACATTTTGTTCAATATTGGATTCTATGCTTTCAGAAAATGTATAGGTTGTTATGGATTGGCGTGAAAGATAAGCCTGGCCTGCATGGACTGTGTGGTTTTTGCGGTCACCCCGCATTAGTGCCTTTAAATTTTATGTGTGCTCTAAGATGCGTGTCTTTTGCATGATACTATTTGAAGTTTTAGTCTAATAGGCAGTTTTCAGCCAATCTCTAGCAACAAAGATAACAATATGATCATATAAAATTTTTGGAAAATATGCGCAATGAATTTATATCAAGGATTTACAAAAACAAATTCACCCCATGTCTGTTGATACCGGCACGTTAAAATTAACATAAAGTGTCAAGTGTTCTGGATAATTTCATGCGAATTGAACTGATTTTTACTTCAATATAGAGAGTAGCACAATGTAGTCACATAAGATGTGTTAAATCTCTCCAGAATTACATTATCTTTTGAGGAACAAGTGAATACTATTTCCCAGCGTATAATTATGGTGGTACAATCAGATTTCACTTTGAATTATTCTGATCTAAAATTGCACTCTTCAAAGAAGTACATGTATGGCTTTTAGTTTACAACTGTATACTTATATAATGTGTCCACTTCCTCTTGTGCCAACTTAGCCAAAAAAATATAAATAACATATAAATCCTTTGAGTCAAGATCAATCATTGCATAATGTTTATTAATTTAGGTAATTTATCTTATTTTGATTTTGAAATTGATCCTTGATCCATGATCTGGTAATCCTTGATCCTGCTTTTCCAGGAAACCTGTTGTCAATGAGTGTTTGTTACCTGATAAAGATAATGACTCTCACTGTGGTGTAGGTAGTTAGGTCTCATATGACACTTTTGTCCTTTTGCTTTTCTACCAGCCATTTGGCAAATCTTTAAATAAATCAATCAATCAAATTACCAATTTCCTTGTTGTGGCTTTTTATATCAGCTCTTATAATCCTTCAAATATTTTTGTTCACGCATGATTGATCTTAACGCATCACGTGACTGAATATTCTCCAGCTAAAACTGGGGAATATCTAGTGATATTCCCCAAATGTGCATTGTGAAAAATATTGAAAGGATAATAAACACAATAACCTCCATTTTGCTCCAAAATATGCTCAGATATTTGTCCTTGGACATTATCACTTTCTTCAAAGCTCACAGTTTTCCTTGAGCTTTGCTCTCAGAAAACTGTTCTCTTCTCGGAACAGATAATATCCGCGGACAAATATCCGCGCATATTTAGGGACCAAATCAAGACTATTGTTTAGATAATTCTTTTGAGCCAGACATGGTATACTAATGCAAATTTGTTCTGGCCACGTGCACGATGTTGGTGTACAATATATTATTGTGTCACAAAAACAGTCTCACGCTACTTTTTATCACTTTTTGCAGCAACTAAGAACCAAGTTGTTTTGTAAGTTTGCAGAATTAAACTTCAGCCTATGTGTACTGCAAAGTATGGATGTTTAATACAGATTAATTTCATATGAAAGAGACAAAGTATAATTTTCTGAATGCATCACCGGAAAAAGTGACGTTTTTGCTCCTTTTTTTCCCTTCAATGCGATCTTGTTTTCTTCATTCTGAAAAATGCATGAAATCTGATTTTCTGAAAAAAGTTGAAAAAAGAATGCACTTAAAATTCACTAAGTGATGTTAGTTAACCCTACTTTCATTTTCTCTGAAAGAAAATATCACTTGAAAACTAGATGGAGAGAGTCGTTTTTTTAACTATAAATGTTCTGTCATTCTGTCGTGCCCATGTTTCCAGTTGTTGTGTTCTTTTTGTCTGTTTTGCCTCCATGGTTTTGCCAATCACGTGTTGCACGCCTCCTGCACTCTTTAATGAACTACGTAAAATTTCCTCTTCAATGGTATATATATATGTAGGGACAAAAATGAATATTTTGCAAAATACATTGTACAGCAATTCTAAAACAAATTTCACTCCTAATTTTTGCTATTTGTGCTTTGTGCACCAACATCGTGCAAGTTAATTGCATTGACTATATTTCCAGTACCAAGACTTGCATGTGGACTAGTATACTGAAACTAATCCCTCATCTGTGATGGTTGGTTACTCCTTTAATTATTTAAACCTACCTATGCTGCTATGAAAATCATTGGGTTAAGTGTCTCTGATATTGAGGTGGCATTAGCCTGCAAGCTACAATCTCGGTCAAAACAAATGAAAAATTTAAGTCCCCCCTCCCCCCCCGCCATTTCAATGATGAAAAAAAGGCGCAGTTTGGTTTGCGCGCGAACTCAACATTGATATGGGGGGAGGGGGGTTTTATTTCTCATTTTATTCTGTCCAAGATTGTAGCTCTCCACTGGGGTCTCACGCGAGATTTTCGAGCGCGAGCGAAGCGAGCCGCGAGAGGATTGAGGCGGGGTCGAGACCCCGCCCCAATCTTCTCGCGCTCGAAAATCTCGCGTGAGACCCCAGTGGAGAGCTTGCTCGCAGGCTAAGGTGGCATTAATAACACAAGTGTCATTATTAAATTGCAGGGAGGGCTTTTAAATTGGCTGTAGTTGCAAGGTGTCTACGGGTTTTACAATAATGACATTATACCTCAGTTATTAACGTGGGTCTCTGAATAAGACTTGGTAATTCTTGAAGGGTTAGTTTGTTTTCACTGATTTACTCAAGTTTTGCTCTGATCGATTTTTCTGAAGGGTTTTCAGAGGTTAAGGTCAAGGCCTTCCAGTCCTACTCCTGTGGCAGTGAACATAGGTGATGCATCACATGATGGGGGTGAAGTTGTTCATCACAACACCCAGTCAGTGGCAGAGCAACATAGTGATGACACACATGAGGAGGTGTGAATAGTTTGAGTCAAAACAGGGTTTGTACATCGGTCAGGAAATGTTCAAATGATACTGTACCATGTGACATTTGTGATGCAATGTATTTACATCCATGTCTACATTTGTTTACTTGGTAAAATCTTTACAGATACTTCGCCAACTGTACTGAATATTAAAAAAGAACTATTCTCAGCAATATTCGATAATAATTAAATGGAAAACGTGACTAAGTAGAGGGTGGGCTTAGCCAACACTGTCTCAGGACAAAAATGTTTTGTTTGTCATTAACAACTTCATCACAAAGTGGAGTTTGGGTGCCAGGGATATCCAGGGATGTCCAGTGGAGGCCAGCCAGTCCCTAGACTGAGTACTGCTTCCATGGCTGGCAATCCCTGCAAATCAGCCATAAGTGCCATGCTGGCATCCAAGCACCCATGACACTGACAAGCAGTGGAAAATAGGGAGGGAGAGTAGGTAAACAAAAACAACTGACCTACAATGGCACCATCTGGCCAACGAAGCTCCAAAATGGCTGATACACTGAGGCAGCATGACCCATGTGAACCTGTGCTAATGACATCAAATGCTGACCACCAAGTGCTAACCACTCTTTGTTGTAAACTTAAACTGTTTAACATAATTAAAACACTTTCATTGTTAATTATTGTGACAACATTCCGTGGATTGTTTTTGGTAATGGATGTTAATCACAATGTTTTGCAGTAATACAGGCACTCTATACTTGGTTTTATTGGGTCATTCCACATTGTTGCATCTTTGTCAAGAGACTTTATTTCCTTTGTTTTAGTTTGATTTTGGGGAAGTATTTGTACATCAGGCCATCCACACCATTGAGTACTGCCTCGGTTGCATCTCAAACACGGCTTCTTACCTGCGATTGTGGGCGCTTAGTCTGGCTCATGCAGGTGAATCCTGTAGCTAATCTAGTACAACAAGTTTCTTCCTATCTGGAAATAGATTTAGCAAAGATAACTGAACGTCAAATGAGAACACTAAAGCGCGCGGAAAGGACTGAGGGCGGCTTCCGCTGTTCAATTCTGCCATTGATCACAGGCCCGTAGCAGGGGTAGAGGCATGGGGGGAGGGGGGGTGGTTTTCTCAAGTCGCCCCAGAATTTTTGGAAATTAAAAAACTGTTTTACTAAAAATACGAAAAGATACCACGACAAAGACAGTTGCGCAAACATCATCTGTAAAGTGAATTCGCACTCTTTCAAACTTCATCACGATTCTTCCAACTCGCTAAATCATTGGCGAATTCTCCCGCAGTCAAATTTTAAGGACCAGTTCCAAGTTTAAAAATAAAAAATTGTTGTCGGGTGTTGACGTCTTCCATAAAACCTGAAATTATGACGAAATGTACCCAAACGCAAACGTGTGATGAATGTGCATAGTTCAGTTAGTAAACCTATTTCTTTGATGTATCTTCAAGTTCACACTGCAACCAGGTGGACAATCAGACATGGTTTGATGCTACAAAAACCTTTCCAGACGTTGAGTCATATTTTTGCCAAACCTAAGGATCCTGTGTTGAAAGAACAACGAACTGACGCTGTTTATTCTATTCCATGCAATGACTGTGATCATGAGTACATTGGACAGACCAAGCCTCAGCTTGGCACGCGTTTAAAAGAGCATCGAAAAGCAGTTTTTCTTTGCAAAAAGGAAAACTCCGCCTTGTCGGAGCATGCTTGCCAAACCAACCATACAATAGCGTGGGATAATTCCAAAATTATCACCACTAACCGGCGGTACCATCAACGGCGTTGTTTGGAAGCTTGGCACATCAACTCCGCCCACGCTCCTTTAAACCGTGACGATGGCGGCCTTTTACCTGACACCTATTTACACCTCATCGAAACAAAAGGTCGTTAATTAGTAAGCGTATAAAAGGCTCCTTTTTGCAACACTAGATCACCCCTGATGAAGACACTAGACAGGAGTGTCGAAACGTTGGGTCGTGAATTGTAACTTTTTAAGTTACATTCATCAATTTTCAAACCAGAGTAGCATCAAACCATGTCTATTTCTTTGATGTTTTCGGTACCGTCGCCACCACTTTGAACTCCCTACGACGGTGGAAGGGTTGGGGGGGGGGGTTATGACACCCTTGCTGAGGGCTTGGGTCAAGTCGGGTTTTTCATCTCCATAGGCCGTCATCACTGCTATCACGTTGCCTTTACTAAATCTGCGCCAAGATAATAGACCTTTTTACCGATACGGCGGCCATCTTGAATACTATCGTTTTGACTGAGAAATTATGGGCTGCCGAGGGGGCAATCGCTGGAAAATTTATCGTATACACAGCTTTCAGGATAAATTTTTACTGCTTGTCTCTCATATTCCAAAACAAATATTACAAGCGTTACATCTTTCTGTCACGGTATTTGGCAGTGGTTTCTATGGTTAGCGAAAAATTATTGTTAAAAGTTATCACGCCACAGTATTCTTTATAATTATTTCTCATCTGCCCCCTGGGTATCCCATAATTTCTTCGGAATTCAAGATGGCCGCCGTATCGGTAAAAAGGTCTATTGCAACATGATCAAACGCACTGGCAATTTGATTGACTTAGAGTGCAGACTCAAACCCGTACGGCTTGTACGCATCCGTTTTACTATGTGAAAACGTTTATAAACCAGTTGACGTCAAAACAACCGTACAGTCGAATAATCTTTGTTTCATACAAAAGCGTTCTCTGACGGTAAAGTGCAGTAGTCTTTTAAAGTAGCAGTTATGCCACGATCAGGGAAAATCAGAAAAAACAAACAGAAAATTGCGAAAAGGTCTCCGAGATTAATGTCTTATTGTCTGGTTCCAGAGCTGTCTGAAGTTTTGTGGAGGATGGGCTTTCATGGTGCTTTTACTACCCAAGGAGTGCTGGGTTTTTTGGGTGCCTTTTTCCTGTTTGCATTTTGGGCCGGTGAGTTTTTTCAATCTCCGTTGTTCCTCTTCAGGATCATGCTCCAGTGGCTCCATGAAATTGTAACGATTTTACGATTTTATTGTAACATAAAAAGCGAATATGAATGTAAAAGAGTCACTTAAAAAAATGCGGTTAAATGACTAGAGGTGACAGAAATCATCCCAGCCTGTATGATGGTTGTTTATTTGGTACAGCGCAGAGCAGGTACAACGGTATTTGCAGTATCGATAAGAAAGCATGGGTACAATTTTGTTGCGATTTGAACAAAAGTGTATGAAATATGAGTATAAAACTGTCGAATTTCATATGAAATCAGATCGCCACTAAAATCTTACAAAAATAACCTGTCCCACTGCTAATAATGGAGAATTTAGGTTTTATTGCGTATCTTGTATTTTGAGAGGCTTACCCACCCCTTTATTTTCTCGCTGTTGATGCCAAGCTCTGATGTTTAATTTGCCCTTTTTTTGTTTTCCTAGTTGAGACAGTTGTTATCTTGTTGATCATGGAAGGGCTCTCAGCATTCTTGCATGCTCTCCGTCTCCACTGGTGAGAACTTAATTAACATAGGAGCCGTCTATCGGACACACCAGTGCATTACGAATTTGCAAGATTTTAACATAACCACTTCACAATTCGAACAGAGCCAATTTGTTACAAGTTGTTTTCGTTCTGATTGTCAGGCAATGTTCGCTTACATCATTTCTGGTATAATAGATGTTGCAAAGCTCGCCAATTCGAAACCGGGACAAACTGATGGAAGGCGAATGCTCTCACCACTGCGCCAACCCTGCTCCCATGCATAGTAGTGGTTTTCATTTTTTGGTTTGGTTGAAACCGTTATTTGTAATTTCAGTAGATTTTAATACTACTTTTTTCCTTCTTGTGGTTCTTGATACAAGCCAGAGTCAATAATTCTCGGCTTTCTTGCTTTTTCCAGGGTTGAATTCCAGAGCAAGTTTTATCAAGGAGCTGGCTACATGTTCCAGCCGTTTTCTTTCAAGCTGATACTAAGTGGACGGTTTGAGGAGTAATGACAATTGTTAGCGTCGTAAACCTCAGGGTGGCTGAGGAATTTCTAGCTCTTCTTCGCTGCTGTAAAATATATTAATGACAAAACTCGTGTGTGTGGATGTTGTACATGAAATAAATCCTATATGAACTGCGGAAATGAAATCAAATGAAGAATGATTCTCGCAGTTGTGATAGAGAAAATAACAATGATGTCAGTAAATGATGTAATTATAAAATGTCGGAAGAGTTACGCGCGCTGTGATTGGTCGAATCGAGTTCATTATATCTCCGACAAAGCACGCGCTCTACGTCACGCGCGTGCATTGTTAAAGTAATAAAAAACGCACCGAATGCATTGTTGAGTTATATAAGCACGCGGGAATTTTTAAGAACACGAGAGAAGTGCCTAGAGAAGCACGAACCGAAGGCGAGTGCTTCTGGCACTTCTCGAGTGTTCTTAAAAATTCCCAAGTGCTTATATAACTCAACAATGTACGAGGAACAAGTTTTTTATTTCTTTTATAAAATGTCCCGGAGATTTAAGCGAGCTTTCATACCTATTTGCTCGCGCACGAGCTTGTGACGTAGGCAGCGTGCATTATAACTCAACAGTGCACGCGTGTGACGTAGAGCGCGTGTTTTATCGGGATATAATGAACTCGATTCGACCAATCACAGCGCGCGTAATTCTTCCAACATTTTATAATGAGTTATAATACACGCTGCCTACGTCACAAGCTCGTGCGCAAGCAAATAGGTATGAAAGCTCGCTTAAATCTCCGGGACATTTTATAAAAGAAATAAAAAAAACTTGTTCCTCGTACATTGTTGAGTTATACAAGGGACGGACCATTAGAAAAGTTATGGGGGGGGGGGGGAGTACAAAAAAATTAATGCAAGGAAAAATTAAGGACGTTCGCGCCCAAAAACCTCCCACGTACAGATTTTTTTAAAACTTTGACTGCAGGTAGAAAGTGATAAGATTAGATTAAAAACGTAAAAAAAATCGGGGGTCACCGAACTCGTATTGAAGATATGGCGCAGATTTCTAGTATTTCCAGTCATTCGAGGCAATTTTGGCCGGATTCATTACTATCGGCATATATTTAAGTTGAAGAATCGTATCTCAGTTATGTGTGTTTAAAACAGCATATATAGGCCTATTTGATAGATCTTTGCTACATATGTCATTAAATCAGCTAGAATTAGCCTTAAAAAATACAACTTCTAAGTTACGCACACCTGTATTTCACGCACCAATTCGACCCTATTTGAATAGTGTCTGAGAAATAATTAAAACTTCCCACGTACAGATTTTTTTTGTTTTTTAGTATAATGGAAAGAATCAGAAAAGGAAGTGATCTGCCGACAAAAAAGTGGGGGTCACCGAGCATCCAACAAAAATATTCGCACACAAAGTTAACGCAAAGGTCATCAACCCTATATTTTGTTGAGTTTTCGACTCCGTGCGCGCGCTTGAAAATGACGTGGCACTCTCGTGACCGAAGAGTAGCGTGCGCACTAGAGATACGCAGTAGCAATGGGCGCGAACGTCCTTAAGTGAAAAAATTCATGCATGCAGAGTAGACCAATGTCAACACAACATTTTGACAAAACAAATATTCATTCACGGGAAACAGTGAAGAAAAAAATTCCTGCGGCTCGAAAATTTCCCGCAACAATGCACTCGGCGCGTTTTTTATTACTTTAGTCATATACATGAACTTCGGAAATGAAATGAAATGAAGATTGATCCTCGCAGTTTTGAACGCCAATTTTTGTGAGAGAAAATTAAATGGCTTCTAAATATGGATGACTCGAGAGCCACAGATAAATTATTACACGTCGTTAGAAAGCTGTTGCAAATAGAACCCCGGTGAAATAACTATACAACCGAACAGGAAACAATCACACGCGTATCGCACAGTCTTGCCCGCTGTCATAGCCGTCCAGCTAAGCTGGTCAGCTTGCGAACGGAGAGTGCCATTTTTAAATTAAGTTGGTTACCAATTTCTGAAAGTGTTGACTGGTTGCATAGCGACCCTCGACAATAGGCCATTTCCGAGTTCATGTCTGCCTCCTCTTCAAAGCGAGTCTAAGTGCGAAGTTTTTGTGATGGTAATTAGTTCTACTTTACATATGAATGAAAACTAATTTTCATAACAAGGAGGCAGACATGAACTCGGAAATGGCCTATTGCTTGATATCACTCACGTGACAAACAATACAATTTTATTTTGCATAAAATAAAGTTTAGTTCCCAGCGGAGAGACAGACTATTGTTCTTGACATGGCTGCCATGACCTCACATACAATCCAGCAATTGGGCTCAGTGGCCTGTGTAGCAAGCGTTTCCGTGCGGTTTCGGAGCAAAGAAAGACCGAGGAAAAAGATTTTCAATGTTTTGACCGTGCAAAAAATATTAAAATCTAAGAGTTTCTTCCTCACCAATTCGCCAAGCTCGCTAACACAGGGATAACCAGCTTCTGCTTGCATAAAGGTAGGGGAATTGTACACGAAAATTTGCAACAACTGAGTTGATACCGTGCGGATTAAGGGTGATGGAAGATCAATTTTTGTTTTAGGTTCTTGCGGCTTTCCGTGGTACCATGACGTAAGGAAAGACCGCAGATAGCCATGGGTTGTTTGGAATGGTTACGGAGATTAAAATGACGAGCGACTGGCTTGGATGCGTCTTTGCCATCTTTCTCAACATCCCGAGGGTGTTCGAGGATTCGGTTACCCTGGGTGCTAAAGGGTCCTCTATCAAGACGATTTTCGAAAACTGAAGCCGGTGACAAAAGGCTCAACATTTGTTGATGAACAAGCTCAACGTTGTTTACTAGTAACATTGTTGAACGAAGTAAAACGCATGGATAATGAGAACAGAAACGTTCCGTTGCCGTTAAAGGCCGGTACACACGAGGGAGCTTGCTCCCGCAGCACGCTCCTGCGACACGCTCCCGGAGCAAAGCTCCCTCGTCTGCACCAACGATTTCTGGCGAAAAAATTTGTTGAGCAACGAAACTTTTGTTCCCGAGTTTTGCGCCCTCATATCAAACTGGTTTGATATGAGGGAGCAAGCTCCAGGGGCAAATCTGCTCCACGAGTCTGTTTCAGGAGCAAGCTCCCTCGTGTGTACTGAAATTTGCTTGCCGTGACATGACGGGTTGTTTCATCATTCAGCTCCCTCGTCGTGTCCTTCGTGTGTACTGGTTGGGGTACTTACCTGGGAGCGTGTTGCAGGAGCAAGCTCGCTCGTGTGTACCGGCCTTAAGTCATGTTAAGTCATTGAGGTAGTGTTTACCACTAGGTCGGTAATATATAAATTCGTAATTTCGGAAGAGGAACGTGGCTAGCAAACATCAACATCCAGAAAAATAAAATAACGAATTTTGTTACTATGACAAGACTCCAAAACATTCGTGTTGATAGGGTAGGAATCGACGAGCCGCTTTTCTTGTTTTTCTTACAGGACCACTGATTAAAGATATAGTGGGCTATGAGAACGCTCGACTGGCTTCAAACTAGCCTTCGAGCAGGCTCACTACTAAATAATTCTCGCGCATCACAACTGGCGACCTCGAGCCGGCGAGAGCAATGGGGTGGGGAAAAGAAATGAAGTGTTTGTTGCGGTGGCGGTGAGAAGGGATGACCTGACATGACCTTCTTGCGGTCAGCAGTTGTGACAACACGGTCCTTTGGGTTTGGTGGTAGGTACGTGGTGTTTCACAAACAATTATCATATTTAGAGATTTTGTATGGCCAAGTTGCAGAGCTCTACCTATCAGAA
>OX419343.1:17760146-17785146 GCA_948470475.1 Galaxea fascicularis | reverse complement strand
AGCTGCGTGATATGTCGTTATAGCAACAACCGCTTGTTGCACGAAGTGGCCTGGGCAAAAATTCATTCAACATCATTCCCCAATCTATCGGAATGCAAATTTCGAAGGGACAAATCCTGTGTTTTTATGAGTTTTGTCAAGACTCTGAGAAGGAAAACGAATTCCGGAAATGTTCCTTTAAGTTATTAAATGTTATACTGATCGAGGAGTCAAATTTTATGGCAGTATTAGGTTTGTAACTGGAGTGAATTCGGCGTGCGGTAGTTCTGTAAACAAAGCGTGTGAGATATGTACTCTCTGCCCCCTGAGTTTTGACATGAGCTTTGTGAATGGAAGTCATGGTGAGTAATAAAACGCCACTAATTTTCCAGCCACGTAAAATGTCTTGTTCTCTTTTTAATGACCAAACTAATCGATACAATTTGACTGTTCTATGTATTTTAGTGTAAACTGTTCAAATTGTATGAGCGCTTCGGTCTTATCATTTTCAACTATTATCTTATCTCTCTCGAAACAGGTACAGCCTTTATTTCCCCAGTTAAAACGTCGTCTGCTTGCTTTTCAAAAATCAATTAAAGTGTTAGATAATTCGTTTTAACGTTTTCATAAACCGTTAGATGCTCAATTCAATCGTTTATCCGTTGGCAAAGAAATCGTTAAGCTGCCCGTTAAAAGCATTCGGAAAAAGCGTTAAGAAAATTCAACCTGGTCGTTTGAACGCTTTCGGAAACCGTTAAAAATTTTCACTTGCCCGTTCAAAGCGTTAGCCAAGTCGTTCAAACGCTTTGAAAAGTCGTTTGCTCACCGTTCGTTAGGCGTTAGTTTTTAGTCGTTTAACGGAAAAGCGTTAATGTACGTTTTCCCGTGGAAGGTCACAATTGTGCCATTTCTGTTTGAACCTCACACAGTATGGTATAATTCTATGCAAGGCTGTGCTCTAAGAAAAGTAGTTGGGAGTCTCTAAATCCCAGGGTGCTCAGCATATACGTTTGTAGCAAAAACCAGTATTCCTTGGTTATGCAAAGACAAAAGTAAATCACCAGAGGATTCCAGGCTCTGCTACATTACAGCTCTGATATGCCTGGATAACAGGATTCTTAACAAAATGATCTGTGTAATTTCACTAGGGTTTCTAAACAAGGAAATTGAAAAAGCTGATATTCATGTTGTTGACACTGGTGAAAACCCTGAAGCTCCCCATCCACGAGAAATGATTGACCTTGAGGTGGGTATGTTCTACTGTAACGGCTACAATAAGATACAAATTAATGATAATTATTATGAACAGACATGACAGGTGTACAGGTAGGGAGATATAGGTACATAGTTTTATTGACTTTATAACAATAATAATTTATTCTTAAAACTGGCATTATTTTGTATGTGTACATGAATATTTACATGTAGAAAGAGCACAATCAATATTATTTTTTATATACCAGTAACTACATGTAGCAGTTAATAGGGATGTAGACAAAATAATTTTTAACAGACAGGAATTAACCACTTTTGTGTTGCTTTAAAGGCAACTTAAACATAAAGGAACAAAAACTATGCAACTGTGAGTAAATCACGAGATTGCAAAATGAAAAGAACATCAATCCATAATCCATGTGGAAAGTGTCTGCAGGATATTTTCCTTCTCTATCTTTTGCAGTCAAATTTGGGGGAAGGTGTGACCTTGCCTTTCCAGTAGCTGAAGATGAAGAAGTAGCAGGCGCTTTCACTAAAATCTTATCCATTTTCACAACGTCAAAAAGTTACATTGACATTTGGTCGGACTTTAATACATGTAGTTGTCAAACAATGATCATGATAAATATTTTGCCCATAATTTTACAACTTGAGAAAAGAAGGATCTTATGCCATGGATTTCTATCAGCAATTTTGATTGGCTTACTTTTAATAAGAAAAGAGTATTGTTTGAGAACGAAAACTAGCACCAGTCCCTGGATATGTAAATATATGTAAAGTGACACCTTGAACATCAATCGTTTACAAAATCAGACATTTTAGACTGTTTCCAAGGCTTTTCCAAGGTAAATCGTCTTGAAACAAAGAGAAGAAGCTTGACTTTTTTAGTTAAATCGTTAATTTATGGTTTTCTTTGTGACAATTGGGTGATTTTTTTTTATGAATTAAGAGTTTTTTGTGAATTGTGCGATTGGATGCAATTTGAGATTGATTGTGCAAAATCAGACCATCGCATAATATCAGATGGCTTGTCATTAGGAGCCAGTAGCTGGTGGATTTTCTGTTGTAGATAGTGAGACCCCTTTGCAGGAAATCATGGGAAATCATATCTGTAAGCCTGCCCCCAGACCCAACTAGCTTGTCTGACATATTGTGTTCTGCAATCATTATCATTGATTCTTTAGCCACTTACTTTAACTCATTGATCTATCTACATTAAATCCCTGTGATAAGCCTGGTTCACGTTTAGAGATGCTGGATCATGTATCTTATGGGGGGCCTCGGTCGATATACATCGGTCGATACTCGATAGGTACATGATCCGAGATGCTTGTGGTATACATGTACATGAAGTCAAGTTTTGGGTTAAACCTTGACTCAATGCTCAGTTCTAAGAAGAGTGAAGTTAAGGCTGTCAAACATTTAAGTATGGTGTGGTAATTTAACGCAGTATTGAAGACTTAATTTGGTTAATCAAGATTGGAGAATATTAACCCATAACTTCATTTACATATAGATTGCAATGTTTCATTCTGCTTATCTTTCTTCAGATATTACATTGTAACTGTTTGTAAATGTTTTTTCTAGGCTCAGTTTGAACAGCTAGAAAATGAAATGAAAGACAGTAATGCAAACTATGAAGCGCTCATGAAGAGCTTCTTGGAACTGACAGAACTCAAACACATCCTGCGCAAGACACAAACCTTTTTTGAAGAGGTACTGACAACTTGTGTGCTTTGTTTAGCTTGCTTCACTGATGTTTCAAGCTAGATGTAACATTGCATTTTTCTTATGTTGAATTGTTTTGGTTTTATGGCTAGAAGGAACAAGACAGTCTTTGTCCTGTCAGCAAATTTTTTTAATCTTACGGTTACTGTTATTGCTACCACATGTATGTTGTGATGACTGTGATGTTAACTTTTTGCACAGTACGATATTTATAAATTTTCAAAAGAGAAAATAAACACTTACCAGATTTGAGTTCGAAATTCCTATTGGAAGTCCACTTTTTGAAGCCATGTTTTGTGAGCAGGCATCCACCATTAATCAAACCAAATAATTTCTGAGCAAGAGCAGATTTTCTTTTTTGGGGCGTTGCCTGTTCTTTTAAAGTGGAAAGTCTACAATGCATGCAAACATTCAACTTCAATTAGTTACTTAAACATCCTTTTAATGGTGCAATCAGCCTGCCAAGCATAACTCTTCTTCTGCTTAAAACAATTTAACTCATTAGTACAGTTGTAAAATGTAAGTACTGTCAAGGCTATGCTCTAAGAAAAGTAGATTGGTGCCCAAAATCCCTATACCCCTGAAATCTGGGGATCCAGCATATAAGGTTCAAAAACTCTTATTTCCTGGTCGCCCAGAGTCAAAAGCAGGCCACCAGGGGTGACCAGGCAATACTGGAGCACAGCCCTTCTTTACTTAAAGAGCACTAAATAGTGTAGAACACAAATAAACTTGTGGCCCTTTGACTTAAACTAAATAAAACTGGAAAAACTGTGAAAGTTATAACTATGTACAGAATTGTTAACAGCATTGAGAACTACATTAAATAATGTGAAAATGTTGCTTGACAATGACACTGCGTGGATTGACCCTTACTATCAAAAGCTGAAACCCTGTCACTTGAGTTATTACATTTATAAAGTTGTATGTTGGCTGTGTACTTTTTTAGTGTAGTATTAGAACACCGTGTTGTATTGATGACTTTGATTAGGCCGAACTTCATGTGCATCAACAACAGATCCATGAGCCTGGAACTGATGACATGCAGTCATTGCTAGGAGAAGAACCAAAGGGAGCTGCTGCCACGGCAACAGCAACACAACTAGGGTATGCTTTTATCTACGTCATAATGCCAAATCGTTATGATCTTCGTTCTTAGGTGTTTGAATAATTCAAAGAATTATTCTTATCCACATTGCTTTGGGCACATTTGGGAGATTTCACAAGCTTTAATCAGGATCTTCTCTCTCCTTACCCATAAAATACCAATAATAATGATGATAATAATAATATTTGCCGATTAAAACTGCTTTATATGCCCCTCATTTATGAAACATCTTTCTTGTTCCGAAGCCAAGCATTTTCTTTAAGTTACTTACTCTGTTTGATAATGGCATCTTTTCTTGTCCCATATGTATATGTAGCTGTCTATGCCATGTAAACATATGTATTTGATTCCACCAATAATTTAAGATCAAAGTGGGTATGGGCCACTGAATTTGGAAAATGAATGATAATAAACCACTTGCAGGTGTATGGTTTTGGTTCCTTTGTTAGGAAACTCTGCTTAAAACTCTAAAAGAGAAGGATGACACTTGCATTACATTTTACATATTTTACTTAAACCCTGGCCAACAAGCTTGCAAGTAGATGCAAATTGAAAACTTGGGTCTACTTGCAACTCCGTCTGGCCAGGGCTTGTGTGCACTTGTGTTGACTTGCACTCACTTTGGTCAAGATCAAATTTGCGTGCAAGTCGGCACAAGTTTTTCACCATTTGGCCACCCAACCCAAGTCAATGCAAGTTGAGTGACGTCCATTTGTTGTTATAGCAACCTATTAGCAATGAAATACAGGACATAAGGTTACACTTTGGCCATGCGGGACTTGTGTGTACTTGTGAGGAAACTTGCGAGGTTGTTTGGCCACCCAATGCAAGTTCAGCTTGCGACTACTTGCAAGTCCGTTTGGCCAGGGCTTTACACTAACAACCTGGAAATGTTATTACTGTTTTCCAAGTTAAAATTATTGCTTACTCTAGAGGTGAATTCTGATCTGTACCTCTAACAACATGAGACGTTAATTCAAACCTCCTGTGTTTTGGTTATGAAAGCTCTTTTAGAGACTTGTAGGGTACCCTGTAATGTACAAAATACTTGTTAGTTGAAGGCAGTGACTAACAGTTGCCTGTCAAAGCAGTTTGTGGTCATAAGCCATTGTTCTTAATCCCGGGTTGATCTTAATCAAAGATTTGTGACTGGAGTGATAGCTCGTGAGCGAGTGCCTTCTTTTGAGCGTCTCCTATGGCGTGCCTGCCGTGGTAATGTGTTCTTCAAACAAGCTGAGATAGAGTCTCCACTTGAGGATCCAAGCTCTGGGGATGAGGTTCATAAGTGTGTCTTCATCATCTTCTTCCAAGGAGATCAGCTCAAGAGCAGGGTGAAGAAGATTTGTGAAGGGTGAGGAAAGTTGACTGTTGGCAGGGTCACAATCTACAATCTGTAGCACAGTGCTACAGCATCCAAGCTAATAATCAAATTACCTCAGGTTTAACTTCTTTAAAGAGAATGCAGAGGAATTACATCTTTCATTGTTCACCATGCTTAAAATACAGCTGTATGTTGTATAACATTATACTTACCCCTACCCCCTCAGGGGGCTCAGCAAAATTATATAATTTGTGGTGGCTCTGCCCTGAGGTCCAACCCCTATTCCCTTTATGAATAATACCATTTGTAACAGAAACAGTGCCCTTTTTGTATGCCTTCTATTGAAAAATGGTGTCTCTTTCACACACCTAATCAAGAACACCGTCTCCTTGTAATTAGATTATAAACGATGTACATGTACAGATTACCAGAAAAGCTGTTCACTGGAAAAAATAAAAATCTAAATCACAGATTTCCCTTCTTCCATATACTTCAACTTGCAAAATCCTTACCCTTTTATACATAAATTATTGTAGGTTAAAATGAAATTCAGGTTAAAGTTATTCCAACCTAGTTTGATTTTCAATTTCCTTTGTCTTCTAACCCTAGTTATTCATAATAATTTTATATGAATAATTAGGGTTAGGAGACATAGGAAATTGATTTCAACCAGAACATCATTTTGACCTATAACACATACTTGGAGCCTGAAAAAGGGTACCCCTTTCAGACAGAGCCTCCCCATATGGGCCATTATAGGAAGTATTCCCTGCAGGACTTACAAATACAGTGTAAGTTGTTTATTCTTGTCACCTGGCTCAATGATATTTCTTTGCAGTTTTCGAGCCACACTGTATCCCTGTCCAGAAACTGCTGCTGAGAGGCGGGAAATGGCCATTGGTGTAAACACCAGGATTGAGGATCTTCAGACTGTGAGTACATGTACACAGTCATTAGTTTGTATCAAGGTTTTCTTAAATTGAACATGGCAAAGAACATAGAAATTCTGTGTTCTTATTCTACTGCTTTGGCATCTTGTTAGGTGTTAAATGAAACACGTGACCACCGTCATCGTCTTCTGGTAACTGTGGCGAAGAACATTAACCAGTGGTTCATCAAGGTATGTACAAGTAACAAGAATGGTGTCTTAAAATAACATTACAAAACTGTTCTTATCTGTAGCTCTTCTAAGCAGAGTCCTGGCTTCTGCATTGTACTCTCTTTTTGTCAATAATGGTTTGGTTTTATTAAAATATTTTACTCTAGGTCAAGAAAATCAAAGCAATTTATCACACCATGAACATGTTTAACCTGGATGTGACTCAGAAGTGTCTTATTGCGGAGTGCTGGTGTCCAGTTAGTGACCTGGACAAGATTCAGCAGGCACTGCGTCGTGGCACAGAACGCAGTGGAGCTGCCATACCATCAATTCTAAATCGCATGGCCACTCGTCAAGAGCCCCCGACTTTTAACAGAACAAACAAGTTTACGCAGGGGTTTCAAGCTATTGTAGATGCTTATGGTGTGGCCAACTACCAGGAAGTGAATCCAGGTAATAAATTTGTAAAACAAAAATGAGGCAGGTGTGATCCGCACACTTGATATAAAACACATTTTTGGTTTTCTTTTTTCCTCCAGCTCTGTTCACCATTATCACATTTCCTTTCCTTTTTGCGGTGATGTTTGGAGACTGTGGCCATGGCTTGATCATGTTTCTGTCTGCAGTGTGGCTGGTGTGTAATGAGAAGAAACTGCAAAACTATAAAGAAGGAGGAGAGGTACATGAATGTTGTTGTTTGTCTTAGGCTTGCAGTTGACTCATTGCTTGCCACCTCATCTTCACAAAATACCATTAACACCGGCGTATAAGCTGCACCTTTTTGCTCAAAATTTTCGTATCAAATCGGGGATGCAGCTTATCTGCAAGAACATCTGGACACCATGCCGTAAATTTGCATAAATTAACAATTTTCAGGGAAAATTCTACAGTCTGTATAGACCTGTGTAGCAAAATAGTAAGAACTTTATAAAACTATACCAAAATACGCATTGATCATTGCTTTTACGAGTTTGGTGGCTCCTAAAAGAGCCGTTTTTGTGTGAGCTTACATATAATGATTAAACCTTCGTTAAAAGAGCTTTTAACCGGTTTAACATCGCCTTTCTTGAGCAGGTGAATGTTACTTGGCAGGGAATCTCCATTCTGCCACAAAGTTGTTTACAATGTTGACAATGGCCGCTCACTTGGACAGAAATGGATCCACCATGAGCGAGAAAATACCATGCTATTCTCGAGTATTTGCGTGGTAAATGGCTTGATTACTAAGCTATGAACGAACCAAAACGTTCATCAGGTGTTGTCGTACATGTATGTAAATTCTATTGAGAAATGGTCAGGAATGAAAAATACTGTATTAAAAATGCTAGAGAAAGATCGAAGTTATGTCTAACTTGGATTTTCATACTATTAGAGAGATAAAATTATAGATGAGAGCTTTCATATTCTCTGTTTTCAATGTTAGTGAGTTAATATGCGGGTTAACACGTGCAAGAAACTTAAAGAAACAATGCATTTACATGTAAGACATCTCTCTCAAGACTCCACCATTGATTTATTTTAATTTCTTTAATTTTTTTTTCTCCAAAATTTGAGCTGGCAAACTCGGGATGCGGCTTATCTGCGAGTGCGGCTTATACGCCGGTGTTTACGGTAGTAATATAGAATGGACCGATGTCACAGCTAAGCAACTGTCGACAGCTAACCAAGTGGTGTTTGTTTTGCCATGACAGATGTTTGACACCATATTTGATGGCCGCTACATCATTTTGTTGATGGGTTTGTTTGCAATGTACACTGGTCTCATTTACAATGACTGTTTTTCAAAGTCATTCAATATTTTTGGCACTTCATGGGATCTTGGTGTACCCTGGGGTGCAATAAGGTAGGCATTTGATATTTTTGTTGAATAAAAAATTTCTCAGCAACTGGGCCCGGTTGTTTGAAAGCGGATTAACGCTAATCCAAGATTAAAATTAATCAAGAAGCTTAATTCTCTTTCCCCAAATGTTGTTCATGGCTGATATTCTGTAAAATTTTAGATTAGGGGAAGTCAATCCTGAAAAACAAAAAGTAGCCGAAACAACTTTCATCCGAAAGTTAAAACCTGTAACCAAAGTTTACGCTAATCCTGGATTAGGTTAATCGGCTTTCGAACAACCGGGCCCTGGTGTACAGAAGGAAGTCTTTGTAACATCAGTTTGGGTTTGGCTAATATTGTCATGTTTGATCAAAACTGGTGAGAGACAAAGTGGTAAAAGTGCTCAGTGTGCATCTTAGTGATGCTGTTGTGCATCATTATAGTCAGTTGCTGACAAAGATGTACTTGTTCAAGGGAGACATAGGAGGCTCATTATCTTATTCCACTGTAAGAATTCTTTACCCCTTAAATTCAGACAAGTACTGTTAAGTTAGAAGTCAAATGCACTGTACATGGAACTTTAATAAACATGTTTGACTAAAGTCAGAGGTGCTGACTGGGGATTTTTTACTAACAACCAGGTGACAAAGAAGCAGTTGGTTTTGCTTTATAATAAAAATTGGACTGTACAGAGCTCCCTAAGCATTCTGAACAACACATGGCAATCTGCAACTTTTCTCTACATCAAGATACCACAGAAAGCCTCATGAATCTAGAGAAAAAATACATCTTTTAAACCAGCAGCCTTAATTCTCACAGTATCAGCAAATGCTTTTCATTTTTGTTTTCACGTTACCCTGTTCCCACCAACAGTGTAGCTCCATCTTCCTTAAATCCCTGCAGTGGTGGCGAATTTACATTACCAATACATACAGACTTAAACATAAGGAGAATTACCAATTGAATAATAATAGCACTGCTTGGTCACCACCAGACTAAAACACTGTGTGAATTGTGTATAACCAGTGATGAAATTATTTTAATTTAGTAATTATTTTTCAGTACGGATGCAGCACTGAATTCATCCAAAACCAAAGGACTCATGATTGACCCAAAGCGTACCTACCGTGGGGTTCCATACTATTTTGGCATTGATCCTGTGAGTATGAATCCTCTGGTGGTAAAAACTGATTTGACTTGTTCTTAGCTGAACAACCAGTCATGTTTGGCTCTTGGGGATGTGAAAAATATAATCGTATTTTTAAATACCAGCAATGCTAATGAATGCAGTTCCTTCTTGCCACCTGAGCAGTAAAGATGAATTGGTTACAAGAGATTTTGATGTTTTGTCGCACTGTTTTGTCTGGTAAAGGCAACCACCCCAATAAAATGAGCCATTTTCCATCACTTGACACATTGCATTTTTAATTTTTGAATGCAAAGCTATGAACAATGTTTTAGCAGATTGTTGGATGACTGCAGGTTGTGGTGCAGGCAAATCACTCACTCACTTGATTCTTATTAATTTATTCATTAAACTCTTCTCCTGTCCCTCCCCTGGTAAGTATTGCTTTTGTCTCCACAGTCTTCTTGACCCAACATTTGCAAGTTTCAGGGGGTATTACAAAGACATAGATTTTTGCTCTGCAGATATTGTTTACATGTTTAATTTTCATGGCGTCTATTGGTAGAGTAGATACAGAAATGAAGATGTAATGCAGATGGTTTTTCATTTGATCCTTAAACAAAATAGACCTTTGTGGAGTTGGAAAATGGAAAGTTAATAAGATAAAGAACACAAGCTGCGAGAATTGACCTCCGAAATCTTCAGGGCAGTGAACAAAAATGGACTTGGAGATCTCAAAAGTGACTATTATCACTGTGCGGTAGTAATCGAGAATCTTTTGTGACACAAAGGACGAATGCAACATTGAATGAATCGGCAAAAAAAGAAAAGGAAACGGTAGAATGGCTTTCCAGCAAAAAAACCTATTCAGGCAAGCAACATATGATTGATTTTGAAATGTTTTTGAAGACGCTTCGGCCGGGTTCTGTTCAAGGTCAATATTCGATCGCAAAGAAATGGCCTTCAAAGCCAAAACACAAATCTTGTTCAGAAAGTCTATATCCTTTGGCTTAAGATCAGTTTAACACTTATTAATTTTGTGAAAGCATTTATTTCAACATTTGACAAAAATGCAAGCATGCAAATATTTTCTTTCTGTGAGGATGAAATTTGCCAGTCATGGATCAAGTTTTGGTCTGACAAGCAGCTAATCTGTTCAGACAAAAAAAAAAGTTTGAAAAGTGAAGTTAATTGTAGCATGAAGCATAAATAGATGGATTGAATATCTCCCCTTACAAAGCAAAAGTTGAACTTGTGTGCCTGAATCACTCAAAAACATCGTGACTGTAAAGCGTGACAACTTTCCCTCAGGACTTTCACAAAATATGGTTATGTTATCTTGCCTTCAGAATAGTTGCAGGTTTTATTACGACCAAAAACGTTTATAAAACTAACTTGAAATGAGCCATCAACCAATAGGAAACTTTAACTCGCCTGTTATGGTTTTTAACAAAGCGACCTTATTTGAATATTATCTTAATAGTCTGTATACAAATTTGCATATTATTTTGTATTCCACCGGTTCAAATTACGTACATCTGTCAAAGTTCCAGACAGCAAAACATTTTCGGTATTAATTTTGGTTGAACCTCATTTACATTAATGCATACGGCCCCAGTGGATCTTTAGGGATACCACTCTAAATGGTTTAAAACTGTGTAATTTTATGGAAATTATTAGCATGTCAGCAGTTCTTTTACCAATAGGTGTGCCTGAAAAAGATGTGTTCCCACAAAACAAAAAGGAATGTTCAGGTTTCTTGCCCATAATTCTTTAGAAAATAAAGTTGTTATAAACTCAAAGTGTTGTAATGTTCCTTATCCATGAGCTGCCTCACAGGAGCATTTGATTTGTTAATACCACTGGCCAGTGCGTAAGATAACTTTTAGTACAGTAATAGAAAGGCATTCTACTGCACTATATGTTTCACCATCCTAAAATATTTATTGGCAACATGCAAGGTTCCATCCCTACTGGGGAACCTAGGGGGGAACTCCCATATGAAATCGGGGGGGGGTGCTTGTCTTGTTTAGGGAGTAAATTCTGGATCTGGGTCTCACTTATGGTGATTGACCGCAATGAAATCTAAACTATATTTTTAAAAAAGTTTAGAAATGGTCATTATTACATTTCAAAGACCATTCAAAACTATTATAAATTAAAGCCACCTTTTAGTTAAAGCCATGGCATCAACGGCCACTTTCATGGCCATATCCACGAGTTAACGATAGTGTCACTTTGATTACCTCATGGTATGACGTAAGTCATGCTATGGGGTTGAGGGTTTGGGGTGGAATTCAGTTAAAAATTGTTCAGTTTGTTAGACAATCAATTTTATGCATTAAACCTGGATTAAACATGTTCTCCCATATCTTCCCTCCTCGACAAGTTTGGCTCGTTCAAAGACACGCCATTGTCTCAGTGTGTGCATTTGGGGGGTAGTACAAAGTCAAGAGTATGTCAAACTACTTGGACAGATTAAAAATGGCGTCCTGTCTCTTCGAAGCATGATGCTTTTTTTTTATTCCAAACCTGATCGGAACATACCTTTGTGGAGCCAAAAATTTAAAGAAAAGATGCTACAGAGTAGTAAACTGCAGAGAAATTGGCGTCAAGGTCCTAAAAGTGACAACATGAAAGATTCATGCGTGAAGACCCATTAAGACCGCGAACTTGAAGTAAGCTTACTGGGGGCTTACTTTCTTATTTCACCCACGATCAGAAAAACTTCAGAATGTGCGGTGTTTTGAATGCAAATCATAGACTATGGACTATATGGGGCCTCTCGAGACTTTTGGAATCAAAGCACTTGGTAGCTGCTTGGAGGTTTTTGTTTTGGTAAAGAGCGCAGCTATCGGCATCTTAGGACGACGATGAATTGATCGGCCACAGGAAGAAAGAAATATATATCAAGATGCCATCAATTCATACCGTGAGGTTGCTCTAAGGAGCCTTTGATTCCTGTTAATTTATGGCCCACTCATTTCGCACTTGGGCTATAAGTGAACGGAAAAAAACTCAGTCCATAACTTACAGCTTAGCTTTCGTGTTGTTTTCTTGCAATGGATCAAGTTATCATTAAAGGGGCATGGTCACAGATTTAAGCATTTCTTTGAACAATTAAAATCTGTATTTGTGGGATAGGAAACCTTGAAATAATGGTCCATGTTTTTTATTAACAATTGGTATATTTGTGTGCTGAAACCATTCACTAGGGTTTTTTGCAACAAATGACTTCGATGGAAATGGATTACAATTTGAAAAATTTAGGCTAAATTTTTTAAATCGTCTATATGCGTCTTCCAGAAATCAATATTTACAGCTGTGGTTCGTATTTTCTTTGCCAATTAAGGCTAGTTCCTCATTGAGACGTTTAAACATGTTATACATGGGTTAAATTCCTTACAGCTAATTTCAGGATTCAGTGTGAACCAAAAATTTAGGAATCTTTGTGACAGTGCCCCTTTTACAATTTCCATTACAAGAAAACATGAGATGTAGTCTTGGCAATTAATTTAAACATTTTATTTAATCGGTGATCACTCTCCATTGTATAATTTTTATTACTCTTTTACATTTTATTTCTGACCCTCACCTCCATGTCATTTTACAGATCTGGCAAGTGGCTGTGAACAAACTGACCTTCACCAACTCATTCAAGATGAAGCTCTCTATCGTGTTTGGAGTGACTCACATGATGTTTGGTGTCTGTCTGAGTTTTTTCAACCACAGGTGGGTAAATAGATGTATGTCACATTAGAAATCAAATATGCTTTCCAGTTGTCAACAGGTTAGTAGTTCACGATAAATACTTCCATGTATCCACTTTTAATTGATTAATGAATTTTTTTTAGGTTTGTTTTAATCTCTCTTCACTATACACAAAAATAGTATTTTAGCCGTACGACATTGTCAGGAGTACTTAAGACGATCTGTTGTTGTTTTAGGCACTTCAAGAAACCTCTGAACATTTTTTGTGAATTTATTCCTCAGGTTGGTGATTGAGCTTTTAATTGTCTTTAATTAACTTTTGTCAAGGTTACAGTTGGATGCTTAAGACGGGCCCTGCAGGCTGATAATTTTATTGATGACTAAAGAGAGGATTTATGAGAAAAAGGGTTGTCAGAAAGTTTTGAAATAGTCAGCTTTACTGTTAAAGTAGGAGGTCATTTTGCCATCTTGTATTAAACCAGAACTAAAAAGTCAGTGGAATATCTTAGCAGAGTAGCCGGCTAGGAACACATAGTTCAGGGGTTTCAAAAATTGTTTTCAAGTAGGCATCAGACTCTGGAAAAGTAGACAGCTGTGACAAGTGAGGGGTCGCAAGTCCCGAGCTGCTTGCTATGACCAGAATATCCGGCAACATGTAATCACGTAGCCAGCAGAACTCCAGCGGTCGCCAGCTTGTTTTAAAACAACTGATAGTTAGTGGTGATTTTCACTGGGTGCTGGCTTCTTATTGACTGTTCTTTTCTTGTAGCTTCTGTTTTTGTTTTGCCTCTTTGGCTACCTGGTTATTTTGATCTTCTACAAGTGGATTGCCATCACTGTGAATTCTAAATATGTAAGTGATCTTTATTCTTTGCTTTTTGTTATCCATCTATCTTTTAACATATTCTCTCCTTCAACAATAAACAAGGCCTTAGCTAGTGAAATAAATATTATTATAATAATGAAGTCAATGTAATTCTGTTTTGTTTTGATTTCAAGCAACCAAGTCTGTTGTTGGCCCTTATCAACATGTTTCTTAAGTTTGGGAGTAAAATAACAGAAGAGGACCTACTTTATCATGGTCAGGTGAGTATTAATAATAATGCCGAACACAAAACACAATATTGGCAACTTCTTGTACCTGTTTCGTGCTTATAGTAGTTTGATATATTACGCACTGAATTTTCACTCAGCTTGTTAGGTTTTCAGTATTTTAAAATTATGTCAGATGGCTATTAGTACTATGTATTGTTAGTATGTGTCCATAGCTACAGCTTCCAAGAAAGATTGAAATAAATCTACACGTATTGAGTGGAGAGTTGCCACTGTGGTTTCAACTGAATTCTATATTATTGTTATTATCAGTACCAAAAACCCCTGACCCATCTTTCATGGCATGAGATTGTTACTAACGTGTAACAAAGATTCCCTTCATTTCATAGAATTGTTTTTCAAGCCTCAGTGCCTTTTTTCACATTTTGTTCTCAGAATTGGCAGTTGAATCTGTATAATGGTTGCCCTTGCAGAAGAGCCAAGTGCCCTTACCATTTTTTATTTCTTTTTTTGTTATTATATTAAATTCTTAACTGAATCTACGCACCACCCAGTGAACCTTGAATTAGTCTCCTCTCAGTCCAGCAGAAGCCTTAACGTAGGTTCAGGAACGTGTGACTTCACACTTGTTCTCATCTCACTATTTTTATACTCTGGTGATTTTGACAATTTAAGGATATGTGTGTAATTGCTGAGATCCTAGAGTTGCGCATTGCTCACGACCTTCAACAATCACAGGGATCGCGCGGTGCGAGGCAGTAGACAATCCGAACTCCACTCAGATAGAATGATCAAAACCATTTAATCACAGTTGTAGTTATGAGGTTACAAGTAGTGTTGACAGTAGAAAGTAACGATAATGTAGCGGTGGTAAAGGTAGTAGAAATAGGAGTAGTGGCAAGTTGGAGTCGATTGGAGTAGGTTGGAGTAGGTTCGAATTTGGTTGACAACTCGCACCAAAAAAGGTTAGCTGAAGTTGCAGGTAGCAGATCCTGATGATCGTAGCACGGTGCTCGCGTGGTAACTAATCGGTACATTTCTTGCAAGTCGCCTTTATAACACTGATGTACGTGCAAATGTTCAGGGCGTTTGCTAGTTTGTGCCTTTTAACCATGAAACTGCAAAATTTCTGACCAACGTAATACTATCGATAAGCACGTTTCAGGAATACGTTTTAAGAGCACGTATCGGGAGCATGTTTTACTGAAATAAAAACCTTTGTAATGACTAAAAAATTCGCAACAAGATAAGAAAGAAAAAACGTGCGTTTTAAACTTAACAATGTGTTTGGGATTTACTCTAATTGCTAAGGTTGAGTGAGACTTGTTTACAACTTGGATTATCGAGTTTACATCAGACTGTCATGTGTGCCCATTATGAGCCAGTTGGCATTTTCATCAGGAGGGTGGGTCAACCACATAAAAATAGGATTTCAAAGGTTGTGCTTTGTCAAACCTCATCAGTAATAATTATTATTATTACTGACCAGGCATTCACATGTAATGAGAATTACATGTACATAAGGTCCAGGTTTGTTATCTGCCTTATCCTTTGGCAGAGAACACAAACCCTGGCCATCTTGCTACCATGTTCAAGCTCCCCCAGTAATAATACTTATTATTTCCCTTCAACAGGCTGCCATTCAGACACTGCTGGTAGTTGTAGCTGTGTTGTGTGTACCATGGATGCTGTTAGTTAAGCCATTCTATCTCAGACACCAACACAAGGTGGCTGAAGAAGTAAGTTCACTGGTAATTGAAATGCTATGGAGTTGGTTTCCTGGAAAAGCTGGATCAATGATCACCGGATCACCAGATCAAGGATCAATTTCAAAAATAAATTTTCCACAAAGGAGAATGCTTAACAATTTCAAAAAGACAACTCTTATAGTCAAAACCAAAAATTGTAAAATCAAAGCGCAGTTATTTTCTGGCTCAAATGCCATTTTGCATGTCATCTATAGAGTACTAAAGTGATGATGTCATAAAAATGAAATTTCTGAAATTATGGGATTTGTCAGGATATCCTGAAAGAACAATATCCAAGAGGCCTACGTGCCAAAAATGAGCATTTGGGGATAAATTGCCTCTGAGATCGTAGCCCAGTTATGCTTACAAAATTCCATACAAACCCTTCTAAATTTTTTTTTGGGTCGACCCAACTGGGCTACGATCTCAGAGACAATTTGCCTCCAAATGCTCATTTTTGGCAAGTAGAACTCTTGGATATTGTTCTTTCAGAATATCCTGGCAAATCCCATAATTTCAGAAATTTCATTTTTGTGACGTCACACTTTAGTACTCTATTCCTTGTAGGAATTAAAGCAGTATTGTTTGCTTTGCGCTTTTTTATCACTCTACCAGTCAAAGGGAACATCCCCTACTCTGACCATATGGACCTAAAACAGATGAGTTTTCAATTTCAAGATATCATAGGGTAGTTTGTATTTGTTGAGTCAACTCCTACAGGTATGCCATCGAGGGCAAAGTCTAAGTAAACATCATGTTACCAGTAATTGCGGGGCTCCAATCACTTATGTTGGGAAACGAACATAATCATGGCAAAGCCTTGAATTCCACTTTTCCTCTCTAGTCCTGTTATATATTGTGCGTTTTCTATTCCAAAAAAACATTTTGTTCATTATTGGATTCTATGCTTTCAGAAATTGTATAGGTTGTTATGGATTGGCGTGAAAGGAAGTTGAAGATAAGCCTGGCCTGCATGGACTGTGTGGTTTTTGTGGTCGCCCGGCATTAGTGCCTTTAAATTTTATGTGTGCTCTAAGATGCGTGTCTTGCATGATACTAATGGAAGTTTTAGTCTAATAGGCAGTTTTCAGCCAATCTCTAGCGACAAAGATAACAATATGATCGTAGGTGGCATTAGCAACACGAGTGTCATTATTAAATTGAAGGGGGGGCTTTAAAATTGGCTGTAGTTGCAAGGTGTTTATGGGGTTCTAACAATATTTGACATTATACCTCATTATTAACATGGGTCTCTGGATAAGACTTGGTAATTCTTGAAGGGTTAGTTTGTTTGCACTGATTTACTCAAGTTTTGCTCTGATCAATTTTTCTGAAGGGTTTTCAGAGACTAAGGTCAAGGCCTTCCAGTCCTACTCCTGTGGCAGTGAACATAGGTGATGCATCACATGATGGGGGTGAAGTTGTTCATCACAACACCCAGTCAGTGGCAGAGCAACATAGTGATGACACACATGAGGAGGTGTGAATAGTTTGAGTCAAAACAGGGTTTGTGCATCGGTCACGAAAGGTTCAAATGATACTGTACCATGTGACATTTGTGATGCTGAGAATAGTTCTTTTTTAATATTTAGTACTGAGGCAGCATGACCCATGTGAACCTGTGCTAATGACATCAAATGCTGACCACCAAGTGCTAACCACTCTTTGTTGTAAACTTAAACTGTTTAACATAATTAAAACACTTTCATTGTTAATTATTGTGAGAACATTCCATGGATTGTTTTTGGTAATACATGTTAATCACAATGTTTTGCAGTAATACATGCGCTCTAGCATAAAATGTTTGTAAAAGATAGTTCACTTGTTGACAGAATTGCATTTAAGTATTGGCAGCGCATATAATGTACTTGGTTTTATTGGGTCATTCCACATTGTTGCATCTTTGTCAAGAGACTTTATTTCCTTTGTTTTAGTTTGATTTTGGAGAAATATTTGTACATCAGGCCATCCACACCATTGAGTACTGCCTTGGTTGCATCTCAAACACAGCTTCTTACCTGCGATTGTGGGCGCTTAGTCTTGCTCATGCAGGTGAGATATGTGTTCTTAGTTATAAATAACATGTACTTTGGGAGGCCTTGCAATTCAATGAGGTAATACCAATGTATTAAATACGGGTGAAACAATGCTCAATAATTTTCTGTCGCCATTCTTAGACACTGTGTTGACTTTTAGAGCGCTCTCATGAAGGTCTTACATTTGATCATTGGTAGTGTCTGGAATCTTGTAACAGTGGCCACGTCATGTTATCAATGCAGTTAATAGTACTACAAAATCTTTTTTACTTTCCCACTAATTAATGCAGCACCTCAGTTGATTTTCAACTTGAACTCCTCATCCATCCTTACAAGTTACAGATATCAGAGTGTATTCATTTAAAGTTGTACAGACCTTTGTCATTAGAAGTGGATAAGAAACATGTCCCTTGTTTCCTGTCAAAACTTGGTTTCATTTTTATTTTGTATTTTTTGATTTTTTACTTTGTTTTACTTTACTTTAGAGTTATCTGAGGTGCTGTGGAATATGGTGCTGCACTTGGCTTTTGGTATGAAAGGTGGACTGGGAGTTATCGCTTCCTTTGCTTTGTTTGCAGTTTGGGCTGGTGAGTTTCACTTTTGAGATTCAAGCTGTTTGATTAAGGCAAATTTAAAATTTATAGATCCTGTTAAAAGTTAGGTTTAAAATGAAAGGTCCCCGTGACCATTTGCTTCTGGAAAAAAATGTGATCCTAACACGCCACATGCCTTAAGTGAGCATTTGAATCCTAATAATCTTGGAATAGGTAATATTTTTGTGGCACCTGTTTCTGTGAAGAAGATTTATAATGTAGAGTTGTTAACTTCTGGCTGCAAACAGGGTACCCTTCTCCTAGAAATCAGTCCAACATAATTTTTGATTTGACCTGGAGGAATAAACATGTGCTGACATAGCTTGAGTGCTGTGAGGTGGAACAGTGTGTTTCAGAATGATGTAACTATGTAGTATCAACTTCCTTCAATGTGTCATTACAATTTATTATTTTTCTTATACCACACAAGTGAATTTTTCAATGTTCTGATCAATTGACTGGGAGGTAATTAGCAAAGTACTACTCACCTCTTAAGCAGCTGAAGAGAAACAAAATGGCTTCCTGTTTTGCTTCGGTTTCCAAAGAGTAAATTATTTGTAAACGAGGAGGCTGTACCCAAGAACACAAAAATGGCAACAAAGTTTTTGTTTTACTGGTAACAGTATTTTATGGTAGGTTATTTAATCTTTCCAACCTTATATTTTAAGGTGAAAACTCAATGCGAAAAATATCCACTCTACTTCAGTGAATAATATTGTTAAATATTGTTTTATCAGTGATGACCATTGCCATCCTGCTTGTCATGGAGGGGCTATCAGCCTTCTTGCATGCCCTTCGTCTCCACTGGTAAGTTCTGTTAGTGTCACATTCAAATATGTGTTCACAAAGATTAACTTAATTCATTTCACTGTCCTAATTTGGGCTTGAAATTCTGTGAAACATTTACAGGGTTGTCACACTCAGGACAAATCAAGGGATAACAGTTTTTTTTAGGTCAGGGAAAAGTCAGGGAATTGTGTATCAAGTCATGGAATTTCTAAATTCTACCTGAAAGTCAGTGAATTCAGGGTTTTACTTTTGGCTAGCCATTTTGGTTTGGGAAGGAGATTCCTTGGTAGTAAAGGTTTTTTGATTCTAAAAAATCCTGCCGAGGAATTGATTGCTGTGGTATCATTGCCATTAGTTTTAGTGCCCAAGGATTTGCCTTGGATGCATGGTTAGTGAAAATTGGTCTTTGGTCAGAGAAAAGTCAGGCCAATGTCAGGGAACGTTTTCCATCCCGTCAGTGTTTCCATCCATCGATCTATAGGAAAACTTTCTGAAGGCCAGGCAAGTTGCAGAAGTACTGTTGACAGCTGTCGGTCTACAGTTTAAAATTAATTATGAAAGATGGAGATAAATGCTGAATGTGAGGTCCAACTTGAGCTCATACATGTGTAGGACCTCAAAGAACTCCTTGATGAGAACCTAAAACATTAAAGCTGACGTCTTATTTTGTGTTATACAACTTTTATTAAATTTTTTTTTTCAGGGTCGAGTTCCAGAGCAAGTTTTACCAAGGAACTGGATACAAGTTCCAGCCATTCTCTTTCAAGTTGATAATAAGTGGGCCAGTGGAAGAATAAAGCAAATTTCCATTTGCATTAAAAAGATTGATTTTGTTAATTGCAGAAAGTATTGAGTTGATTCATCACTAATAACTTTAATGGGTATTTCTGATTTAATAGAATAATAATGGTCCATAAGTTATAAATTTGAGGTTGTGGAGTGGTTTGTAGCTCATGGGAAGACTAATATCTAATGGTTGTTCCATGAACATTGATGTGAAAAATAAAGCAACTGTGTCAATAACAGATTTGTATGTATATATTTTTTTTGATCAAGCATGAATGGGAAAATTTAGTATTGCCTTTATTGTGGGGAAATATAGTGGCTTTCTGCCAGTTTTGGTATCACTGGTTATTGATGGTAAGAGCAAGACTGCTTACTGCTTGTCACTATTTTGCTTTGGGCTCAAATTTCTCCAAGGTTCATGTAACTCTTGGCACAGACACTGGTGGCCTCCCATGAAGTCATTTTTGGGGGAGTCACTTCCCCACAAAGACACTGGTCATCATGCAAGAACACTGCTTCCCTACTTTTTATTCAAACTGGCAATGAACATAAGACACTACCCATGTGTCAATGGTTTCTTTTGTTCCAGTTTAGATGCTGAATCAAGGAGATGTTACAGCTTGTTTGTTGTTGTTGTTTTTCATTTGCAATTATTATTTGCCACATGGGTTCAGGATGGGCTTTAATTCCAACCAGTGTCTGCCAAAGCAATTTGGATTTCAAGCCAGTCTTGCTTAAAACCCTTGGATAAAAGGGTTTGAGACTAGCATCCCATGCAGTTGTTGTTGGATTGCATTTGTCCAATTTTTTGAACTCCCTGGAAAATGACCTCATGGAAGGCTAGATCAGGGAATACATGTAGCAACCTACGATGTAAAAGGATCAAAGTAAACAAACTCTGGAGACAATATTTCCTGCTGCCGGATATGAGAGCAATCCAAACAAAATGAGAATAAACCCAAATACAGGAGAAATGGTCACCCTCTCAAAGTCATCAGTCGTGGAAGTGAAACTCTTTCCTACAGTCACCTTACTGCGCTTTTCAAAAACACGCGAACTCTGAGGTTCAAAAGTCGCCTTAACAATTACGTTTTTCGCTGCCGTCAATCATAATTTCGATCACAAGGAACGAACCTTGAAATTCAGAAACACACAAAACGGATTGAAATTCACCAATCACAAACCATGATCTTTTGAACTTGTTGAAGTAAACTTCTGTTTCCTGTGAGGTCCGCTAAGATGATTGACGGCAGCGAAAAGCGCAAACGTCAGTTAGCTTTGGAACTTCAGAGTTCGCATGTTATTGAAAACCGCAGTAACTAAGCATCAAGAAGCTGTTTCAATTTCTATTGTCTTGAACCGTATGAAACAGTCATCTTATCCACTTAAATCTAAAAACTGTGCCCATGTGTTTTCCTAACGACCTGCAATACTTACAGAAGGAAGTTGCTGTTTCGTTAGTCCATAATGTTTGCTTTGTTGCGCCACTTTATTTTTGTAGTTTGCTAAGCAAATAAGTGACTTTGTGAATAAACTGAAAATCAAGTGATCCTAGCATGGTTCTTAACCTTGCTACTCTCTCCTACAGTTCTTTCAGTTCGTTTTCTCCTGAATTCCCATTAAGCTTGCTATGCATGGTAAGGGATTTACACACAATTTTTATTGGCTCACCAGAGTCCAATCCCACCCCCAGAGATTACCAGGCCACAACACAAGCTTGGTGCTCTACCAACTGGGCCAACACATTGGCGGTTTAAAGAAAGGAATGTAGGAAAAGTTACAGACTGAGATAGTGTCCAGCCTTCAAACAAGCTCTATTGGAATCTCCTGCAAGAGTTATTTAGTGCAAGCAAAGCAAGAAATATTGCACGAGATCCCAGTAGAGAGCTTACTTACAGGCTAGGTAATGACTTGAGGTTGTAGTTGTGAGATAGTAAGGAGTTCTTAACCCAATAACTTCAGAAATTAATTGTCAATGCATCACATTTGTATTCAACCTAGAGTTTATTAATCCATTGCACAGCTACAAGCTATCACCTGCATTCTTCCAATCTAGCAGAATCTCTATTACTTGCAGTCTATACATTGCATTTGCAGTGGACAGAACTACCTTCTAAAATGACTGCTTCTCAAACAATATCACTACTACTTCAGTGATTTGTGTTTACATCTTTTTTAAAATAGCTTGAAATAATATTATTAGCAACTGAAGAAAAAAAAGCCAGGTATCCTATGTTCAATCTACACATGTTGCAAAAATATGTGGCTAAACAAGATTGCAAAAACTGCTGTTTTCCTTCAGAGGGTATAAATAATTGCAAAACTATATACAAATTGACCACTTATTTACACTTTTTAATAAGAACACAGCCAGCAAATCCACACAATCGAATTCAGTATATGTGAACATGCATTGCCATCTGGTTGAGAACACCAATGATACAAGCAAATTTATCCCGTTTCTTGCTTTTAAAGAATTTTTCTCACACACAAGATGAAAAATAGCAATATTGATATCAACGGTATATACATTTTATTATCATAAATAGTGAAAATCAAACTTGTTAAGAGAGTAAAATTAATATTATGAAGCAAACACTTAACTAAAAAGGGGCTATGACCTTTCCTATTATGTTTTATCCATTCTGCCACATGGATATTTTTAACCTCTTTTCTTTCATCAAGTTGTTAGCAATACACTCCCACTGCTTGTGTCAGAGTTAAAACCAATTATTGGTTCATGCACTTAGCCATGTGATATACATGTATGTATGCCAAAGCATGAACCAATTATCATGATCATTATTATACATTTAACTCACTATCTCTTTTCTGATTGGCAGAAAGCATACAGTGAATTTCCAAAATCAGCACTTTTGACGTTATCTACCTGCAGTTACATTAAGGCCGCTGATTCTGAAATATTTAAATTAGTTTCAAAAATAAAGAAAAACAAAATCAAGTGTAAAGTTTCTGGATTACAACCAAGGGAGCTTACATGCACCCAGTGTGGAGACTGTCTAAATCGTTCAAATTACAGCTTGTATCTCAAGATTCTTAATAAAGGACCAAAGGAGCGAATCCTGGAGGGTAATTCCAGAACATTTTTTTTGATAAGTACAGTGGGTTAAAATTCCTGTTGCATTGTAAATTATTGATTATGACCAAGAATTTCTTAAGGAGGCACATTACCCAAACCTTTACAAGTTGTTGTTACATTTTGCTGAACTCAAATCCTCTTACAATCCCCACAAAAGTGACCAGGAATTGGTTATATTCAATAACAAACATATTGCATAAATGGTTGAACAATTTTCTATGGGAGCTGGTTTAATAGGAATGTTACTCTTATTCAAGATCTTCTGAGAGTGGATGGGAAGTTCCTCTCTCGCGCCGGGTTCATTGGAAAATATGATTTAAACTGCAATTTCTTAACTCACATACAGGTTGTACTGGCAACCCCAGTCCCTTATTGATAGGGCAAGAGCAAAACTAATAAGCAAATCCCCCTTTTTTTCAGCGAGCGAGATCCAACTAAGTACCGATATCACCATGAATTTGCTTAAAATGAAAAATAGGCATCATAAACACACATTGAAGGAAATTGACTGTGCCTGGGCTGCATGCCAAAAAACATAATTATACAATTGTACAACCCAGCTAGTCAACACCAAAAAATAATATGTACTGCTTGTGAAGCACCAAAAAATTAGATCTCAAGGACTGATCTGTATCATAATGACAATAACTTGCACAAACCACTTCAAAAATATAAATTCAAAAATATTTTGAAGCTTGATACTATCTGTCCCCAGAGTGGTTTACTTCAATTTGTATTGTCTGCTGAGGAGTCATCTTCAAATTGTGATCTTTTCAAACCAAGGAATCTCAGTGCATTGTCACCTAACAGTTTATCCTGAAACAAAACACAAATTTCTTTGACTTGAGGGCTTGAAAAGATGTTATGATGTTACTTGGAAGATGGCTGTGATTCAGGAACCATACATTGTACTAACACACCCCACGAAAGGTCACTGGGAATTCCACAGGGGAGGGGGTATGTATCAACAGCCACAATTTTTACAAAAGAGTATTGGTTGAATCTTGCCCCAAACTAACAATAGTTTTATTGCATCAGTTTATATCTAATTACTGTGACAGATAAAATCACTTGTATTGTTTTAATTAATTAATAATTACAAGTACATTGTATAACAGACCATCGTTTCAGTCAAACAATATATACCGGTATTTCCATTTTTGAGCATTGCCATATCTTACCTTAAGTTCTGCATTGTCCTTGTATACTTCCTCAATCAGTTTTCCAGGATGGTGCTCTCCAAGTGGAAATGGATAATCACTGCCTAAAAGGACATTTTCCTGAGGGAAAAACCTAGTCTTTATTACAAAGTTCAAACACTCATCCAATTTTCTATACTGCACAAATAGGTTTTACTGCAAGTAACTAGGTGCTTTATTGTGAGGGCCAGGGCAACACACAACATGTGTGTGGGAGATTGAAATTTAAGTGTTCTATTTTGACTTGTAATTTCTAACAATGCTGCTACAGGTGTATGTACTGAGAACCAAATGACATCACTAATAATGAACTAGATGATCGGCATGTGATGTCAACATGAGATTGAAGCATGTCATTTATTTATTATATAATAACTTTTACCTGACCAATAGTGTCCACCAAGTATTTGAGAGCTTTTTCATCATGGACAAGACAGTCTGTAAAGATCTGACCAATGTACTTTCTGTAACATAAAATTATTTAACAGCAAAATAGTCTTCCTCACCAACAATTCTTTCTCTATTACATCATGTTCCAACAGATGAATCTTCATTCTTTTATAAAAATTAATTATTTGTTTCCCTGTCAT
>OX419343.1:17747646-17755146 GCA_948470475.1 Galaxea fascicularis | reverse complement strand
CCAAAACCGGCCGCAAAACACTCCCATGCTTCAAAACGTTGCAACTTTCTCAATCGCGCGAATATTGGCTCAACTGTCAGTTGCTAGCATGAAATAGGATGCCCTTTAAATTTGGATATCCAATAAACGCAAGAAACATAGCACTTTTGACCAAATATGACCTTTTGAGTTTGGACAAGAACAAAAATGACCATTTTTAGTGTTAAACAGAAACGACGAAAATGCCCCTTTTTACTGTTACGTTTCTTAAAGAAATTATCGTCGAAAAACAAAACTTCGACCATCATAGTAAAATTCAATCCTTGTTCTAGCTTAGAAATGACTTTTTTTGTTCATATTCTTTGCAATCCAGCCTTGCCGCTATTTTCAACATCTCGACCGCATTGCATGCTGGGAAATAACGAGAATTTTTGACGGCACCCGTCCCTTCCCCCATTTCTTTCACAAATACCGGTAAACTAAGTCTACAGCCACTCCGACCTACCGCCAAAAATTGGTGCTTGTGGGGATATTCAGGGCTTGCAAATTCCAAAATATGCGGCGGTAGGTCGAGAAATTCATCCGAAGTCGAGTCCCAAAGGTACTAAGTGTCTGACGATCCGAATTCCCAGTTCGTGGAGTAACAAGCCAAATTTGACAACAAAGTACATCACCTTGCTCGCTTCTTTCAGAAAGTGGACTCTAAGCAACCGTCACGCTTAATGATGTTCATCAGGCTGCCACTAAAGATGAAAAATGGCTGTAGTAAACTTAGCAAAATTCGCAAACAAACCGAACTTGGGCCGTTCTTGAGCTCCACGATTGAAAAATAGCTACGTCACAATGACGTTTTCAGAAACCTTGAGCCTTCAGTACTTTAGAACAGCACCACTTCCTGTGGTAGCTTCAAATATAAAGTCATGAAATGCTATGGATCATTTTTGCTGGAAAATCACTCCGAAAACGTAAAAACGGCTGGTAGTCAATGGGTTAATAATACACAATTGAAAAAATTACTCGATTGTGATTGACTGAGAGCAGTGCAGTTCAAGTGTAACACGAGTGCAAATTACAACAAAGATTTCCGAAGTTAAAACGAAGACTCAAAGACTAATTCTGAAGACCAACCGATGTATTTCGAAGACTGCCGAATATCGTGCGAAACCTTCCGAAGATTTCTGAAGATCGCCGAACACTTCCGAAGATCACCCAAATGCTTCCGACGATGTCCGACGATCACCCGAACACTTCCGAAGATTACCGAAGATTGCCAAAGATTACCGAACACTTCCGGTGATCTCCGGATATTTTCGAAGCTTCTCCAAGTTTCGGAAGATCGAGGGCAATGCCTTCTGCGTACCTCAGTAGTCAATGAATGGGCTTTATAAATAGTCTATTTTTTCAAGTGTATTATTACTATAAAAGTAATCACATGATTTTTCTCGTGCAATTTGGAATAAATAAGCACTCGTAAATTTTGTTGGTCTTTGAAAAAATTTACTCGTGCTTATTTATTCCAAATTGCACTCGGAATCATGTGATTACCTATACTTACATGGATAGCTAGGACAGGTTTTAAAATTTTGTTGGTCTTTGAAAAAATTTACTCGTGCTTATTTATTCCAAATTGCACTCGGAATCATGTGATTACCTATACTTACATGGATAGCTAGGACAGGTTTTAAAATTTTGTTGGTCTTTGAAAAAATTTACTCGTGCTTATTTATTCCAAATTGCACTCGGAATCATGTGATTACCTATACTTACATGGATAGCTAGGACAGGTTTTAAAAATGAATCTCTTTTTAGGTAAGCAGGAAGGAGGTGCTTCAGGATCACTGAATAATTAATCTCATGCACTCTTCAAGATAAACCATTAACATTCTCATAACTATTGCATGTACACTTCTTCACGCTAAATTCAAACCAGGAGCTGGACAGCGGTCCATCTAAAGCAGTATGTGGGAATACCCTCAGTAAATTTATACAGGCAATACTGATTTGCATTGCTGTGCTTGCATTCCATTTCTTCGATCCACTCACATTTTAATTTCTTTGAGTTTTTGTTGCCTGCAGTACCAGCAGAGGTACATGTAAGGCACAGGTTTCTCACTGAACTGCACCATGTGACAGGGAGAATGGGTAGGGGGTGGGGGGGGGGGGCACACACACACACATTCACCATCATGCAGAACTAGCAAAATCCCAAACTATCACAGAGCTTTAAAATGATTGAAATACAAAAATATGTATTGTGTAATGCAACTGAATTACAACTTACTGCAAAGATAGGATCTAGTTCCCTGGCATCGAGATTCCAGTCATTAATATGGGAACCTATCTCAACTCCAGGGAAGCCAAGTTCCTGATGAATATAAGTCATTGGACAACAATTCAACATGGGTTCAAAGTGATAGTCTTCAAAAGTTTGGCTTCATTTTTCTCAAAAACGAAAGCAAACCAACCAAAAAACACCAAATTTGATTCCTGGGTGTTTTTAATTTTACCATTATAAGGTCATTCTTAAACAAAACGTTGTTTGAAGTTGGTTTGGGAAGACGACTTCATATACACAAACACTGCACATTTAGTTGTTTTTTCTGCCACTTAAATACTGCATGTAAATGCACATGAATGCTGTTTTAATTTCTATAACCAAAACTAAGGAAAGAAAAAGAAAAGAGGAAAAAACGTCTGAATGGGTCTCGATCAAGCCAGTACAAAAACTGACACAAGGAGCACCAGCACTGCATGCTACCAAGACTATTACTCCGGTTGAAAATGTAATTTGCCAACCTCTCTCACAGAACATTGATTTCTTTGTGTTGGCAGTTTTTTTGCATACTTTATTTCTTGAAAACGAAACACAAATTGGTGGAAAAAAATGCTGGACAATGTTTTACAACTGAACTACAGTTCATATGCAACAATTCAGATTTGCCTGAATTGTTGCACATCAAAAAACGACCTAAAATTTTGCTCTCTGCCTTCAATTTACCAAGCCAAAGCAATATTTATTTGTGGTGATTTGTCCTCAACTTTACTAAACTGGGACATGAAAATATAGGCTTGAGCACTGTCTTAACTTAGCTAACAGGAGGCAAGTCCCTGTGTCAAGTACAGCTTAAATCCAAATTATTGAAAAACAGAAGCATATGACCCACTGTTCAATTGACATCCCCTCATTAGCCAGATCTCTTTAAAATAATACATTATTGTAATGTTAAAAAATGTTAAAAGAGAAACTAAACGTAACATCCATATCCAATACACACTTACAACCAAGTCAGGTCGTTCAACGTTCAAGTTGACCCGTCTAACCGCCGACCGGTTGGCTCAGTTGGTAGAGCGCCGGACTACCGTGCGGGAGGTCGTGGGTTCAAATCCCCGGCCGGACCAACACTCAGGGTCTTTAAATAACTGAGGAGAAAGTGCTTCCTTTGCAATGACATCTGCAAATAGTTAGACTTTCTAGTCTTCTCGGATAAGGACGATAAACCGGAGGTCCCATCTCACAACTCTCCACAATTAATTCTGTGGGACGTTAAAGAACCACTAGGGACGTAACGAACCCTGGCTGTGACCACCCCTAGTGCTGACCTATTCTATTTCAGTGTGTTTCATGGGTTGGTGCTTCATTAAGGGCTGTATATAGCCTGTTTCGCACCTTTCCCCTGGACTGATTTGTCCTAAAAATACGTAAAGTAAAGTAAAGTAAAGTCTAACAGAAGTCAGGTCATGATAGATTGCCGGAAGTGAAGATCGCACTAATCTGCTGAAAGTCAGGTTGACTTTTTCAGGTGACGGTCATCAAGAACTGACATCTTTTCCAACCCTCTTTCCTAATTATTAACCATTCATGCCACGATTTTTGTCTACCGGTAAGTCTTTCATGACCTGACTACCTGAAAGTCAGGTTGACCAGTTGTTACCACTTTCAACCAGACACCATGGAAGCTAACAGTATCTCCCTGAAAAAAGTCACAACTTGACTTCCGGTACACCGGTCAACAAACACTCACCTACAGCTGTAGACAACCCAAGTCAGTTTGTGTGTATTGGACAACCCTCAAACATAATGTAAAAAAAATTATCTAAACTCACCTTGATACATCTTGTTAGCTCTTGAACTGCAAGTTCTGGTGCCTGTGAAGTAACAGAAGTACAGCCAGAGAACAATATGAATACAAATCCTTAGGGTAGCCATAGAAACTTGCAAAACAGTACTCATTCGCCTGGGTTTGAGATACTGTTGGTATTTTCCTTTTTTGTTCTACTTTGTGGGCACTCACAGACCTCAAAAATGGTTTGTGTGCTGTTCCAGGAAATTTTTTCATCAAATCCTATGAAGTTACCTTCACACAATTATGGTATGAACTTTAAGGAAGCTGGCCGTTGAATTGAAACACCAGCAAACCCCAGGGAGAGTATAGGTTATCTGGAATGGGCGATTCCAGAAAATATCCATACCTATACCACGGACGGCTTTTAGGATTTCCGAAGGGGAGGGGGGGTTCTTTGAACTGGAATTCTGAAGGAATGGGGGGGGTATTTACAACTGGAAAATATCCAAAGGCATGGGGGGGTTTCACGGGTGGGATTTCTAGAGTAGAAAGAGTAGAGTGAGTTCCTTGAAAACACTATTGTTGTTGACTTTTGCAGTTCGTAAATAAACCACGAACATATGATCGCGGAAGCAGAAGACAAGCATCGATTGATCAGACACGTAGAAGTGAACACTAAAACGTGGGTTTCACATTTACCTTGATGAATTTCTTGTCAAGTGAATAAAGTCTGAAAATGTACCTTATTTACCACGTGTAATTTCTTGATACTCCCGTCTCCCGCCCGATAAATGGCAAAAAAATTCGCACCTGTCCCTCGCTTCCAAGGAACGCCTGTCAGATAATTTTACATTCGGACTGTACTGCCGGACGGCAATCGACCAAAAGATTTTTTAAACAGTCTTTCGAGCTATTTTGCTTTGTGAACGTCAAAACAACACAAGAAAACAAAGCCAAATTAAGACTTTTCGTGCACACTACATGACTTATGAAGGGTCCCAACGATGAAAGATCGAAGCCTCGACAGTATTTTTAACCTTTTCAACCGCCGAAAGATTTTAACAGTCTTTTTAGCTATTTTGCTTTGTAAACGTCTGAACAACACAAGAAAACAAAGAGGATGAAAATTACCGTAAGTGATGTTTTTTTATAGCCAAATTTAGACTTAAAAAAAAAAAGTTGCACAGCCTGGCCACACGTGGTAGGTTATTCTTGTCGCTGAAGAGTAAAGCTTGTCGCCTGGCGCCGCTAGATCACAGCCTTTGGGAGGCATAAATTCATGTTCGTTTGTTCATATAAACGTTGCCAAGTCGAAAATGTACCTCCCAAAAAACCCCGGAAATTCCGAAGGGTAGGGGGGGTTCACGATTATGGAATTCTGAGGGCATGTGGGGGTAACGCATTCTGGAATTTCCGAAGGCAAGGGGGGGTTAAAACATGGAAGCCGTCCGTGGTTGGGTATGGATATTTTCTGGAATTGCCCAATATCCAGTTATGTTCATTTGCATAAACTACACATGCATAAATAAAACATCAAATCAAATATCATTCTGTACCTGCATTGGTAGGGTACCAAGTCCAACAAATCTCTTGGGGTGCTTTTTTACAGTCTTAGCAAGGTCATCATTCAATATGCGACACAAATCCAAGGTGTCTTCTGGCTTGGCCTAGACAACAAGGAGCCCAAACAACAAAGACATAAAAAAAGATTAATAAAACAGTTAAAGTATGGTACACTAATAATAACAAAACTGCACCAAAACATTAATTTTTTATGTTACTCTCATACCCAGTAACTAAACATCACAGGGACAGTTGAAAGTGCCTGGACTGTGACACCTAAAAAAGAATACAGACATGAACTTTTGACTAGCTGAGAGAATGTTTATTGCTGGGGATGTGTCTTTCTGCTTTACAAATCTAAGCTCTTTTCCTTGGTGAAGTGTTTGTGTCCATTAATTTTATGATTTCATGACCACCAAGAGTGTGTATTAGTCCTGATGGGTTAGGTGCTTTTAAAAAGACAAACTTTCTTGATTTTTCCACCTGACTCCCAGAGGGTAAAAATCAGACAGAAATACCTACTACAAGGGGCGTTTGAGCTGGTAATAATGAAAATTCTAAAATTCAAATGGCTGTTAACCTTTAGTTTGTGATTCATCAAGGAGTTTACATCAGACACCCTTTCTGGGTACAACCTAGCTTGGAATCATTTGAGAAAAACAGTTGTAAGAGTAACATGCCTGTTGCATCCATGTCTCTTATTCTAGCTTCTGGTGACCAGCAGTTCTCATCTATTACACGAAAAAGCTTTCCATCTTTCATCATCTTAGCTTTACCCTAAAAACAAATCCGTACCCAATACTCAATAAAAATGCAAATTTTGAGTATTATTTCAATTTACAGTTTTATTTTGAGTCAAACTTTCAGTTTCAATACTTAATTCCCATTTACATTGTACATGATTGCAAATTACCAATGCATGCAATTAATAGTCCTCCAATGGTCTGTGATAAATAAAAAGTGCTCTTAGCAACTATTTTTCCCTACAAATCTTGTACCTCTCTGAAAAAGTTTGGCACTTGGTATGCTTTCATGCACTCAGTTTAGGAATGTCAATGCAGAGGTCAGGGCATTGATAATTTATTGCCAAATTCATGTCCCAAAAATGGTTGTATTAAAGTGAAAGTCGCATTTAGTGTCAGAAAGTTACAGTTTGCCTCCAAAAATTCAAAAATCCCAAAACTCACATTGTGTTTACAGGCAACAAGTCAACATTGAGATACTGTATAGTAAATAAATAGCAAATGCTACCTTAACCCAGTAAACATTATTTGTTGCAATTAATGCATATTTCTAAGGATTTTTTAAATAATTATTGGTCCAAGCATTTTTGCTTAGTCCCATGCCATACCTACAATCCTGGACAAAATTCCTTGGGACAGTCGTGGGAAACTCATAATTATTGATGATTTGAGCATTACTTGAAAGAGAACTGCTATAATTTAAAACTCTGTCACAGTTTCCCCTTCCCCCACCCAATACAATACTGAAAGTCAGAAAAAATTGCAGGTGGATATTTTCAGCATTGTAGGTGGGGTGTGGGGAGGGGTTGAGTGCATGAAGGTTGTATCTTGGGCAACTCTTTGTTTCACATGTTTGTAAAGCCAGTTGTCCCAAGAATTTTGTCCATGATTGCAGTTTATTCAAAAGTACTGTAAGCAGGATGAAATCATGATCAGACCAAGCAAATTCAGTGGTTTTGCTGTTCAGCATTTCAGACAGCATGGGGTTTTATTTCAATATCAAATAATGCATTATCTGTGCAAGGAGCATGGTAAAGGGGTTACATAATGAGGAAAAGTAAAATGTGCTGGTCATAGTACTTATAATGAACTAAATTACAGTTACAGCTACATTAAGGATACATACATTACAATGGTGATGAAGCTGGATC
>OX419343.1:17702646-17742646 GCA_948470475.1 Galaxea fascicularis | reverse complement strand
GCGTTTTTGAGACGCGGACGGCAACCGGAAGTAAATATTTTGCACCCTAGGATAGCGGTCTCGACCAGACTTTTAAACTTATGGTCTCTAATAGTGAAAAGATACTTAGCGATATAAATATAGTTGTGTGAAGACAAGTTAAAAGGGAAAACATCTTACTTCCGGTTGCCGTTCGCGTCTCAAAAACGCGCGTGCTTAAGCTCCCTAATACGATAATACTAAATGGCGTCCCGTAAGACAAACTTGTAAAAGTATGAATTTTTCGCGACGAAAAAGAGGGCGGCAGCATGTTTTCTGACCGCTATCGGGCCAGTGATTATCAAAACAGCTGACTGAAAAACTATCATGAACTATCATACGCGTGGTCAAACGAGAAAAACTATCATCAACTATCATGAAGAATTTGAACAAGCTGAAACTGAATGATAGTTGATGATAGTCGATGATAGTGCATGATAGTTGGTGGTCAAACGGAAGCGCGCGCTCGAAATCATCGACTATCATCGACTATCATAAGCCGTTTGACCTTTACCTGAAACTAGCTGGCGTAGATTGAAAATGTAGTTTTAATCGGCAAGTGGTCTATCCGATGAACAGTCACTTACTGAACCTAAAGTGGAATCTGGAAAGAGCAGAAAGTGGCTCTGAAGGGCATGTACTAAAACCAGGAACACCGGAACAGCCCGCAAAACCCAGGAACACCGAATTTGACGGTGTTGTTTTGTTTTCCCATTCCACCATTCCAGCTCCCCCTATGTGATCATCATGATCTTGAGAAACTTTCAATTAATCGCGTGAATATGAATATATTTTTTTCCCGGAGAATATCACGTGGTCTGTAATGGGAAAACAAAACAACACCGTCAAATTCGGTGTTTCGGGATTTTTCGGCTGTTCCGGGGTGTTCCGGTGTTCCGGTGTTCCTGGTTTTAGTACATGCCGCTCTGAAGAGAGACACCGTACCCCCCTCTAGCTGCCAACTCCCGCGGGAGACGCTCGAGCGGTCCGCCGATGGCGGTCCGAGGCACCCTCCCATTCAAAATCCTGGCTACGGGCCTGGACTGATGTTAGGATATCAGCTGAGCGAGCTCCTTAATTCCACCCGATAAGCTGAGAAGGAAATACCCCTCAGCCCTTGGGTAGGTGTGACTTCCACTAGCGATCAAACTCTTGATTCTCGCGATTCCAGTTGTTAACTCATTTGAAACTGACGTACAGACCGTAGAGAATTTTAAATCTGCTTGTCTTGCGAATCCTGGCAGAACATCAGGCGTGCACAAGAGTTTAAGGCCATCTAGTAGGTAGGCAGAATAACTTTTGTTAAGAACTTTCTTTCTTGAAAAAAGTAAGGAGAAGATGGAAGTTCACCTGAGCCACTTGTGGAATGCGCCCCGGGGAATGCGCGCCTCAACGTAGGCGTAGCGTGACGGGCAGACTGCTTCGAGGTATGGGAGAAATTTAAGGCTTTCCGGAGTGAGAAGCTGTCTGATTCTGCGTTGTATCTGCTTCTGTGATTGCAAAGAAAAGGCGCCACAGGTAGCCACAGGTAGCCACAGGTGAGAGTTAAAACTGATAAGACATTCAGCGTTTGTTTTCGACTCTACTGTTGTTAAATACTCCGTGCAAAGGTTTGATATCAGCAACATCTAGCATTACATATGGTTTTCATACACACGGCGCTCCCGTTGTCTTTGTCGTCCACATTTCCTTCAGATAAAATCCTATTGCTTGAATAATTCGACTCTTTATCATTCTCACATTAGGTGTCCACGACACTCCTGAATCTATATAAACTTAAACACGGGTTAAAAGTTTCATTCCTCGACGGCCGTTGTTTGTAAATATAACCCCTCGGGTTATTTTTAATTTTCTTATTGATGCTCAACTCGACAACGTCACTTCAAGTTGAAAGATGTTTACAACTGGGAGGAAAATTCCAGGATCGATTTCCATTGAAAGGCCAGCTGCTTGTCATGTATTTCATTTGTTTTTAACGGGCAAGAAGTTAATTTATTCACTAAAACGAACCACAAAAAGTCAATTCATATCAGAGCGTAATTCATTGATACACAACATCTCGCTTTCGGCATCAGTGAGCCCTGAAACTATTATACATCTCTTCAAATGCTTCTTCTTCCTTACATTTCGTCCTTAAATAGAGATTAATTTCACAGAGGTAGGTCGAAACCATTTTCTTGATTTAGAGCGATTTTGTTTTCGAGATACGTTTATGATCCTGATTTTCTTCCCAGGACAAAAAGCTGAAAAGTTTGATCTTGCTGCAGATCGAAAGACTCTTTGTATTATTTCGTCGCAATTTCCGTCTGGCTTTTCGCAGATAAATTTTGGTGTAGCTCAAGTAATTTGTGCAGGACGTTTAAAGTGTGAACAAACACGCATTACTACACACTCATTGAGCCTGAGTGTGTGGTTATATTGTCATTTTCTAATGTTTTATTTAGGCGGCCATTCCCTCATCAAAAATTATTATAACGCGGTCTAGATGGCAAGCTTTCCCTGCGCATTAATATAATTCTCGTAATGACGTTTAATGGTTTCTGGTAACCATCTTATTTGCGTCCGTGTAGCCTTCTGGTACGAAAAGTTCTCTATTTTCCTTTTTTTTGCAGGAAAATGAGTAAGTCGGCTCTTCTACTGTGTGTGGTCCCATGGGGCTTATTCTTTGGCGTTTGTGGTATGTTCAACTCTTTCTTTTTTATGTGGTTTAAGACCAGAGATGATATGAAGGGGAAAATAATTGCATGTCTATATTCCATTTCGACTTTCTGCTCTTTTAAAACAATTACGCATACATGTACACGTTTAAAGTAAACAGAGAGAACGCACTAACTTGTTCAGTGGGAAAGGTGGGATTTTTTTAAATCAAAGCATCGTTTTTTGTCAAGAAATTCAAAATTTTCACGCCTTTTATTCAAAAGAAACTGTGATGCTTTGTGACTGCATTGTTTTGCGACAGATATTTAAATATTGAAAAAAAATCGTGAATGGCAGGTGGTTGGTTTCTAATAGCCAAGTCTTGTCAGCAATTAAGCATTTGTCAACAAAATCAAAACGTGCAAAAGGGAAAACTTCATTTGTTTTGATTATTAAGAAGCCAGTGGCCTCAAACTGAGAATTTGACATCTCACCAGGTTGCTGGGTGCCAGGTTGCTTTGTTTACTTTTTACTGTAATGTGTTTTCAATTTTCTCAGTTTTAGTTTGCAAAATTTAAGATACTGAAAAAAAAAAGAGAACATTAATTATATTTAAAAATTTAGGTTATGCAATTTTTGGCATGTTCTATCCATTTCCAGCACACATGTTAATTTGTCTGCCAGAAAAAAAAAATTACTCAATTATTTTTTTTAGATCATTTTTTTATGTTAATCTACAATGAATCACACTTAGTTTGCCTCAGTGTTATCTTACCCCCTCCACAGAGGGAATTTCAATTTCCGGATGGGGGGGGGGGGGTCAAAGCCCCAGGAAATTCCAGAGGGGAGGGAGGGTGTGTGATGATTTCATTTTGTTTTTCTTCGTGTTAGTGTTAATTATTCATTGTAGTGTTTAGCTTGTAATTAGAGGTGTTTTGCAATTGTAAAAATAACCAGTAATTTTATTGTCCTTAAGTGTTGATTTAGTAAAGCGTTGTTATCATAGGAGTGTAAGGTATCGTGTTTCAACAATAATATTATGTATGTAAGATAAGTGTTGATTGTAAAAATGAATTAGCGTAAATATATAAATCAGGGCTTGAAATTAAAAAAAATTCCAAGCCGCCCTTTGGCAACTATGAAAGAACTAGAGGCCGTACTGGCCTTCACTCGGGCTTTTCGAGTGGCAAATGGATGTTGCGGATGATTTCCACACAGCGTAAATATAAAATTATACATGTATTTTGTGACTTAAACTCGATTCGTTAAAGCATTGGGCTGTCTATGTAAGTGTGTGCCAGCGGAAGTATACACCGTACAGGACCATGGGAACACAAACAATCTTAGTTTTCTGCTTTTCTGCGACAAACTTTTTAGCTTTTTCACTGATATCCTACTGGGCTCGCGATGACAACGTCTTGATGGCACATGGCATTCACGGTTGTCGTTAAAATACACAAACTTAGCATAATGAGATCTGAATTCCTTTCTATATTTTATTTTCACTAAGGCTTCACGTTGATCATGTACAGATAATTGCATTGCCTTCTCAAATAACTTGCATTTTTCAAGTACATCCGACATTTGTGTTGATAAAACTGATAAACTTAACACATTCATGTAGAACACGCGAAGGTACATGATTACACATAAAACTAACACACTACACAGACGTGATACAACTGATAATCCACAATCTAAAGTATACAAAAGAAATGAAATACTGGTGACAATAGGGCTCCATAAAAGTAAAAACGTTGCTTGCATCTTCGCTTCGATGCGTGGGTTCTTCATCACCCAACATGAACGCTTTCCTGTTGCTGTTGTTACTACTGCTGTTCGTCTTTGTACCTCTAATCTCATCATCAACGGGTATCTTGTATTCGCCAGCACCTAAACTGTTCATGTCAAAGTTTCCACTCAAGTTCGTGAAGGAACATTTGTCATTGGTAGTCAAAGCCTTTGTGCACTTTTTGAACTCATTGATAGCTCATTCAGCTCATTTGATCTCGTAATATTTCTCACATTTGCTTCGAGTTCGCGGAGCGACCCATTTCGAAAGGTACGCTCACCATCATCATTTAGTGTGGGTTTGTATTGAGCATATTGGATACGACACCGTTTGCCATAGCTGTAGACATGCCAACTTTTTCCTTTGAAAATCCGTCGAGGAATCGATCCACAGTTGCTCTGTGCCTTGCTTTTCAACAGACAAGACAAGCGTAAACAAACCGTAAACAGGTTTTTACTGGGTTTTACAGGTTCATCGTTAGCGCCTGCGCAAATACACCGGAAACGAGGTTTGTGGAAAACAACGAAAAAAAAAAAGAAAGAAAGAATTTAGACTTGGGCCTTCCACAGGAAGCCCGAGTAAAAAATGGTCGCCAAATGGAAAAATGTAGTCGCCAAATTGTACAGGAACAAAAACTCAGATTAGAGCCTCGTTTAATTAGCATTGTTGTTCGGCTTCTGGTAGATTGTGACCCATTGTGGCTGTGGGACACATGAAAACACGCAAGAAAAAACTCTGAAGACTTCTGCATGACAATCTTATCTTAAGCAGTAAGTGAACAAATTAATAGGAACATTTCAGGGTTGCTTTAGCCAGGAACAACTGCATCTGTCACATCGCATGCAAGAAATCATATGATACAAAGATACATTAATCAAACATGGCAGATATAGCCATTTAGTACCAGACCTCCTCTTCTCAATGTAAATCCATTGCGCCCGCGATCACCATATAGAAGCCGCTGTAATGTCATCTCGTAAGCCGCAATTTGAAAGCGATTTGAAGTTTTAACTTAAAGGTAAACAGACTTAATTTGAATTTCCTTTTGCAGAAAAGCAGAAACCAGACTTAGGAAACTGTTTCTTACCTTAGATCTTTTATTCATTAGAGGAACATAGTGGTTACCGTTGTTCAATCTTTCTCGCATTGTTTTCACCCAAAAAATCCACAAATAACCAGAATGCTGTGACGTCATATCTATTTGTACGATAAGTACTGGTGACTAGTTTACTTTGATACGCTCAGAAGTTTCAAAGTTTATCGGCAAGCAATCGCTTTATTCAGAGAAAAATGGTCTTTTGCTGGCTGGTGTACATTTAAATGAATTAAGAAATTTAAGCATGCATTTTCTATGGCTGCTGCTTTTCATTTCCGTTAAGTTTGTTGTTGCAAAAGTTCATAATTTGTTCATTGTTGACGTTGCGTTCACAAGAAAGTGACGTTAGTTTCACCAACAAACACTACGCATATGGTCCTTGGAGGCATCTCACATTTGAAAGAAACAGTTGACATGTCAAGGTATTTTGACAGTTACCTGATGTCTGCTTTGTTAACCGCTGCCTCGCTTAAAATGGAAGGTGGGTGTCTGGAGTATCCAGGGGCTCCCACTGTGTCCAGCCAGCCCCCAGATAGAATACAGCCCCCATGGCTGGCAAATCCCCGCAACCCAGCCATGAGCCCCCATTCCAGGCACCCGTCAACACTGATTAGATCAGTGGAGAGGGGGAATAAAATCAACAAGGGTGGGGAGGGTGGGGGAATGCTTGAAAACAACAGCTCCAAACCGCTCAGGACCACTGAAAATGCCTGGTCCAAAACTGCACTGAAAAACACGACCATCGAGCTGCAACATTCCACGTGAGCCTGCACTTGTGAGATTGACCGCTGGCCATGCACAAAGCTCGTGGCGGCTAACTTTGTTAAATTGACATTTAACTAAATCTAAAAGAAAAATGCCATATATTGTCTTTCAAGCAGGTAACGATCGATTGCTCAAGATTTATTTTTAACTTGAGAGTGTTTTAATTGTTAGCATTCACGCTATTTGGTCATGAAAATGAACTTTTCCAGAGGGGGTGGGGGGTGTTTGTCATATTTTGGAAAATCCAGGGGGGGTGGGGGGTCCTTAAGGAAATTCCCTCTGTGGTTAACCCTTTAAACCCTGAGAGTGATCAGCAACAAATCTTTCCTTGTAAAATCATTGCTTTATAAAACAGAGTAAACATGAGAATTAAGGACAGGATCACAAATGATGAATTTGAGCACTTGATATTTTAACAATGTCTCCCTACTACTGCTACATGTATAGGAATCTATAAGTAGGGGCAACTAACGAGAATTTAAATTTTGATCTTAGGGTGTAATGGGTTAACTCCAAAAAGTGATTAGCATGTAATGTTTCCTTATAATGTCAATACATTGTGCAGCAGACAGGTGATGAAAGTAGACAAACTTATCAGCCAGAGGGTGATATCTTGATATGACCCCAAATTCTCTTAACTAACGTACAAGGAACTGTATAGCAGCCGGAAAGAAGAATTAATCTTGGGAGTCAAAGGGTTAAAGAATACAGGCATCAAGAGTTTCAGAAAGTGAGCACCAAGTCTTGAATGGCAGCCATATCCTTGTCTCCTTTTGGCGAATATTTGTATTGTTTGGCAAGTAGTCGCGTAAAAGGAGACAAGATGAAAAGGGAAAACAATCTGATATGGCTGCCATTCAAGAGCTGGTGCTCACTTTCTGTCCCACAATGTGCTGCATCCCACAAAGGAAACTGAAACTCTTGATGCCTGTATTAACGGGGTCAAGAAAGCTTTCACTGCCAGAACTGGGAAGGAAAGGGTTTTTAGAGGAATTATTTAAAGCCAGTTGAGTGTGGAATCTATTATTGTTTGGTAGTCTACATGTAGCTAAGAAGTAGTACTCCAAATTGTGACCAATGATGATGATGATGAGGATTTATATAGCACCTTTATCCAAAGGGCTCAAGGTGCTTTACAACACATTTTGGGGGACTTTGCCAGACTGCTTTTTTTTTTTTTTACAGTTGTATTTGCGACTAAAACATTTGGAGGAGTCCCAAATTTGTGACTGGTTTTCACCTTGCTATAATGAAATAATAGGGCTAGTAGTTGCTACTTTTCCACTAATTTTTCTTAAATAAATAAAGGAATAGAAAAAATTAATTTGTTTCTCATCTTGAATTTTGTTTCAATCTCAAGATATGGAGTAAAATTGTAGTGTAATGATTATTTAATTGCGTTGTTACATACACAACACCATTCCTTTGATTATTCTGCATTTACATGTGATGTGGTTTCTTAGACATGTATATTGCAGGCTCATATTTTTTGTTAAATCGCTGACATGTTGACATCACAATAAAATGCAATGACCTGCGATTGCATGAAATACACATCTCTGTTCTTGCCCATTTGGTTCTAAACATTTGAAGAATGTTGGATGAAAGCGATTTAACTTTTTTGAAAAGACATCTATTAAATGAGGAAATCGACCAAGCAAAAAGTTTATTTTCAAGAAGACGGGAAGAATTAAATTCATGTTTTATCACTGGGAAGCAATCAAATCCTAGTTATAGGAAACTTCCTCGCAATGAATTGGTACTTCACTTGTCCCAGAAGATGTCACTGAAGCTGATAATCTACGCGTGGCACTAAGAAGCAAACCTAACAGAGGTTGCCTTTTTAACTCTGTCTCCATTATAATTTATTTTTTGGCAACAAAACATGATTGCTCCTTCTACGATTGTTGCTGGCTGGGGAAGTGTATTTTAATCGTTTTATACTAAATTTAACCACGAAGTTTCCAAGCAAACAACAACATAAGACCCTGAACCGAAAGTCAAGTTATTTATTTATTAATATATTGTAATGAGGTTATTTAGTTTTGTGACTAAAATTTGTCCAGTGGCAAAATTATGACTGTATTTTTTTCTAATAATTCCGAGCCCTGGAAAGCATAACTGGATTAATGGTAAAGGTTTCTTGACTTTGTAAAAGTACATAACATTGATAATTTTATTGTGTGACATCAAGGTGGTAAAAATATTGGATGTGAGAACTTATGTTTGTAATAATTATTGTTAGACAGTAAGCTTAAGGTTTCTACGTATTAATTAACTGAATGTTGACCTTGAACCAGTCATTAAAGTCCATAGTAATCAAGGGCAAGCCATCTGTGGACTTGTGAATCATGTTGTACATGTGTAAGCATTATCCTGGGGCAAACCTTTTTGACAAAGAAACTTAGCAAATTGTCTGTTTACAGTACGTTGGTTTACAAGTTCAGCAGTTCTATTACTTACACGGATCCAGGCAGCTTTTTAGAAATTTATTTGAATGCCCTTCTGTCACCAAGATGATTTTCAGATTGTGAGTTTGCTTGGTAGTCAACTAAACGTTTCATGGAAATGCTTTTGATAACTTTAGAGTTGAATGAACTGTGGAAATTGTTATAGCTTTCTTTGGTAAGATTTTCTCTTTTCCTGTGACCTTCATGGGTGATGTACTTTTAATTGTCACATTGTACATGTAAGGGCAAATCAGGAGTCAGTCACTTTTGAGGTTGGAAAAAAGGTCAAATGAATATTATTTGGGATCCATGTGGTCCAGCAGCTGTACCTCCCTACTTTGCATTAATAACCGTGACCCCATTAGTCAATCATCTTGACTATACAAGTCATGTACTAAATCATTCATTTTATTGTTTATTTCTTAGTTACAGTTTGTTATATTGTTGCAGGTATTAATGTTCGTCAATGTAGATTGATAGAATCATCATGTGGAGAATGTATTCAAAATGTTAATCCATCATGTTCATGGTGTGAAGATACTGTAAGTACTTTGTTACCATTGTTTCTAACTATTGTCGATACAGGGGCCTGACAAATTGAAGAATTCATGTTGTGATTTGTGGTTGTTTCCTAAGGGGGGAATAGAAAGTTCCCACAGGAATCTGGAGATGTTGCCAGGAATAGGGGCACTTGAGAAAATGTCAGGGAAATACATGTACATACATGGCACACCATCTAAAAAGTAGGGAAATTGGAGTCCTCAAGGGAATCTCAGCAAAAGAAATTGTGAAGATTTACTACAATTTTTTACAATTTTGTAGGGACCACTCTGGGGGAGGGGCTGAGGGGGCACTTTTTTGGAAAAATAATAAATTAGTTTTAATTAGTAAAATACAGCTCTACAGCTGTACAAATGAAAAGTACTTTCGTGGTGAGCTAAAGCTGTTGGACCTTGGGGGAAGGCATCCAAGCCTGATGGAATAAGTCTGCATTCTAACCCTTTTTGTAGCTATGCGCTCCTAGAGGAGGCGAAGCCACTATGCTATCCTATTGAGTGAGTGAGTGAGTGAGTATAGAATACGAATGAGCTCTGCCGATTTTGACCCGATTTCTTCCGGACTTAGCACGAATTGGCTCTGGAGGCAACGTGTCCGTAGTTCATATATTTAGGATTTACTATGTTCATTGGCTAAAGAAGGCAATGTTTCAACTTCACAGCCTGCCATGCAAGAAGGCTCATAGGAGATTAATATCGGATTTACTGTGTTCAAGGACCAAAGGCGCCGATGTTTACCCCGAATCGCATTCATCGCACGGTTCACAAAACAAAATTATCGGATAATTTGTCGCACAATATTCACAAAATAGACCGTGAAATATTGTTTAACTGAGAAAGGTCTGCATCAAGGCGTCATTTCGATTCAAAGTGATTTACCTTTGAAAAGACCCTCAAACCTATTTTGGTCTCTGTGATAAACATCTCTTGCACTCGCAGAGATCATGTTACTATGCAAATTTGGGCTTTGCACTTACTGTACAGAAATCTACACGCTTAATATTCATCTTTTATACAAGTTCTTGCACCATTATCGTTGACCATCGTTTTTGAATGCGAGTCTTGCTCAGTTATTTTAATTTTAGGCTGAAAATGTTTCGAGGAAAGGAGTTTCAATTCTCTCAACAAGCCGTTTCCCAAGTTCACTTATTGGAGAATGTGACTTTAAAAAGCCGTTCTGAGCCGTTCGACCTGAATGATATTTAAGTATCTTAAAGAAACTAAGTTAGGTCTGAAACTGTTGTCCTTCCGGCTTGCTTAAATTCGGAAACGTTTTCCATCCGAAATGCTGTCGTTCGGCATTCCGTTCGGCCTCTTTGCCCTTGAAATAAAAATTGCAAGCAAGATCAGATACTAACTGAGGGAAAATTCTAATACATCTCTGATCAGAAAAGTGTGCCTTGCGTGACTCTCAGAACTTGTAAAGAGTAAAGGCAGGTGATTTGCTTCCTCAACAACTGACCTACGTTTCGCATGTGTATGGGAAGATTCTAAAGCAGTAGCCACGTGCAGTCATTGACTGTCTATTTTTATATGAGTCAGCTCCCTCTCTGCCCCCGCACTTTGAAAATTGTTCAGTGGGGAATGTACACATCAAGCATCAACCAGTTGCTGAAACAGCAATCCTTTGAGTGGGCACCTCCGGTATCTTTGATCATTATCATTATCATCATCCTTGTCCAAGATTTGTCTTCCCTATCCCAGTCCCTAGCCTTATCTTTGCCAATAAATTATCATTGATAATCATGAGAGACAAGGGCCTATGCTACACTGTATTACTGTAGCCTTGCATCATGGAGTATTTTGCCAGTGTACATGGTCATTAATTTCCTTTTTACCAGGGCTTCAGATTTTTTCTTTTTCCCATTCTTGTGACATACATTCTTGACATTGCTTTTAACTCCTTGATATCAAGATTACATATTCATAATATGGAATTGTAGGAAATTGTACATGTTGCACAATGAAAATGAAGATAGCACCAAACGTTTTAGAGGCTGTGTAGTTTGGCAAATAGTTAGATGCCACTAAACCTTATCAATTTTATTATTGTTGTCAACAATGGGCTCCAACTTATTGCCCTCTAGGTTTTCCAGTACTCCAAGGTGTAGCTTTTTAAAGTGGCCATTGTCTTTGCAACAAGCCACCTCTAGTTATACGTATTTTTGACATCGCATTTGTCAGTCTCCCTGAACCTCTGGTTCTTGCTCAGACCAGGAAGGAATGTACCATTGTGTGACTGGCAGGATTGCAACTGGCGACCATTGAATTACTAGGTCAGCACTCTTAACAACTAACTTCTGACCAATTTGATGCTGACTACATGTACCTTACTGCTCAATGTGATGACCACTGTTGTCATCTAGTAATATCTTTGACACTTTTTGTATTGTGTGTTTCCTACAAACAGGTGTATTCTTGGTTGGAGCAGCCAAGAGACAGGTGTGACTCATTCACAAACCACACCAAGAATGGGTGCAAGAAGATAGCAAATCCCTCATCTGATTCTGTTACACATGAGGTAATTGCATATTTCATAGTCTTATCCTAATAATTTGGATCAAACTTCATGTAAATGAACTGTGTACTCTCCACCTGCTCCTCACCATTTTGTGGTCTGTGACTTACACGTAGCAGGAACCCATGAAAAAGGGCAAAGGAATGTATGGGGGGAAGGGAATAGGGCGAATGAAGAACAGCGATGGAAACAGAGAGAGAAAAAATTAATGGGGACAAGAATAGGAAGAGAAGGGGACCAGAAGTGAGGAGAAGAAGGATAGGAACAGTGAGAGAAAGGGAAAAGGACTAGTGAGTAAAGGGAGATGGAAAATTAGAGAGAAGGTAGGTTTGAGCAGAGAGAGAAGATATGGGGTAATAACAATGGGAGATCAGAAGCAAGAGTTAGGAGAGAAGAGAGTAGTGAAGAGGGACAGGGAGAAAATTAGGCACCAGAGGAAAGAAACAAAGAGGTCAGGAAACAGGAGAGAAGGAAGGCAAGAATACATGTGTACAGAGAACTAAGGATGGAATAAATAAATAAAAATTAAGTCTTTAATAAATTCAAAAGGTAAAAATACATATATCTCAAGTTACAAGTCAATCAACTAAGAAAAAGTTTAGAGCTCTAGAACAATTACACATGTATTTACATCAAGGATTCAATATCATAACATCTAAAAATAAGTCTATTTACATAGGACGATTTGAAGTGCTCTGTTGCCACTAAAGGATGATGAAAGCCTGGTTTTCTTAGTGCGTAATTGGTGAAATTCCTTTCTGGTAAAATCTTCACAAGAGGCGAATTCATTTGTTCTCATGGCCTTTCTAAAAATATGGCAATATGATCTTTCAAGCAACTCCCTTATATTCAATTTCCTCGATATAAAATTATACCTACATACCTATCTAAAAAATTCTGTGTGTTGATAAGATCAGAAGAGGAGGCTCTGTACACCAATAAACCTTATTGAGTGAAACAGGGATGGGATGAAAAGGGATAGTTTGAGGAAGAAACATGAAAAGAATAGGAGGATTTAAGAACATGCCATTTGCCTTTTATGCTATTAACATAATAACAAAATGAAAGGAAATGGCAATCCTATTTCAGGTGTGGTAAAAAAAGGGTGGTGGAAATGAGGAGAGAACCAACTAGCTTTTGTTTCCTTGTAGGATAAGCCACTTGATTCAGATATCAAAGTAAAACCACAAAATATTACTTTGTCTCTCAGACCAGGTAAGCAAATGTTATCCACAAAATACAGTTAAATGCCATGCACCATATATCCGGTACACCAGTATGATCAGTAGCACAATCACCATACCCATTTGGGGGTGGTAGGTAAACTTTCACTGATTTTTTCTGTTTAATGGCTTCAGTAAAGCCAGATTTTTGCTTAAAGCTAAAGTACACTTTGTTTGTTACTAGAAAGGTGTAAAAATGGTAAACCACATTTATTAGATTTGAGAAAATAACGGGAAAAGGTGGGAAAATAAGCAAATTTTGCATGTAACGCGTAACACTATCTTCATGGTAATAATTTTCAAAAACATTTTTAACAAAAAAGGAAGCTCCCATGGACAAACGAATTATAGCCAGCGCAAACACACAATATACACTACATTTGAGCAAAACTACAACATTTCAAGTTTATTAAAACACATTAAAAGGAATCATCATTCTTGAGTATGCTTCCTGTAACGCTGCGTTGTAGAAGTTAGCCGTTCACCAAGTTGTTGTTCACGGTAGGGCTGAAGTTTATATCTGTGGGAATAAAAACATATCAACTGAATGCTCATATGCTGTATTTTAACATTGGAAAAAATCAGTCACAATCATCGACTAAAAACGGAGAAATAATAACTCAAAAAAGTCGTCACGCTTTATTGAAACATGATTACGCAATAGCATTTTTCAAAAACTCACCTTCTTCTTGACAGTCATGATCCAAACAAGGTACAACCAGGTTCTAGAACCGAGCAAATCTGAATGCTCATAAGTTTCTCTTGTTATTGCCATAATTTCGTCTTCAAAGCTCTAAAGAAGGCTATAATATTACTTTCCGACTCAGTCGTCACGTTTTCTGCAAAGCTGACGCCATATTGAAAGCGGGGCGAAGAAGCCATCCGCAATTTGCTTCGTAAAGACGCCATGCTTTCTTGTCGAAGAAAAAGCTTAGTAACCTTTCATGAAATGTTATAGGGGAGGTCTGAGACATTTTTCAGGGGATTTGATTTATCGGGAATTGAGTATTCCGTAAATACCGCGTCTGAGTTCGAAATTAAAACAAGCCAGAAAAGCTCTCTCGAATCGAAGAATGGAGAAGAAAACAGAACGAAAAGAATAAACAAAAGAACCAAAAGTACAAAGAGAAAAGTAGAGAGAAGAGGGCTGCAGCTGCTAGAGAAAAACGCTGACTTAGGAAAGCACGTGTTCAGCAAACATGGAAACAGCTTACAGCTTAAGGGCCTACTGACGTGTTTTTTTGGGTTCGTTGCTAAGGATGTAATGGTCAAGTAATTTCAGAGAATCTGGCATTATTTTGGTCAGTCTCAAACTTCTGTAAGCCAATGACCCTAAGTATGACGTCATTATGCCACGCCCATGGTCACGTGACCAATAAAAGGAAACTCTAAATTTTTCTATGTGCTACACAATTTGTGTATTTAATCAGTGGTTTGATAATTTGTATTCATTTTTGCGCCTTGCTAAGCATGGATTTCTTTTTATTTTAAAAAATGTTCATTTTAAAGAGATAAACTATCTTAAAATACCCATAACATTTTTTTAAAAAATGTTTTGAAAAAACCAATGCTTAGCTATATTCTGTATTTGGGGGGGAACTGTGTCACATAAAAAAAATTAATTCAATTTAAAAAGCCGCCGGAAATTTAGCGTTTTTGTCAAACCGGAAGTCAGTTCCTTTACGCATGCGCAGTTGATCGGACAACAGAAAGCGCGAGGTGAACAGGTTCGATGGAATCGTGCCGCAAGTTTTCCTGGTCGGTGAGTGGGTTTTCTGGTCAGCTCACGATACGATGACGTCAGTCACCAGAAGTGACATTTCACTTTCTTAGCAACGCGCGAAAAATCCGTCTGTGGGCCCTTAAGCGGGCTCACAAAAAGAGTAGAAAAGAAAATTGCCTTGAAGATGGAAAAAACGAGGCAGTAAATAAGGGAAAGAGTAAAGAAGTTCACAGAAAAAGAGTTTGAGCATGAAATAAAGCTAAAGAAGTGATTTTGCCACAAATTAAAAAAAATTTTTTTTTCGGGTATGTTACCAGAATGGGTATGGTGATTGTGCTACTGATCTATGGTACATTTTTAAAAAGTGACTGTTTAACAGAGGTGCAGACAACAGAAAATAACTTGTTGGGACCTCACAAAAAAGTGACTGCAACCACTTTTAAAATAGAGGTGTCCACTTTACACAGGTTTGACAGTAGAATGTTTACAATTTTGAAGCCTTATCAGGGCTGTGCTCTAGTAGTGTCCAATTACCCCTGGTGACTTACTTTAATTTGACTTAAGGCAACCAGGAAATATTAGTTTTGCACCAAACTTATATGCTGGGCACCCTGGATTTGAAGGGTTTAGAGATTTTCGGTGCCCAACTACTTTTCTTAGAGTACAGTCTTGCTCATAATTTGTTTAAAAAAATAGAGGATTGTCAATGTCATGTCATTGCAGTGCAAATCAGGAAACTGTCAAGCACTACAGTACATGTATGTGTGTGTGGCAATCCTTGTTTTCACGCAGGTCAACCAGCCACTGTTAAAGTGCATGTGAAGATGCCAGAAAATTATCCAGTGGACTTGTATTATTTGATGGACTTATCTGGCTCCATGGTAGGGGATCTGAAAAAGTTTCCAGCTCTTGGGCAAAGTATTGGTATGCAAAGGAATAATTGTTAATAATGTTTATCTACAGTTGTAGCTAGTTTATCCTTTAGTAATTATTATTGCTTGTACTCATGCATTTCACACTCATTTGTTATTTGATAAAACATATTAAATAATTTATTACATATAATTGAATTTGTGTATCCTTGTTTGAAATCTGGGAATCTGAATCTTTAGTGTGATCTTTTGGCCTGTTAACCATTCTTTTTTTTTTTGAGACTTCAACTTGCTGTTTAATTTTGTCTTGAACATCCAAGGTTGCTTGTTGTTGAATGGCATGGTTTAACATAAATAAATAGTTGGTTCCCTTGAATAGTTTCCCCAGTTTAACTCTTATGAAACCATGGCCATTAAGAACAATTAGTGCATTAATTTTGGTAACATAATTAGTGTAATACATGTACTATACAACCTGTATGTGATTCACACAGTCATTTTTCACAGTGAAGTTCCTTACTGGTATTCATGAACAGCCATACCTACAGCTGTAATTATGTATCTTGTAATATTAACTGTGTCTTAAGTTATCAAGATTACATAATGATTATACAAGCTGTTATTAATTGATGCATCCCCCTATAAACTGCCTTTTGTACAACCTTCTAAGTTTTAAGTTTCTTATTTTCCTGTCCATCACTTCTTTTGACAGCCAACGAGATGAAAAACATCACAACCAATTTCCGTCTTGGTTTTGGAGGATTTGTAGACAAGCCAGTAGCTCCTTATGTTGACACTGAACCTAAAAAGTAAGCATACATATAGTAATTATTGATACTAAGACTGTGTACTAACTTATAATCCCAACCATCATACCCATAAGTTCTGCACTTGAACTAATTCCCAATGGATGTGGACAAATTAGACTTACAACTTTCAGCTGAGTGAGAATAATGCATGGTTCAATTCTACCTGTAACCATCCCCATCTCCCCCTCCCAGGTGGTTTATTGCTTAATGCTTAAGCAGCCTTACAAGTCCCCGGGGGTAAGGGGCAGGCAACTTGAAATAACTCCTCGTTGTTCCTGTGAAGTAGTCCACTTCTCGGTTCACGATGGCACAAACCATGTGGAGAATACCAAATACTGGTCCACAGAGTTTTTCATAAGTTTTTTTTTTTCAGAGATAGTATTCATGTTTTTATTATACAACCCCTAGAAAATATGTCTTTTTACTATTGTTTGAAGTCAGTATTATGTCCATAATATTGAGGGGGGAGGGGGGGCATGGTAACTCATAGAATTGAAACCTGCATAATACCATCAGATGACCTTTAAAGCATACAGGGAAAAACATTTCTTTTTAAATCCAAAAGTGAATTTTAATCACTTGTCTGAAAAAGAAGCATTATTTAATTACTACAACTGTAGTAATAACCAAATGTTATGGAGTGCGGGTGAGGACAATGCCTGGTGTTGTTGGTTAAATAAAAGGCATTTTCTCCTAGTTATAGTCAGTGGGGGATGCTAAGTGCTTATTAAGATAAGGGTTTAAAACATTTTCTGGCTCGTTCGGTGTTAAATTTTCTTTGTTGCAGGCTTTAAATTGTTGCCCACAAGGACATGTCTGGGCGTCTTTTGTCACCTTCCCCTGTCTATATTCACAGTTTAAGGAAAATTACTCTAGTATCTGGTACAGCTTAAGGTTGAAAATGGTGTGCAGTTCAACCAAGCCAACATTATAGATTGTCTAGGTAACTTCAGACTGAGTCAAGGTGAAGTGGTTTGTAATGCAAAAATATAATTTTATTAGAAAAATGTAACATGCAAAATTTGAACATGTGATTTGAATAGTAAGAATTTTGAACAGGCTCTGGTAATTATATCACAATAGCTTTGCTGTACTCGGTAAGATTTTTAGTAGAACACCAGGGCTTACACGTGATAGACTGATAAACTGTATTGCTATGCTTACACCGTGAAAACTCTGTGTTTAAAGCGAGGCTTGTATCAGTACAGGTGACTTGTTTTGTGGTGAACAAAAAGTTCAAGCTAGATATCATTTTCAAATCCTTGTAGGCAGACGAAATTCTGAACTCAGTTTTTCAAATTTTGAATGAGTGCTTCAAATTTTCTAAGAATTTTGTAGTTAATCAAGCTGTAAATGCAGGATTTTGCTAGCTTTGCCCTGATTTGGTGTGAACAACACCTTTACTGTACTCATACAATTCTGTTGGCACAAAATAGTTGCAGATATTCTATGGGCCACACCAAAGGTTTGTTGTTTCAAAACCTCCTGGGAATGGTAATTTCAAGGAATCAAATGTTCCTTTCCAATATTTTGAAAACTTCTTCTTCTTTTTTTGCTGCTGCATCTTTGGAATTCCTTGAAAATAATGCTAGTAAAAAGATTATTGATAGGAAGGAATTTCAATGAAATTTGTTCTGACTCTTTTCTTTTACACATTTTAGTCAGATAACTCGTAAAAAAGAAAGTCGGTGATGTTTGGGATACTCAGATTTCAGTCAAAAACACATTCAGTTTGTCATGGTAAATTCTACTTGTCTGATTAGACAAGTACTTTTGCACATCAACTAAATCTTGTCCATTGATTAGTAAGCACTTGTCTTCGACGGGGGGTCGAGTGGATGTTCTTTGCCCTGATGTACTTTCTTTGATCTTTGGTCTCTCATTTAAGGACCTATAGACCATCTCAGCCTTTAGTTTTTGACGCTGAGTTTCTAAATTGTCCCAGCCTAATTCTTTAAAATTAATAGTTGATTGGCATCAGCATCATAACTAGAATGAGTAAGGACGCAGACAGCACGATTTTGAAGTCTCTGTAATTTGTCAGATAATGTTTTAGCACAGTTAACCCAAACAACACTACAATAGTCGAAGTGTGATTGGACTAACCCGTGATATATATTATGTAGGGTTGCAGAAGGAACACAGTGACTTATTTGTTTAATAGATCCAATACCAGAAGAGATTTTTTTAGATGTAGCATTGATATGATTACTCCATTCCAAGAGACTTGGAAAAATTGGCTCTTTTTTATTGTGTATCATTGATTTCCAAGCCTGGGAGAATGGATAGACTGTTTATTTTTGTCTTGATCCAATTAACATAAATTGATTTTGGTCATGTTGAGAGTCAATGTATTGGCAATGAGCCAATGGTTTATATTTGACAAGTTGTGATTTAAAGAAGCCTCAGTGGAGTAGATATTGTTGTCGGCATAATTATGTTAGGTACGTATCATCCGCATATATTCTTGGTTGCGAATTTGATAAACAATTGGGTAAGTCATTAATATACAAGAGAAACAGCAAAGGCCCCAGTATTGTCCCCTGGGGGATCCCACAAGTTAAAGTGCAGCTTTTAGAAAGGACACCATTGACAGCACATTTTTGCTTACGATTGTCTAAGTAAGAAGAAAGTAATTCATAAGCATTTTCTTTGACTCCATATAAATGTAGTTTGGATAATAAAATAGGGTGATTAACTGTGTCAAATGCTTTTTTTAGATCTAAAAAAACAACAGCGTTAACATAGCCATGATGGCCCACAGCGGTCACAGTTGAGTGAAAGGATTGAAAACCAGACTGATTTTGTGACAAAATATTATTTTCAGATATATAGGAAGAAAGCTGATTGTAAACTATTCTCTCAAAGACTTTTGCTACTGCTGAGATCACAGAAATTGGGTGATAATTGTTCATATCACTTCTATTGCCATGCTTGAATATAGGCGTAACTTTGGCCAATTTCCAGTCATCAGGGAATGTGCCAGTAGTTAAACAGCAATTAAAAATAATTGAGATGTGTGGCGAAATAAGGTCAGCACATTCACGAATAAGCCGACTTGATAGCTTATCGAGACCAGCCCCTTTAGACTTATTTAGTTTATTCAGTAGCTTTAAAACCTGTCTACTATCAGTAGGGCGGAATTCGAAACTATTGTTAATGCCTTTAAAGTGTATATGACACCAAATTTTTCATAACCTAGGTCGAAAGAACTTTCAAAATGATGAAGAACAGCGTTTATTTTATTGTGATAGCACTCTTGGTTTCCGAGTTATTCAAGATTTTGATTTATGCAAATTAAGCAACTTGTGAGGTCATAAGGTTGACACAAAATGAAGTAAAATCATAAAATATGGAATATCTCTGCAAATACTAAGTCTACAGGGTTAAAATTTTGCAGGGTTGATGTGCTGCCAGAACTGCACATAATTTGTGATAGTGGTTATGGGGTCACCATGGCAACTTACTTGTTACCAGACCTCTACATTCCAAAAATGAATAGTGCCTTATTTGTTGCTCCAGAGTCTAACACACTTTCTTATACTTGTGCTGTGTTAAGTCCATATTCGCTCACACCCACTGACTGAACATACAGAGCAAACAGCTCTTCTTGAGGAGAGAAACTCTGATTTTATCCTTTGGATGGAGAGGGCCTGGAGCCCATTGTGTTGCCATGGAAATGTCAAAGTGGAGCTTATCCTGGAACTTTGTGATGAGTATAACAACTGTGAAAAGTTTCAGTTCTATACAGCAAAAGTCTTCAGAGATATTCCATTTTTTGTGATTTTACTTTATTTTGTGTCAACCTTATGACGTCACAAGTTGCCTAATTTGCATAAATCAAAATCTTGAATAACTCGGCAACCAAGAATGCTATCACAATAAAATAAACGTTGTTCTTAATCATTTTGAAAGCTCTTTCGATCAAGCTAATGAAAATTTTGGTGTCATATACACTTAACTCATTTCCGTAGTCTCATATTACTATGGGGCACTGGTGACCCCATAAGAAAAAAAATCCGCAAAAAATCGTGTTTTTTTCGATTTTCTTCAAATTTGGTACACTCAAAGTTGAGGAATTTACCCAGTTCCTGTGCGAATTTGCGTAGGATACGTCAAATCAGCTTATAAGACGATTTTTTTTTGTGTTGGCCCATTCCCGTCCGTCCCTTTTGCTATGGGTCGTGAGAGACCCATAAGGAAAAAAAATCCGCAAAAAATCGTGTTTTTTCCGATTTTCTCCAAACTTGGTACACTCAAAGTTAAGGAATTTACCCAGTTCCTGTGCGAATTTGCCTAGGATACGTGAAATCAGGTAAAAAATAACGACTTTTTTTGTGTTGACCCGTTCCCGACCGATCCTCTCTTTATGGGTCGTGAGAGACCCATGAGAAAAAAAATTCCGCGAAAAATCGCGTTATTTCCGATCTTCGCCAAATTTGGCACACAGGAAGTAGAGAGATTTACCCAGTCCCTGTGCGAATTTGCGTAGGATACGTCAAATCAGCTTACATAACGAATCTTCTGCGTTGTTTCATTTCACCCTGGGAGAATTTTGCTTCGTCGGCGAAGAGAGTTCGAACGGTGAATTTGTCGACTAAAATGGTTTTAGAAATGATACTTGAAAGGGAAAAAGATCGCTTGGGGATGTAGAAGGATAAGGAAAGCGAACCAGACGAAGAACTGGAATGCGAGAGCGAAATTCAAGGTAAGCGATGCGATTTAGTTTCGACCGCGTGGTTTCAAGCGCTACGAAATATCGTCTTGTAATGCGAGAAAATACTCTTCGCGTTGCTTTTATACGTTTGAATCCTCGCCAATTTCATGAATTGTATTCGTAAATTCATATTTGAGGGCTCAAAGGTTGTTTCGGAGTGATTTTAGGTCAAACAACGCGTTATTTAATTACAGACTCGTAATTCAATAGAGGTGTTGACAGATTGTGATTATGTTGCTATGGGGACAGAGAGGGGTCAGAGGGGGGTCAAAAAAAAAATTCAAAGTAATTTCGGCTTTGAACTTTTTCGGCCAAATTTTCAGGTCATTTTGCTTACAGAATAAGCTTCATTTCATCTTTCGACACCTCAGGACCATATTACAACCCTTTGGAGAAATATTCATTTTTTCTCAAAAGTGATGAATAAATTATGCTAATTTGTCTCTTTCAGAATTTTTTTCTGAAATATTCTGGGCTTTCATGATAAGATATATTTTTTTCCAAAAAGCCCATTTTATACACTTTCAAATGAGATATTTTATTCCACATTGCTGTAAATACCTGCGGAGAAAAAAATTTAACATGTGATACAGTCAAATTTGTCACTTTTTTTCATGTCCGGAAAAGAGTTAAACATATTCCCGATGGTCACAGTGGTCATTATTATTAGATAACAGGATGCAATTAGCAAGTTTAGGTCCTATTGATGAGAAATGATCATTGAAAGTATTCGACAAATTGGATAATTCAGATATTGTAGTACCATTTAGATTTATTTCTCTGATTGATGAACTGACGGCCGTGGAGATGTAAGATCGTTGATGATTTGCCATGTTTTACGCGGGTCGCCATTGGTTTCGTTAAACTTATTAATTGTAAAATAATTCTTTAACAACTTTAATTTCAGTATTAACTTTGTTACGCATTCTTTTGAAGTTGGCCCAATCGTGCTGATCATTTGACTTGATCACTTTGATCTTTAATGTGTCACGATTATGCATGCGTTCTTTGAGATCAACAGTAATCCACGGAGACTTTTTAGATCTAACGTGCTTAATGCAAATTGGAGCATGCTTGTCAACAATTTGTAAAAATTTGGTTTTCCACTCAGTACACATTAATTTTGGTTGGGATCAAGGGCTGAATCCATAAATTCCCAGTTCTTGTTGTAGATATCGTTTCGAAATTTGGCGCGATTGAAAGTTTTAAAGTTTCTGTACGCTATTAAAGTGTGACCCTTTTGACAGTTGATCGAAAGTTTACGAAACACATAAACAAGGCTGTGATCACTAATACTGATATGGGCAATTCCGGAGCAGACTACCCTCTCAGGACAATTTGTATAAATTAAATCAATAAAAGTAGATGATTTATCTGTTACCCGAGTACGCCCAGAAATGAGTTGGTGGAGGCCATAAATATTAGCAATGTTTGTTAGTTGACGGACATTGTTGTCGTAATTGGTTGAAGCCATATATCGGCATTCATATCACCAAGTAGGAAAAACTCAAGATTTGTTAGATCAAGTCTCGCAATAAGATTTTCCAAATGTGAGAATAGTCCGATTGGGGAGTTAGGTGGCCTATACCAATTGACAACAATAAAAGGCCTAGAGTTCGGCTTGCGAATTTCGATACACAAGTTTTCAAGCTCGTCAATAATAAGATCAGTCTGCATGGCGAAATTTATTGATGACTTAATATGAAAGCGTATGCCTCCACCGCTATTGCTAAGCCTATCTCTTCGGATTAAATCGTAACCACAGATATAAAAATCAGAGTTATTGTTAGACACGTCTTATAATTTTAGTTTCCTGAATAGCAAGAACATCTAGACACTTATTGGCCAGCAAGATTCTAATTTCATCTATATGCGTGGAGAGCTTGTTAACATTTAGTGAAGCTTAGAACTGAAATCCATGTTTTGAAGGAATGCGATTGTTAACAATGGATCCCTGCTGATCCAACATTGATTGAATTGAGTTGCAATAATATTATTATTATTATGAGATTCATGAAATTCATAACGATCGGCATTCAAGGAAACAGGTCAATGGTGATTATCTTCCTTGGCTACTAAACATGATACAAAGTTTTTATACAATAGTTTGTTACCTTGCTTGGTTAAACGTAAACCACCTCTGTTTAAAACTTTTTCCGATGCTGCTTGGAATATTTGACAAGGAGCTTGTTGACAGATTTTACTGATTCTTTGTGGGCATCGTTGTGCGTACTTAACTCAGATAATACAACTTCGGCTCCACAGGTAGATTGAATGGTTTTGGCAAGATCCACAATAGCATTTGCAATCTCATTTGGTACCTTGGATTTTAAATCATTTGTCCCAATATGTAAACAAATCCTATCTGGAGCATTGTCGATCGTTGGCTGGATATAGGACTTCATGTCTTGTGTCGTGGCTCCACAAAAGGACTTCACCACAACTTGTTGGTTGGTTTCCTTACCTAGCTTGTAGCCTTGTAGCCCATTCAATCTAGCTTGTAGCCCTGAGTCTCCTAGAATTACTGTAGTTTTAGCACTTGTCAAGCTCTCTGCAGGGATTGGTGGTACAATAGGAGGAGAAGTGGTGTCGTCAACAACGTTGATATTTCCGTTTCCATTCTCTTTAGGTGGAGAAGTTGATTTGTTCGACTTGTAGTATAAATCTTTAGAAAGGAGATTAACGACTAACTTCAGGGACTCTCGTTCTTCTACTAGCCCATTGTTGCGCTCTTTTTCTGCAAGTAATTCTCGTCGTAGGCTATTGTTCTCTTGTCGAAGTTTGTTGATAACAGATTCCGAGGTGTTGACATTCGTCTGAGGAGTCGATAAGAAATTCAGTTGTGACTTGATGGTTTTGAGCTTGTCTTTTATGCTAGCTATTTGAGTGTTAAAGTAAGAAGCATAAGGTCCTTTGAGCGTAGAACTGTCCAAATTGACAGTAGGTGATTGATGGATGTTGCTGTCTTCGTTGCCTTCTTCGCCATCTTCGCCTTCTTTGTCGCTAGAGCAGGAAGCTTTGACGCCGTCTTGTTCTTGAAGTTTGGGTGTGACGCCGTTATTTGAGTTGACAGTGCAAGCTAAGTTGACCAGGTCTGCTCTTAATTGGTTGGCATTTTCTTTTCCTTATATTTGAAGGGTTTTGGCATTGGTGTAGAAGTTAAACGTCATCCCTTTAGCTTTCATTACCAAACACGTTCTGTTGTCTTTGACTTGAAATATCCCTGCTTTCGACTTGTAATCGGGACGACAGAAAGGTTAATAAACTCTCTTTGCTTCCCTGTCATTTTAGTTGGTCTTTTGAAGATGTGTACGATAGAAGAGTAGAGACCATTTTTTGTTGGATTTAAAGTTCTCTTCAGAGAGATACCACTAGCAAGGATGAAACTAAAACAGCTTGAGGCATCCTAAACTTGAGTGAAGCTTTGGCTTCAAGAACTCGTAGAGCTGAATTTCTCTCGACTACAATTTTGACCTATAAGTATGTTGCTGTCAGTGATGTATCTAAACTGTGGCATGGTTACTTAACAGTAGTGGTGATGATAATCTTGCATTTTCTTCAAAACGCTTTGATTTACTTGTAATTCAAGTCATTGTTCCTGGAGTCCAAGAACAGCAATCAGAGGACAGGCAGCAAGTGTGGAAACATAATGCTTTTTGTTACATTTTGTCTGTATAGCTTTGCTCACCCTATTGATCCATTAGCTGAGAACCCTGTTTCTGTTTCACCATTTGGATTCTTCAATTATTTAAACCTGACAGGAGACTTCAAGAAGTTTCAAGTAAGTGTAAATCTCTGTTGTTCTGATAATCAGACGTTTTCCAAGTGTACAGCTGAGATTTCTGTAAGCAAAAGAAAAATTCCCATGTGATCATGATCATTTTGTGCCTCATACATGCTTGTCAGATAATGGCTGTACAAAATTAATAGGTAATACCAGGTTTATCCACACACTTAAAACACCTTATGCCAATGGTCTGTCATCCATGTAAACAGCACAACATAATGGCGTAGTGAAAAATGTAGATCAAGGCTGTGCTCTAAGAAAAGAAATTAGGTGCCCAAAATCTTTAAACCCTGGACATTCAGGTTTTCCAGCATATACGTTTACTCCAAAAACTAATATTTTCTGGTCATCCAGCCCCCAGGGGCGATTGGGCACCGCCAGAACACAACCCTGAAGATGTATGTGATAATCGCAGTTATGAAAAGTACTTGAGCAGAAGTAAACATAAAGCACAACATGGTTGGAACATAATTAAAACATAGATGTTACAGAAAAAAAGGGTGTCTTCACTTTGTGTTCTTATGTCTGTAATTTTATAGTATTATACTTATTTATTTTTCATGTGAGTTCTAATACATGTGGGCTGCCTTAGGAGCTATTAATTTTAGCAGAAAAATGCATTTTAAAACCAAAGCGTAAGGAAAACATTTTAAGGGTAAAGCAAAAGAGACTCACACATGGGGGTTTATTATTATCATCAGAGTACAGTTCAGCGAGTAAACATTTCAGGGAATGTTGACAATCCTGAGGGGACTTTAGATGCATTGATGCAGATTGCAGTTTGCGATAAGGTAGGATGGGAGATAAAGGCTGCGTGTAGGAATCTTCAAATAGCAGTACCTCACTTCCAAGTCATTTTTCTATATAATTTATTTTCATATCTACCAATTTTCTCATTCTCAGAAAAATTTCAGAAACTCAATCACCCCATTATCCAGATGGAAAGCATTAATATATTGTTACCTTGGTTCCTTTCAGGAAATTGGATGGAGGGACAAGCAGTCTGCTCGAAGACTGGTTATTGTTATAACAGATGCTGGTTATCATTTTGCTGGTGATGGCTTGGTAAGTGTTTTAGTTTTGAGCTTCTTAAATCCTTTTACTTTCAATAGGCATCATAGTTCAGATTCTTTTCGTAGAAGACAGTTAGTTTAAAATTGTTATCCAAAGGGGAGATTTTTTCATTGTGGAGATTTATACCCTTTTGTTTTGATGGAAATATGAGTGAAAATGGATGGTTTTTGAAGAAAGTGATTTAACAAAATTCAATATTATAGAGAAAACCTTTATGGAAAAATATTTAATGCTTCTTCCAAGGAAGTAACTATTTCTTGTTGGTTTTGTTTAAAGCTTGGAGGAGTTATAAAACCAAATGATGGCCACTGTCATACAGAAAATGGAACATATATGGCATCAACAATAATGGTGAGATGGTTACATTGTTCTTTATCGTAATTTATTTTTAGTTGTTTTCTGGATTTTATGCAGAACTATAGGAAACACACCCCTTGATGTATCCATTTCCTCATGTTTGTTACAAATTAATTTGTGGTTCCAAAAACCTCCCCAAAACCGGATACAGAAAGTTATGAGAGGGAGGGTAGCCTTGAAAGCCAAACTTTGTGAAGGGGAGAAATGAGTGGCTAGTTCTTTGCAGCCATTTTGGTAGCTTATTTGGTAGGGCAGAAGTTACAAGGTTGAAGATTGTAGGTTTAAATCTCAGATTAGACCACAAACCATGGTCTTAAAGTAACTTTATCACGCTGGTTGTGTGCTCAACATATGCTTCCATTCAGATGATCACATTTGAGCAGTGATGTTAAGTAATTGCAGTGTCTCCTGAATCACCTTCACATCTGAAACTTGAAGGAGAAGCAAAATGCCACACACTGGTCAGAAAGAGCAGGGAGCATAACGTTTAGTTCCTGCATGATATTATTTTATCTGGAAATATTAATAATTATGTTTAGTTTCTTTGCTAGTCTAAAAACCTAGTTCAAATAAAGTATACACTACATGGAATAGAGGGGTTACTTTCTAACAAACTTTAATGCTGTATTGGCGTGGGCCTGGCAACAAATTTATTGAATGTGTGGTCCAATACCCCCCTGGAAGGTTTTTTGCTTTGCATCCTCTCACCTCTTCAGAAATTCCAATTTAGCTCCACACTTTTAACACTGTTACTCTTGTTACTTGTAAAGACCTTTGTTTCCATTCCATTTTGCAGGACTATCCATCTCCAGGTTTTATCAAGAAAATGTTAATAGATGAAAAAGTGTCTCCAATCTTTGCTATCAACCAGGCAAAGCGGGACGTATTCAAACAATACCAGGTATAGCACTAGTGTTTTTTTTAAAATTATTATTATTAACCCCTTCCCTCAGATTTTACTCTGGCTACGGCCAGACGATTTTATTCATCAAAGGGAGGCCGCTTGGGAGTTGAAAAGAGTTAAAAAACTATCTCCCTTAATTTGGAGCCTAACTACACAGTACGCTGATCAACATCTTTGAATGATACTGGACCTGGTATACAATATGTTGGTAAGAGTGCTTACTAAATTGTCTATAAGTTGGTTTTGAATTTCATTCTCTTATGTTTTAATTTCCTGTCTTATCAGAGACAAAGGAAATTGCAAAACCCGTCTCTTTTGTGTAATTACGTTGATCTTATGATTTCAAGGTCTCGTGTGGTGCTCTCCAAGGCTCTGTGTTAGGCCCATTATTATTCTTGATCTACATTAATGATATTCATAACTCCTCCTATAAATTATCATTCTATCTCTTTGCTGAGGAAACTGTGAATAAATAATTGTTTAAAGTCTCTGAATGGCTAAATGCAAATAAACTAACGCTCAATGCTGAGAAGTCAAATTATGTCATTTTCCGTCCTTATCAGCGTAAGCTGGGTTGTACGGTTAATGTTTGATAACAGCACCCAGACTTTCACTTCTCTAGAATGCAAAGAACATGTCAAATATCTTGGAATCTTACTGGACAGTAATCTGAGCTGGAAATTTCATATAGAATACGTCACATTAAAAATAAGTAGGATTATTGGAGTCATTGCTCATCTTAGCACTTTATTCCCTTCTCTGTACTCTTTTAAATATCTATCATTCCTTGATATATCCTTACATGTCTTTAATATGGCTTAGCTGCTTGGGGTCAAGCTGCTAAAACCCATCTACATAAACTCCTTGTACATGTACTGCAATTTTAAATGTGTCCTTTGTTTAATGTATTTCCCGAGCCCAGAGCACATGCGGTGTCTCTGTTTATCACCTCAAATAATTATTCTCCCCATAAACATGCTCTATGTTGAAACTGTTTCTTCTTTAATGTATGACATCTCATGTTTGTCTGTGCCATCTAATATCAGTGATGTCTTTACTAAAGAACTTTAATGAAATACATACACACAAGACCAGGAGCTCCTCTTCAGGAAACTTTATATTAAATCTTTGTGTCTGTGCCTAAATCAAAGGTCTTTTGCTAGATTTGGAGCTGAACTCTGGAATTCCTACAAATTTCGACAACTCCCTAAAAGTGCCTTTAAAAAGCATGTACACGGTTTACTACTCTCAATAATGGAGGCTAAGGATAATTATGTTGAAATGCCTATTCTTTTACATGAAATTGCAAATTTTACATAATTATGTACATGATGCATGTCTCTGTTAGACTTTCTTAACCTTCTTATCCACCTGTTTTCGTTTTTTTTTTTTTTATTATCTTGTTGTAGCTTGTATTGTAACTGTACTGATAATTACTGGTAATTATTAATGGTTTTAAGCTGTTCTACTTCCTTTGTAATTTATTTGTTAATGTGATTAGTTGATCGCTTAACCACAGACTGCGTGTAGCTCCACCTACCACGATTAGCCTGTACAGACTGTACCTTTTGTATCTGTTTGTATCTGACTATTTATTATTATGTTCCTTTATTATATTATTAGGCTCTATAAGGTAAACACGTTGAATAAATTGAAATAAGCTAACCTTGACTGTCTTATATACACCTAGCACCTGTGGTTAATATAAGAAAACAAATATCCTTGCTCAAACAAAACAGGCTATTTTATGTTTATGTCCTTACAGCCAGCATGGTTTCTGATTAAACCCTAACCATTATTTACTTCAACTAAATAATGTAATGGAAACCAGTGAAAGGTTCTATACACTGTAGCTCTACCAACCACCACCCAAAGCTCAGATGGAGTGATGATGATTCAAGTGAGTTGAATTATTGAGCTATTTTGTGTAAACAAAATCGCTCTATGTCAGCATGAAGCTCAAGAAATTCTTCCTTGGTCGGGTGGTCCTGCCTTGAACCAATGACATAAAGGTTTCTTTAGATGGCATTGTTTCAGCCAGCGGCCAATCTAATTCCCTGTTTTAAAGGTGTTTTTGAATGCATGTGGTCAGTGATGGTCAGCACTGAGACTAAGTTACACATGCGTGTTGATTACGCTCAAAGGAACATCAGCGTGGAATGTCACGCGTCATCCATGTCATGTTGCGTGATGTATTTATTACTAACACACGAAGGGGTACCACCATTATGGTAGTCTTTCCGGAGAAAAGGGTTTGTATATTTAACGCATGCGTGAATGACAACAATAGGCGTGAGATACTGGAGTCAGATTAGAATGAAGTATGAGTTGTGCTGTTTCGATGGATGATGAAGGTAGTAAGGTGGGGACGAAAGTATTTGAAGTTTACGGCCGCGGCTTGTTGGTTATAACACCCGTGTGTTTAGTCTCCTTCGCAGACACTCTTTTGGTTCGTCACGCAATCTTTCTTTCCCAATGAACGTATGCTGAAACGAGCAGCAGATTCGTTTCCCATTGTTAGCAAAGATCAGCCGGAGTCCACGTAAAAATTACTACAGAGCCAATCAGCGCTAAGTTACTGTGTAATGAAAAGCCTGACGTCTCACGTTTTCGAGGGGAGTGTCTTTACTATTTTGAATTGCGTGTGATGCACAACCTGCGCCTCCTAGAAAGTCCTTCAATGATTTTTCAGCATCTTTGAATTCGGTCATCCCGATGAAAACGAAAGTAGAACTATGTTAGTGGCACTCGACCACTTCTGAAGAGAATTTTTAAGGGTTAAAAACAATGAAATTTAGTTTTTGAGAATTGAAACGTCGAGTTATTCGAACAACCCGTAGTGTAACCGCGAGAGACCTAGCGGGGAAGAAATGCCGTTCTGAGATCAAGCAGCGTTCTTTAAATCACATATTACTATTTGCCATTGAACTGATTGAATGCTCTGATTATCGGAAATAATGCAGGCGGTGAAAAGCGGCAAAAAACGTTAAACGAATAATGCTAGTCGTAATTGATTCAGCATCAAGGTAATTTGGTTGAGCGGTTCCTACTCGGGGAGCAAATATTTCGTTTCGAAGTGGACGAGTGCTTAGTTTTGTAATTTTTCTTGTGTTTTTTTGTTCCTTTACTAATTTTGTCAAAACTGCAAGAACATTGTTAAAACTGGAAGAGCATTGTGTGACGAAAATAAACATATGTTTGACAGATTTGAAGACTATAAATATTAGTCTAATCAGAAGTGGCTGTTTCCACAAGTGATATTTGTCCGGAAGAAAAATGCTATGGAAGGGAATCCTTAATCTGGATATTTGTTCCCCTTGAAGTGAAGCCGTTTTTATGTTAAACAATGAAAATGGTGATTTCGGATAGGGAGCAATTTCATTTGTCAAATGGATTACTTTTGTCTCTCACGTGTAAACAGGCACCAAGACATACAGCCCTGTTTACCAAATGCGATTTTCAACTTTGATCTATCACGTGCATACGTTTGGTAATAGCAAGTTCGTTGGTTAATTCCCACATGAATAAGGCAGCGCTGTTGGTTAAATGCGACTCCGAACTTTGATCGGTCACGTGCATCCAACATGACCTTTGATCAATCACAAGATTTGCACGTGGTCAATTCAACTTGTTTACAACAACATCTAATTGAATTTATTTTCTGTGACAATGATTGGTCACTTTTAACCGTTTTTTATTGGTTACTTTTCTCTCAACTTCAATTTTCTCTTCTTCTTATTGGCGGATTTCGATCCGTTGTTTGTCTGTTGATCGGGTTTTTTAATATTGTGCAACTGTTGACGCTCTTAATTCGGAGGAGCTTATTTTGGAAGTAATTGGTGGTTTGTTTTCGAGTCGGTAAGTTTAATATTGCCCTTATTTCGGGATATAATGCGGTGTTACGCTCATCTGCTTACTGTACACAGGCGTTGTCAGCAAAAGGCCCAACACTAAAATAAGAGCGTTTGTTTAGGTCGGGCTATTTTTGCTGTCCGAAGTAAACAGCATAAAGCACTTGAAAATCAGAAATTGATGAATTATGGCAATTACAGATCTATACTCGTTATCAGTACTATTTGTCCAACGTTGATTTGTTTTTGCTGGAGTTGTATATTACGGTGTGTTTGGTGGTTCGTTTGTTTGCGAATATTTCTTCATGTGGTCCTGGAACTGTTTCAGCACATGTACGTATATTTTGGGAATTCGAGAGACTGGACGAATATAGTGTTTGCGAAAGTGCGGAGAAAGAAAATGAACAAATAATAGAAAATATACTACATATCGCTTTTGCGGAATTAATGAAACTCTTGTTTCAAAAAATGTAGGATGAATGACTTTAATTGGTACAAATCAAACTCAAAATCAGTCTCAGAAATAAGAAAACTAAACAAAAATCAAATGAAAAACAGTTTGCTCGTACTTCTCCGATACCACAGCAAAAACCAAAAGCGCCACAGATAAATGACTCGCCATTCAACCATTTTCTGACTTCTCCCTATCTTATCAACATTTTACCGCCCCTCACAAAATAGCTCAAGCACGCATTGCGTGCCTATGTTATGTTTTGCAGGAATTAGTTGCTTTTCTTGGCAGTGAGTCAGGAGCTGTAGCACAATTGTTGAGTGAGGACTCTTCCAACATTATTCAGCTGATAAGAAAAGCTTATGAGGTGATTTACTTCACTCTATGATCTCCCTTTTAACCCTTTAAATCCTAATAATTATCAGCTTGTATATTCTCCACACTATCTTCTATGCATTTTCTATAGTATTGACGAGGAGAATTTGTTAAACAATCTTTGCGACTTCGTTAGACGCAACACCTACCGTGCAGAACCTAACGTTACGAACACGAACGTGACACCTGTCACCACAGCTACGATACCTTACATCAAAGGCACATCTGAAACCATTGCACGCATCCTACAGCCCTACAACATCCGTGTTGCTCACAAACCCATCACCACTTTACGGCAACTACTGACGAACGTTAAGGACAAAGACGAACCAAAGAACAGACAAGGAGCAGTTTACAAGATCAAATGCTGCGACTGCCAGGCCACCTATATCGGTGAGACCGGCAGAAACTTGAACGTAAGACTGACTGAACACAAATGAGCGACGAGAAATGGTGACCTCAACAATAACATTGCTGAACACCATTTACAGACAAACCACAGAATCGACTGGGACTCTGCCGAATGCGTTACATACAGTAATAATTACTACCAACGGATCGTACTGGAAAGCTGGTTTACTAACTTAGAACAGACACCACTAAACCGTTGCTTACAACTTCCCGCACCTTACAAACGACTTGTCGACGACATAAACAACGGACAAGCAACAGACTGACCGACAACGACACACGCACAGACATTAGTCTAACAAAAGACGGATCGAAACGCACCAATCACTGTTTACAACAGACAAACAACAGACCGACTAATTTTAGTAACAATACACGTACACACATTAGACTAACAAAAGACGGATCAAAACGCACCAATCACTGTGTACAGTCTTCACAGCCAATAACAACTAGACTTAACTGACAGTCGACCAATAACATCACAACTTCGTTGACCAATCACATCAACGACCAGAGTACTTATGCCATCTACTGACGTTACACAAATCACTTGACTCTGATGATGACTTCCGCTCAGGTTGTCGAAACGTCAGTCAATGTCACCACCACCTTCTCAGGACTACACTCACCCGGACGATCGTACTTCACTTAATTATGACATGACTCCTGGGTTCAAACCATTTACGACTTGTTGGTCACTTCCTCTTTTCACACAACCTTTATGTTTGATTGAGCAGTGTTACTATAGGGAGATTTAATCTAAAATATTGGTCACTCTTAGGGGTGAAAGGGTAAGTATACCATCTGCATAAAACAACTGATCCATAATTTATTGCAGAGTGTATACATTTCAATCTTTATTGAAGTATATTTGAAATCCAATAACATCTTAAAGTAATTACTTTATATAGGATCTTCTACATGTAAATATGTGAGTTTCTACAGACCATCTGGGAGTGTGTGCAGTGAACATTTTCAATCACACTAACCAGCTGGCATAAAGAAAACCAATTGTTTCAAAATTGATATGTTTGTTGAATACCTTGGCCTTTAGGTTTTCATAAAGCAATAGCTAGGGTGTTTTGCATTAGGTTACTATTACCTTTGGAAGTTTTCTTTTGGTTAAAAAAAAATGGCCCATGACTATCAGCTAACAAAAAGCTCCTGCTCACTGTGTAATTAATAATAATAATAATAGTTATTATTATTATAAGGGTTAATGTTATTGTTAATGGGCTATTGTAGCAAAGAAGCAGCCTCGTAAAGCAACACAATTTTGCATGTGCTCTCTTCTTGCAGAAAATTGCTCAAACACAAACAATCCGTGACACAGCACCTGAGGGAGTCAAAGTGAATTACACAGCTTTTTGTCCGTAAGTTTCTTAAATTATGATGATTAAAGTGATTTGGACAATCGTGTGCAGTAGTTTTTTAGATCTGTACGCTTAGAGTTCATTGATTTTCCTACAGTGCTGTTTGTTCTACTTCTTCAGTTGTTTTAATTTTGACCTTTCAAATGAAACTTATCAGGCAGTAGTACGCCCCATTTATGTTTGTATTGGAAATTTGTACTTAAAACTCGGCCCTAAAATGTTTGTTGAACAAATATTGGTAATTGTGAAGAAGAGCTCCCCAAAAAACCTGACGGCCGACTGTCGGCCAACTGTTGGTCGTCTGTCGGCCGACACGTTTTGCCTGAAATATAGGCTACCTGTTTTTTGGGGAGCTCTTCTTCACAATTACCCAAATATTGATTCTGCTGTGATCTTCTGTTTGAAGAAATGAGACGCAAGTTGGATCAAGAACTTGTACTGATGTCCAGATAGGACAAGAGGTAAAACAGTTTTTAACATGGAGCTTAAGCAACAACACCTGACTGCAATGAAACATCATTTCAAAATGCAACTTCTCGTTTTTGTAACTCGTGTTTATGTTTTAGGTGAGGATGCTATGAATCAAAGGAATGTTATTTTCATTAACAGAAATGCATTCTCTTTATTGCCAATATTGGCAATATTAAATCTTGAAAATATTAAAAAATATAATCGAAAATGTCCCTAAAAGTGCTGGAAAATACATTTCGGAAGTTCTCAATTTCAAAAATTTCCAGGAGGATACTTGGTAAATTGTCCTTGTCAATTGAGCCAAAGCCACACCATAGCAAAAGCTATTCTGAGCAGTTGTAGCGCTTTCTTGTCCTCAGCATCTAAAACTGTTGTTGAAGTTGTAGCACAAATTAAAGACGGAATTAACCAGTAGTACCACTCTTCTAGATGTCTGTCAGTCACAGATAACAAGTACCGGTAATCTTATTGTACTATTTGTGACAAGCAGGATAATATACTCACTCAGGGCTTTGTTTGTTCTTGTTACATCTGTATTGTATTTTGTTTTTAGGTGTCCTTTAATGTCTCAGTGACTGTGGAAGACTGTAATCTCAAGGAGAAAAAGTTCTCTCTGGTGACACCATTTGGAAACGTGGAGATAAACCTGGATTTTATATGTAGCTGTCAGTGTGAGAAAGATGAGAACAAAGTAAGATTTTGCATTTAAAGTTCACCTACAGTGTACACCTCTTCTAGACTTCTGTTTTCATCTGCCCCTTCAATCTGTAAGTCCTGCCGTTACCAGGGTTTCACTTTGGGGTATTGCCTGTATCCTTGATCTGTTGTTTCATGAGCCCATGACAAGCCATGTTACAAGTGGTACAGGTTCTCCCTGATTTACTGGAAACTCTCAATAATAATAATAATAATAATAATAATAATAATAATAATAATAAACACTTCAGTTAAAGTTACTGAAAAGCTGTCAAAATATAAAGACCTCGAAATCCAGATTGAACGAATGTGGGGGATGAAGGCCACAACGATCCCAGTGGTGATTGGAGCACTGGGACTGATAAAATATTATTAGTGAGCTACAGAAGATTGCACTGCTAGGAACATCTCGCATCCTAAGAAAGACACTCTCCATCAAGTAGGATAGACTTCTACCTCATTCTAGCCCTAGGCCCAAGGAATGGGCTCGGCTATTGTGTTGTAAATCGGCATAAAGTTAAAGGAGATAGAATAACAATAATAATAATAATCTGATCATTCCTAAACCTGGTAACCAACTACGCTAAGCACAGAGTGAAGTTACAAATTGAAAGAGCGAAGTTTCAATTTGTGTTAATTGTTTTTTGTTGACTTTTGAAAGCGAAACTTCACACAGTGTAAAAATATTCCTGACCAATTCATTTTACAGTATTGTACATTTGTTGGCAAGTTGATGAGACAATGTGTAAAATAAAAACATGACTTTTTCAGTTTTTCTTAATAGTTTCTCCTTCTAAAAATAGAATTTAGAAATAAATAAAAATGTCTCGAATACGGCCCTCGGCCTGCAGCCTTGGGCTGTACTCGAGACCTCGGGCACAGTTTTTCCCAATACGGACCGACCAAGGCCGTTGAATAACATACCGGTATATTTATATGAGTTACAGAGTTGTTAGCCTTAGGGCCTCGTAGGGATCCATATGGCATCCATACATTTTCACTGTCATAGTAATGATAATAATTAGTTGACAACTCCCCTAGAGGGGCTTTTTAGGGATTATGAAACAAATAATACAAATGAACACATCAGGGTTAAGAATCCCAACTGTAAGGAGGCAGACCAGTTGGCTATTTACAAGGATGACCAAGGAGTTGAACCAGGCATGAACCCAGAATAATACCAGCTAGTGGCCAGAGCACAACCTGGGGCCTGCATTGACTTCCAGTGCCCTAAACCGCTTGGCCATCCTGCCTTAAATGTTTCATTTCCTGTACTGATTTCTTGTAGGGTGATTCCAGCCTTGACTGTTCTGGAAATGGCACTCTGACCTGTGGACAGTGTGTATGTGACAAGGGATGGTAAGTCTGCTACTGTATAATGTTATTTTGGTTTTGTTTGTGATAAAGACGGACTAATGAAAAAAGGGGAAACTATGGTCAGTAACTATATAAGGTGAAAGTTGATAATCAACCAATCACGTATCTTTAGAAAACGAAAAGATTTGATTCCCTAATGAAAATCTTACCCATGACCTTCCATACTTTGTCCACTCCACCACCTCTCACACCTCCAATCCACTTAGGTGCATATGTAGTGCTACAACCCTGGTCATTTTGTCTTGGAACACTTTCCAAGGAGTGCACACAATATAGATGTTTCTAACATGGTCATAGTTGTGCTCTATATTTGTTATATATATATTTTTCGTTTATACCCTTCCCACCAGGACTCCACCACCACATACATGTATTGATAGATAGCATATTGAACAATTTCATAGGGAAATACTTGAGATCAGCATTGCATGTGTGGGGAGGGGTAGAGAGAATGAGGTGTCATTGCTAGTCTTCAGCCCAATAATTTTGTTTGTGATTGTAGGCGGGGTTTGTATGCGTCTTGAAAACCCTTCAATGTTAGTGCCTTGATTTCAAGGCCTTGAAACTATGGGGTTTATCACTGCCTTACTGTTATTCTAATTTTGTGTGGGTGTTTTCTATTCTTTTGTGGTGATTGTCATTTCAATTCAGCTGAATTCGGTCAAGTTCTGTCAAATTCCATTTTACCAAATCAAATTTTGCAAATTCACTAATTTATTGACCGAAATTAAATTCACCACCATTCAACTCATCGAAATTCAGTAGCTCGTTTTACAGTTGTGTGTTCAGTGACCTGGCCTTTGAGTAGAAGCAAGGCTGGAGAGGTCACCTCTAGCCTCGCTTCTACTCAAAGGCCAGGTCACTGAACACACAACTGTAATATGAACTATATTTACCACCGCTTTCCAATTCTTGATTTCGGAACCACAGGTGGAAGAGCCATTCAGCAAATTATCCACCACACTGTCCGTTTGTTATTCTTTGAGAACTACAGTAGTCTCCTCTCTCTTGCAGGGCTGGCCGAAAATGTCAGTGCACAGTTCAAGAATCCAAACTTGAAGCCAGCCAATGTATCAAGTATGTGCTCTTACAATTTTGCCGATATGGTAGTATAATTCGCATTATTATTCATTCAAAATATTTCCTCGTTTCTGATTGGTTAAAACCACACGCATAATTCACCATAACCAGCTGCTGTTCACCAAATTTGGAAAGAAACTTCATCATATTGAATCATTGACGTCAAAAGTGCAGCCCGCTGCAGATTAATTAAACCGATGACGTCAAAATGACGTCAAAAGTGCAGCCCGCTGCAAATTATTGAACCGTTGACCGAAAAAAAGCTGGGGACGAGATTGTGTTATTTTTGTTGAGCAGAAAAATTGCTGCAAGTAGGTTTAGGTTTAGGTTTACAAACTATTAAAAGAGTTTGAAAATATTTTGAATGAATAATAAAGCAATTATTGAATTCGGCTTTCGTAGAATATGAAAAATTCTGCAGATCTCGGAGGATATTATCCACCTCGGCCTTCGGCCTTGGTGGATAACACCCTCCTCGACCTGCAGAATTCTTTATATCCTACTCAGCCTCATTCAATAATTGCTAATTCTGATCAGAAGTGAAACGTTTGCCAAGATTGTTCCACTGCGTGAAATATCAGTTACAGTGTATTTTTTTGGGGGTGGGGGAGGGTGGTATACCTCTCACCAGCCCTCTGGAAATTTAACTCAAGGTTTCTTCCAAATTATGTCGGAATTTCCAGTGAACTCCCTATTGCTGGATTTGAAGAACGGGTGAAAGCGAGTCTTTTTTATTGAGTTGAAATATGAAAAAGGTAACCAAAAAGAAGAAAAGGTTTTAAACTTAACTCTACAAGGCTGGAACGCTCTTATCCTTATACCTACAAATAAAAGTTGTATGCATAAATGTTTTTAAAACCCATGAAGATTTTTGTTTAGGAAGGTAATTTTAATTTCTGAATGTTTCGCCTGTGATGTAATGAACGTGTTTCTGTAGCTATTTTGTTGCGTGCAAACTCAAACTTAAGAGTCATCATACGGCCAGACAGACACAGGGTTGCAGAGGTCAGGGAAAAGCTTGAGAAAACGGATTGATTTTAAGGTCAAGAAAAAGTCAGAAAATTCTACCTGAAAGTCAGTGAAAAGTCAGGGAATTTTTACTTTTGTGTAGCCACTGGGTTTGGGAAGGATATTCCTTGTTAGTGAAGGTCATATGGTTTTAAAAAATTCTGCAAAGGAATAGATTTGGCTTCATTGTTGGCGGTACTTATTGCCTAAGGTTTTGTCTTGGATGAAGGGTGAAAATTGGGGCGCGTTTTTTTATCCACAGTTCTGGAATAAGAATGGTTGGTACGGAATGCTTGGATTTCCATTCGCAGCATTCTGTTCATTCTGCCCCAGGGAGCAGAATGGATCGAATGGCGTTCTGTCCATTCCAGAATAGGAATGCGGAATAGAAAAACGCGCGCATTTTCCATTCTGGCCATTCTCATTCCAGAATTGTGAATAAAAAAACGCGCCCTTGGTTTGTGGTCAGTGAGCAGTCAAGGAAATGGTAGAGAACGTTTTTCTTACCAATAAGTGAGATTGTAAGTTAATTAAAAACGCGATGAAGTGATATCGAGTTTGAGAGACTTTTTTTGGTTTTGCAACGTGTGGTACTGTTTAGAAAATAGTTATTTCACGGGTTCTCTTCAACCGTTTAAAACTGAGCAAACTGTTTTCAGGATATAACGCTTATGCTATTTAATTACACGAAGCTTTCTTAAGAAATTAAATGAGGCTGACAAAACTGCAACAATCTGATATTGTCAAATCAAATCAAATCAAATCAAACGTTATGTAACCACGGAGTCCATTTCACTAAAAAGTGCTCGCCCATGGAGCCGTGCATTACAAATACAATTACTAGTAATTTAAAAATAGTTAAAAGTCTGATTTACCTAGTACTCAAGTTTAGACTAAGTTAAAATATCTTACAGTAAATCCTAAAAATAACTGAATACTTAATTATTTAATCGATTGATTGATTGATTAATTAATTAATGCATAAAAATTGTTTAAACTAGTGGCCTGCGTAGCCTCGCTAGGTAGACTGTTCCATGCGATGGCACCCCTGTAGCGAAAATTCTTTTTAGGGACCTCTGCATTCGGTCTGGGGATGAACAGATTTAGCTCAGAGTTACGTAGATTGTATCTATGAATGGTACTAGTATTCATGAATCTTTCGGATATATACTCTGGCAAATGTTTTTTCACTGTTTTGAACATGATACTTTTCATTTGTTTGGTTCGTCTGTCAGCAAGGTTCGTTCAGTTAAGGTCAGAAAGAATCTGAGAAGATCTTATGTCCCAGTCAGCGCCAGTTATTATGCGAGCAGCTCTGTTTTGTAATTTTTCGAGTTTTTTACTTAAGCCACAACCAGTTGCAAAATTGTTGAGACATTCGCAATCAAAAACGTCTCTTCTTTCTCTAAAACGCTGCCGCCGACAAATCTGTGAGATACAATACACATCCCTTCCCTCTCCCCCTTTCAAAGTTGTTCCTCAAAGTTTTGAGCATGGTGTTGCACTGTTAACAACTTTGATAAGAAGGGGAGGGGGAGGGAAAGCGGAAGATTATGGAAACGTCATTAAAGGCCAAATGGCGTACAGTGTCTCAAGTATTTTTGC